>OZ059829.1:47223403-47695831 GCA_964057195.1 Orthosia cruda
CATCGGCTACAGCCGGGAGAGTGTTAGAGCTGCCAGGTCTGTCATCCTTCCCCGTGTCAGTCTTACTGTGTTGGTCTGGGTCACTTTCTACATGGGTGTGGCTGCCCCGCATGTTCTGTTGCCAGATGCTCTGTTGCCAGAGGTTTGCGGGGGGCATGCCCAGTGTAGTGGGTGTTGCCGCGTAGCACAGACTGGTATTTGGTCCTAAAAGTTGGCCAAAAATATTTTGTTCGCCTAATGGCTGCCTAACAATGTATTATTTCAGTTTTAGCTTAAAAACGGTGAAAAAAAAGGCATAAGTAATATATACGAGCATTTATTCGTCATTTTCGTCGTCATCTTCAAAACTTACATTAAAAAAATCACTTTCTAGTAATAATTTTTGTACATCAGCCGAAAGTGAGAGATTTTTTTTATTCTTCCTCTTCCTCATGCCCGTCAGGACAGGGTCAGAGGTTAAGAGGAGCCTGTTAAAAACATCTGCGTTGCAGGCTACTCGGGAAAATTTTCGGGCGTAGTTGAGTCGGAACATTCTTATATGTTTATTACGAGCTTCTGCCGCTTCTTCGGACAGTTGTCCAATGGGAAGAATTACTTCCCTTATCACTTCAGCCCCATGACGCAACACTTTATGTAATGTAGGAGACATTGGGTAAAAGTTGTACAAGGAAACGTATAACTTTGCCGTTTCTTGGCAATATGTTTCAAACACCTCCACGTTTATTTTTAAACCACAGCACAATGTGTCCAAAATCACTTTCAGTCTATAGATTAAATTTACGTCTATCCCCGTTATTTCCGCCGATATTTCAAAGTTCTCAAAAAAACGTCTACTGGTGTTTCCATCATTGGTATTGCCAAAGTTGGATTTTGGTATATCCACCAGCAGACCGAGTTTCTCCCGGAACTTATCTTGGATTTCTTTTTTTTTCTTTTCCACTGCTTGCTTTTCCTCGGCAGTAAGGCGAACGTTCCATTTTTTTACGGGTAATCTATATGCAACATGTAAATTGCTCTCAAAAAATCTTATCCGAGCATGCAACAAAGATAAGCCGAATTCCAAGTTTTCTTTTTTGCATGGCCTCTCCTTCTCCAAATCATTAAACTGTAATGACGTAGCTCCGCATAAGTAGCATCTCATTGTTGATTTAGTATGCGTAGCAGCATTGCATACTTTTCCATCGATCATAGTGAAAAGCATTTTATGCTTGATGGAAATGCAGTTGAATTCGCTTTTAGTGAGCGCTGTTATTTGAGATTTTATGTAATCAATCTCATCATTTGTCACATCTGTGGTTTCTTTAATGAATCTTATTCTTATTGGCCGACAATACCGTGGTGAAGATGGGGTAGGATTTTGCCACAGTATTTTTCTTTCCGGTCCGTAAACCAACTGAAGCGGTACCACGGAACTTTGGAAAATGTTTGCGTCAGAATCGGCTTCATTTTCAAATTTCATTTTGTACTGCATCTGTTGAGATCCATCGCAGCCCCATTTACTTATTAAAACTAATGATTGTTTTTCTGCTCCATTCAATTGTTCCACTGCCTCACCAAGATGTAAAATCAGTCGCTGTGCCGTGTGATCCATGAGATTTTGAACTTTTACTTCAGCGCACGTTTCTGTAACTCTGTGAATTTCAGGATAGCACTCTTTCTTTAACTTCTGCAAAATCGAATAGCACGGATAAAAGCTTGGATTAGTTTCTCGCACTACTTCATACTGCGCCTGTGTTAGTCCCGCTTCAACAAACATAAACAATGCACGTGAATGTGTCAATTTGTTTGATTTCTCCTGTTCTTCTTCAGAGATATTTTTTTTCATTGCTACTGCATATTTCCTTGCTCTTCTGGGACTTTTTGTTAAATCTTTTACAATTTTTGACGCATCTAATTTGCCCGTCTCCCGTAATTTCATCTGTGTTGCATACGTCAATTCATCTGTGTCAGATGATCTAAGTTCTTTAGTCTTACGTCTTTTGCTTCTTTCACTCAAGTCTAAGAACGACTTTTGAGGTCGGCCGGGACTTTCTCCTACAACAAAAAGACAATAGTTGTACTCAAAAAAATATGTTAAGTTCTAAACTACAATATTGTGCGGGTAAACAAAATGCTTCAAAGCATAACAGAACAATAGAGGTAATGAAATTTGGGTATCACTTACCTGCTTTCGGTAGCGATATGCATCCTTTAAGCCACTCGGCATTGTTTTCTAGGAATCTGGCCTTTGTATTGCGAGCAGCTGACCATTTTTGTTTAAATTGATGTCTGATGATCGACAGTTTTTGCTTTACATCAGCAATATTTTGGTCATTTTCTGCATATTGATTAAGCAGTTCCCGCTCCATAAATTGCAACTTTTCATTAAAAGTTGAGGTATTTGAGCGTTCCATTATATTAAACAAATCATTTCGAGTCATAATTCTCATTCCAGAAGAGCCTATAAAAAAAAGACACAAAATATAAGTAAAGCTTCATTTACTGAGTATCGAATATGCCTACGGAAGAAATTCACCAAAAAAAGAGGGGTACTTTGGGGTAGCTGTTTTGCACTTAATTACATCCTCAAAGGTCTACTCTATAACTAACCATTACAATTTTGGCTTAGAAATGATGAGAAATATATTAAAACTCCCTTTAATCTTCCAAAGCGTGTTTTTTTATAGCAGTTTCTTGGTCTTTACTTCTCAAGGATATAAATGAAGAAAAGCTTTAGATTAGATATTAAAAGTAAGTGCCAAATAAAATACATACCTGGTTGTGCAGAATCCATAGTGAAAACTAACACAAAATCGTTCAGTCACAAGATGGCAAATATTTTAAAACAGCGAAATCTGAGCGCATCGAACAATCACACGAACACTTTTGGCGAACGGTAACTTCCGACTGAGCCCACTGCGTTCTGGAAGGGGCTGGCGCTTTGTGTTTTTTGCTGTTGTTTGGAGCGGTTATCCTAGTTTTTGAAAACAATGGCTTAGAGGGAGTAGAACTAATATATAAAAAAACGATTTTGGCCAACTTTTAGGGCCAAATACCAGTCTGTGCGTAGGTCGCAGGCGGAGTCGAGTGTAAGGGCGCGTTAATCGCAGCCTGTGAATTGGGCGCTTGGTCAGCTGCCGGCCGCGCAGAAAAGCGCGGCATCAGTTGTTCGACGTTGCAGTTAGGTGCTCCCCCCATAATACGCTGGGAGCTAACCGCCGAAGCGGTGTGGGATTCCCCGGCTTGGCCGGGACCCACCTGGGTAGTGCGTTTATCTTCCTGCATTGTTTACATGTTGTCGGGGGGTGGGCTTTTTTGGAACCGGGTTACCCTTCCTCTGGGAGCGACGGGACTGAGGGATAGGGGGGGAAGGAATTTTATGGATGTGGGTGTAGGTTCCTTGGGGGGTCACCCTAGGCCTGGGCGTTGACCTAGGGATTTGGGGATCGACAGGATCTGTGTGGATAGGGAGGGATGGCTTTGTTAGGTGATGGGCACATAGGATGATGGTATACGGGTTACCCTAAGCCTGGGATTTTGGCTTTCGGTAACTTCTCTTGTCCGGGATCTCTTTAGGAGATGCCCCTACCGCGGGATCACCCACTGGCAGTGATGCACCACCAGCGGTCGGTTTCGCAGCCGGAGTTGGGCTATCCGCAACCTGCCCACCCGCTCGGTTGCATGAGAAGAAGTGCCTGGCAGTCCGAATCACTCCACCACGGATGTACGTATACATTCGCGTTGGATTGATCCAGCCTCCCCCGAGTGGTGAAGAGGTATTTTAAGTAATGTTGCTGTGGAAATAATATTGCAGTTTGACTTAGTAAGGGCGAGGGCGGTTGCGCACTACACGTCTGTGTACGCGATCCGTGTCCGTGATTTGAGTTGCGAATTCAAAATTTTCTGAATTATGACAAATTATGATGTATAGAGTTCGGATGTAGTATGTAAGCTTCCCTACAAGAAGTACTACGGCTATTTCGGATCCGAAATTTAACGGATACGGATCGGATGTAGTATAATGTAAATATTTATGTATTCAGAAACTATTATTTTAAGACCATCTTATAATGTACAAAGTCTTAATTTGATAGATGTCACCAAGATAACTATACTCTGATTTTTTTATTTCGAAGACTAAACTGACATTTCGGAGGTTGCCAATTTTTGGTTACCTACTAAAATAGTGTCGTATCCTGAGTGATCGAAAATCGAAGTAGATCGAAAATTTAACTATTGCACGACAAAAATTACATTTGTTAAGAAACTAGACTGACAGAATTTATGGTAATACTTCATTCTATCAAACTCATTTATTTTATTGTTAATATCTAATTGATTTCAATCAATGTTTTATGTACCTACTGTATGTATTAACACTGTTCTATTTAAATATATTACGTTTATTTTCATAAGACATTTATTTACACAGATTAGTAAAATTAAATTGTGGAGGTAAAATTATATCACATCGATTTAATTAATCATTAATGATTGAACCTTACCTACAAAATAATTATGCTCCGCGCTTGCAACATTTTATCTAAGAAAGGTCTTTGTCAGCTGTCAATTTAATCTTCGAAATTAAAAAACACGATATAGTCTAGAGGTTCTAGACAAGTGGCATTCGATGTCAGCGAAGGCAATAGTCCGAAAAGTCAAAATGTAAGGAATTGATCCCGTGATTTTTTGATATCGCTTGTCAATCCCATACAATTTCGACTTTTCGCTATTGCCGCGCTTTCGATCATAGAATGACATTTGTCTAAGGCCTCAGATCTTTAAAACAGACCCCTGAGTTAGTTTCGGTGTTTCTTCTCTGATGAGTCTGATGGGAAATACCGAGCTACTGTTATTTTTCACACTCATCATACCTGATTGCAATTTACAGAAATAAATATAATTTTGGAGTCGAAGATGACTGGAGGAAAAGTATACTTACTTCTTCAGAATCGACTGTCTTGATTACAGCCTACAACACGCCCTTTCTGAAGACGTGAACTCCCAGTAGTATCTCAATCCATAGTTAACCTCCTCGGTAATATTCCAGGTGTTATCGAAGTCCGGAGCAGGCCCATCGTATCCTATACTGCTAATATAAAAAATGTGAAAGTTTGGGTATATTTTCAATGACACTGCAACGCTAGAACAGATATAGAAGAAACTTTACCAATTGATTACCTCCTTCTCTTTGAAGTCGGTAAACATACGACACACACTTTCAGAGGACATGAACTATCAATAGTTGCTCATCCGCCATTTTCCATCAGGTGAGGTCGAAGTTAAGAGCAGCCCTATCGTAATTATCCTATCAATGTCATAGTTGTGAATGAATCCCCAGGGATTTTCTGTAGTAGATATCTCTTTATAGAACAGGAAACATGATTAAATCAAAACAAATATTATAATTTCGCCGTCTCTGTAATTTAATTAAACATTTTGCAACAGATTGGATGATATTAAAATTTTTCAGTGAAACAAAATGATAAACTTTTTTAATAATGCTCCTTGAAGGTATGAAATAATGAAAACATAAAGTGAATCAAAACATGTTTTTGTTTTTAGTTGACTATGTTTTTTACGCCTTGTTGTGTTGGATTTAAAAAAATAAGTAAGTAAACAAAAGGCCTCCGATAAATTTTTATTTTATGTTTCATAATTTATCTAGTTGTAGAGACTCTTTGATCGGCAATTTATTGAAAACGTAATTATGACATGATATCTTGCGAATACACCTCAATTCAAACAGTAAAATGCCCATAACTTTTAAACGTCTGAACCGATTTTCATCAAAAATAGCTAAGAACACTCTAAAACTGATTTTGATTAAATTTTACAGTAGCGTAGCTTATACATCAGAATAACACATATGTTATAATTTATAAGGATAGAACACATACTAATTTCATGCGGGCGGAGCCACGGGCGGCAGCTAGTCTACCATAAACGTTTTTAATTTCTTTGAAGGTATACACAGAGGTATTTAAAACCCCATTTTGCCAGTTATCTTTAAGACCACTTTAAGACCCAGAGAAATAGGAGCAAGCATATTAAATTGCCATTAAGAGGACATACATCCAGACTGCGGGCTACTGCTGAAAAGTTCTGACTAACCACGGCGCAGCGTGCCAGCATTCGGATGAATTACGGCTAAGAAGAAAAACTTCTAATGGCTCCAGAAAGGCGAAAATTACTAGATTAGATATCCAGACCAACCACAGGGGAATAAACTCAAGGAAGTAAAATTTTCTTTGTTTACACCCTAAAAATCCTACATACTTCTTACTATTATTATAACTCCAAAAGTGAGTACCTATATGAATGGTTAGATGGATTTTTTGTTAGGGACCTAAGTACCTACCTGATGGCACAAGGCACTTCAAATTGCGTCGGAAAATTTCAAGTGTAATTTGAACGAATTGCGTCGCATTGCGTCCTTGTGAACGTACTTGCAATTTCACTTAGTATTACCGGCCAAGCGCGAGTCTGACTGAAATTATTTTTTTCGTTCGAAAGTCGAATCATCAGTTCGAAAACTGTTGTCCACATACATCAATGCAAAAAACTTGGGCGTCCATATAGACACTAACCTCTCTTGGGAGGTTCATATTGCTGATGTGAGTAAGAAGGTCTTCTACTGTTTTCAGTCTCTTAAACGTCTCCAAAAATTCTTACCATTTCACACTAAGGTCACTCTTGCTCAATCTCTTCTTTTACCGCTCATAGACTATGCGGATGTCTGTTTTCTAGATGCAACGGAAGTACTCCTAAACAAACTCGAGCGATTGCAGAACTTGTGTATCCGCTTTATTTTCGGCCTCCGCAAGTACGACCATGTGTCGGAATTTCGGACCAGATTGAAGTGGCTGCCGATTCGGCGTCGACGAGATACCCATATCCTATCCCTTCTCTATAATATCCTGCACAATCCTACTTCACCCAAATACCTTCGCGAACGGTATGAGTACCTCGTCCCGAGGGGCAAACTTTGTCGCGTACTTCGCTTCTCCTACGTACTCCACGTCACACTTCCAGCCGTTATGATGGCCCCTTCTCTGTAACTGCAGTGCACCTCTGGAACTCTCTCCCACACTCCCTACGCGATAGCCCTTCTCTCGATGTCTTCAAGAGGAAAATTAAAGAGCATTTCCTTTTAACGCAATGTTAGTAGATATATATTATATATATTTGTATTTGTAATTAAAACGACCGATTTGACAGTTCACCAACGACTAACTTTATTTAAAAAGTGCAAATCACTTATTGCCAGAGACAATGCATAGCTCACCTAATATTAAACAGGCGGCGTTAGACACCCAATTTTGATATCGGTTCAACACCCCCACTATATCAAAATTAAAAATAAACTTAATTGACTGACATACAATTTGTAGTAACTTTACAGTAACAAACAATAAACTTATTTTTTAACAATACCAATTGTTTTCATAAACCCATAATGTTTAACACCCGGCAACCCTTTGGTTAGAAGGTCAGCAGGCATGCTTGCAGTTGGCAAATACTTTGTTTCCACAATATCATTATTAATAACATCCCGAATGAAATTATATCTCACATCAATGTGCTTCGATCGTTTATGAGATTGATGATTATTTGCCAGCCTTAAAGCACTCTGACTGTCACTGTATAGTACAATTTTATTACAACAACCTGTCAACTCAAGTTCTAAATTCTGTAAATAAATGGCTTCACGGGAAGCTTCTGACATTGCCATATATTCGGCTTCACAACTGCTTAAAGCTACTGTCCTTTGTTTTTTGCTTTCCCAAGAAACAGCAGATCCAGATTTAATAAAGCAAAATCCAGTATATGACCGTCTGTCTGTGGCATCACTTGCCCAGTCCGCATCTACAAATCCTTCTAGTTCTGCTCCCTCTTTAGAGTACCTCAAACAATAATCTTTAGTTTTTAATAAATATTTTAAAATCCTTTTAGCATAATTCCAATGAATATAAGAATATGAATTATTGAATTGGCTCAGATAGCTGACTGAATAAGCTATGTCTGGTCGTGTCAGGACAGCTAAGTACATCAAGCTACCTATTAATTTTTGATAAGGTAACTTATCTTCACAAATGTTAGACTTTTTAACATTTAGTTTAGACTCTATTGGAGTATCAGCTGTTTTACAGTTAGACATATCAAAGTTTTTAATCAATTGTTCAATATAATGCTCCTGATCTACTGTAATTACATCCAGACTTTTATTTATGTTAATTCTCATTCCTAAGTACTGTTTAACTTGGCCTAAATTTTTTATTTTAAATTTTTGACTTAAGGCTTTTATAAGAGAATCAGTTTCTATTTTATCATTTGAAAATATGATAAAATCATCAACATAAATACCAACAATAGTTTTCTTATTGTTACAGTGATTTTTTATAAATACACAAGGTTCCATTTTACTCTTACTGAACCCTAAATTACACAATGTTTCCTCAACCCTTTGATACCAAGCAAGGGATGATTGCTTCAAGCCATAAACAGCCTTTTTTAATTTTAATACTTTACTTGAATATTTTACAGTAAAACCTTCAGGAAGATGCATGAAAATAGTTTCCTTTAAATAACCGTTAAGAAAAGCTGTTGTGACATCCAAATGAGTTATGTCCATATTGTACTGTACACTCAAAGCAAATAATAACCGTAAGGTTGAATGTCTGATCACTGGAGAAAATGTTTCCTGGTAATCCACTCCAGCTTTTTGGGTGAAGCCCTTTGCTACAAGTCTGGCACGGTATCTCACTTTATTGTCACAATCATATTTTTTTTTTAAAACCCACTTGCACTGCACTACACTTGCGTTGTCAGGAGTATCAACTAACTCCCACACTTGATTGTCTTTGAAGGACTGCAGCTCCTCTGCCATCGCCTGCAACCACTGTTGTTTTTCAGGACCACTGATAGCCTCTGCGTATGTCATTTCACCTTCTATGGACGTAGTACACACATTGGCAAAACCGTACCTAGAAGGTTTCTTCCTCTGTCTTTTCTCTCTTTCTTTCGTGACAACTGTTGGATCTTCTTGTACATTTCTGGTTTCTTCTTCCTGTACATTCCTGCTTTCTTCTTCCTGTACATTCCTGACTACATCTTTTTTTGGGTAAGTTGTCTGTTGTTCTTCCTTCAAGTCCTCACCATCCTGGTAATCTGAGTCACTTGAGCTTGTCTGATCTAGACTTTCTAGCTTTATCACAGATTCCTCTACTAATTCCCCCACTGAATCTGTGCTCTCTACAGGAATTGTGACTGTCTCTTCCTTCTTTGTCTTCTCTAGTATCACAACATCTCTGCTGGTGGTGATTTTATTTTTTACTGGATCATAAATTCTGTATCCCTTGATATTATCACAGAAACCAACCAATATATGCATCTTGGACTTTCTGTCCCATTTTGTCCGTTTCTCCTTTGGTATGTGTACCATCACAGGACTCCCAAATATGCGTATATGTTGTAAATTAGGTCTTGTTCCGGTCCATGCTTCATAAGGAGTCTTTTCAATACCTGAAGCCACTGACCTGTTCTTCAAGTAGACAGCTGTATTCGCAGCTTCTGCCCAAAACTTTTTGTCCAGATCTGCTTCGAAAAGTAAGCACCTAGCTTTCTCCACTATGGTTCTGTTCGACCTCTCGCTGAGTCCGTTTTGCTCTGGTGTGTAGGGATTTGTTTTTTGATGTATGATGCCTTCGATTTTCAAGAAATTTTCAAAATCATTACTACAGTACTCGCAGCCGTTATCTGTTCTTAAGATTTTGATTTTCTTGTTCTGAAAATTCTCCACCATAGACTTAAATTCTTTGAAATAGCTTAACACTTCACTTTTATATTTTAAGTAATAAATGAAGGTCATCCTGCTATAATCGTCAATGAATAATAGAAAATAACGAGCACCGCCTATAGATTTTTTCTCCATGGGGCCGCAGATATCTGAATGAACAATCTGTAGCAATTCTGTTGCACGTGAACCCGTAGAAAACGGTAATCTTGACTGCTTTCCCTCACAACATGTCACACAGCTTGACTTACTTGTTGTAAAGGTGCCTAGATAATCCAATCCTTCTACTATCCCGCAACGCTTCATTTTGTTCATATCACTGCTATTAATATGGCCGAGTCGTTTGTGCCATGTTTCTCCATTGACTTTAGTTGAAGTCAATAAACAACTCTGTGAACACTGTGATTCTAAGTTCACCTTGTAAACACCGTCGATCAAATCTGCTTCGGCTACCAAATCGCCTATTTCGTTTCTAATTAGACATTTGTTTGGCTCGAAAACGACACTGTTTCCATTCTTTATCAGTTCACTAACTGATAACAAGTTTGTTGTGACGCTGGGAACACACAACATATCCTTCACAGTTATGTTATAATTGCGACTTGTTGTTATTTCCACATCGCCTGAACACTTTACTGGAACTTTCGTTTTGTTTGCGACGATAATTTCTGGTAAACTTGTCGTAAATTTGGGATTTTTCAACCAATCTTCATTCGGAGTGATGTGCCGGCTGGCACCGGAATCAATGTAAAAATCACTTTTTCTGAACTCGCCACTAAGAAATACGACACTAAAAGCGTTACTTTGCTTTTTTCTTTCTGTTTTCTCGTTCATAAGTGGGCATTGATTGCGATAATGTCCCAATTCTTTACATCGGTAGCAGGTTATTGTTTTCGTGTTTTTGACGTTTGAGTTTGACGTATTCGACGCATAGATACTGGAATTCGCGCCATGTTGGGTTGTGTTGGCACTACCTTTACCGTTTCTTTTTTTTTGTTGTTGCCAACTTCGGGCTACTAATGCTGAGCTAAATTCCGATTCATTTGCGCCGTTCACTGATTCCATATCAAGTAATTTGGTCTTGATTGTATCGGCAGTTATTTGTATTCCGGAATGCTCAATAGCCATAATCATTGGCATATACCTCTCTGGTAATCCGGCCAGTAACAATGAACCAACCCATTCATCGTTGATTTTGAAACCCGTGCTGCTTAAACGTTGAGAAGTCTCCACTATTTGTGTCACATAACTCGTCATATTCTCACTGCTTTCTAGTCGTATAGAAATTAAATGACGAAGCAAAGTTATCTGCCGCGAAAATCCTGAATCGTCGAACAAAGAACGCAATTTTGTCCACAACTCCTTCGTGGTGTTTGTCTCCTTTATGTGCACATATAACGATGTATCTATCGTTAAAATCAGCTTCGCTCGTGCTTTAGCATCTGCAGCTTTTGTTGCGGCGTCCGTCCCTTCTTCTTTTAGGTATTTATCGGCTGTCTCCAACACCAATAGATTTTCGACTGCAAAAGCCCAATCGTCGAAGTTTTCGCGGCCTTTCAGCTTTGGCACATTTGTTAAATAGCTGGAACTCATTTTCTTACGTACACGACACGAAATATTCTCAATAAACTGTTTATTTGAATCACTTTACAGAAGGGTGAGGCCCATAACCTGTAATTAAAACGACCGATTTGACAGTTCACCAACGACTAACTTTATTTAAAAAGTGCAAATCACTTATTGCCAGAGACAATGCATAGCTCACCTAATATTAAACAGGCGGCGTTAGACACCCAATTTTGATATCGGTTCAACAGTATTTATGTATGTATGTATATATTTATGATTATAATTTTGTTATTTTAAAATTGTACACTGGATCCTACCCTCTTTTGTCATCATTCTCTGTCACTATAGGGTTTGCTGTAAGAGAACTCCACATTGAGTTAAGCTCGCCTTTGTACATGTACTTTATTATCACATTGTATTAAATATTGTTTTTGGTGTACAATAAAGAATTAAGAATCAATGTACAACATTATTACTTTTCCAATTACACTTCATTAGTTGGTCGATTATTACTCGAAAACTTGTAAAGTCTACTTAGCTGTGATAGTTTTCCTTTTAATTTCGTTATATATACTACTGCCGTGAATTTTTTCACATATCAAAAGCAACCTGGCAGGGGAGAGGACCCTTGATTATAACAATAATTTGCCATTTAAAGCTTTTTTTTACGTAAATGGATCCCTGAATCATAAATGGTTTTCATAGATATTTTTGAATGGCCTATCCAACCCCGCACCATGGGATAGACGAGAAAAAAAACCCCCACTTTACGTGTACAGAAGGTACCCAAAAAAATAATAATTTCATGGTTTTATTTTATCACTTCGTCGTAGTGATTAATATGTATATCAATGCCAAATAATAGATTTCTCGTACTAAGAATCTCTGAGCTAAGCTGCGGATGGACGGACGGACAGATAGACCTGGCAAAACTTTAAGGACTCCTTGTTGACTACGGATCCCTAAAAATCGCTTATCGGTTTTATATAAATTGAATCGCATCAAGAAGGTTGCTCATTCGTTTACGCAAAAACTACTAAACAGATTTTGAGTAAACTTTACAGGAATATAGCTCAGAATAGCACATACTTTAATTATTTGTATATCTGGACTCATTGATGTCCTGCACGTTAGCCGACGTAGTCCTAGCTGGCATGATTTTAAAGGTATGAGCGCAAGGTAAAAAGTGCCGAGGTGTGAGGAACTGTGGAAAAAACTACACTAACCCCATTTTTTTTTACAAAAAAAAACCGACTTCTAAAGCAAAACACTAAAAAGTGCAAAAATAACTTTCGTTTCGGCAGTTTTTAGTGAAATAAGAAAAGTGAGTCAAGTCGATAGTAAGGTCTTTTCGTGAATTGACAAAATACCCTTAAGTTTCCCTTAGTCGACGGCACGAACTATTTTGTGCGCGAGGTTAAAATGCATGCTATCTCATCCGACAACACGTGCAAAAGAGATAGATGCTGTGAAGAGCAGTAAGAAGCCCATTCAGAGTAAATGAATGGGCACATTGAATACTGTGTAATTCCAACAATATTATATATGTTACGGCTAATACCCGAAGTGCGGCTACACCTAGTTTTAGCCGGTTAGAACTAGGTGTAGCCACTTACTCTTGGTTAAACCTAGTACGAGCCGATTGTTTTCGGGTAAAACTAGGTCTAGCCTTCATCATGCCGGCTACAACTAGGTCCAGCCATTCCCTGTTGGATAAAACTAGGTCTATCCGATATCATTCCGGCTAGAACTAGGTCCAGACAATCCCTGTTGGATAAAACTTAGATGCGTGTCCCGCCAAGCCTTCCGCCCCGCGTCACACTCATGACTCACAGCATCTGCAAGTTTAAGTTGTTATAATAAATAGTTTATGTTACTTTATAAAAGTGTGATTTATAATTATAATAACATTCTTTAAATTATAATATGCAACTACTTATTGTCTGTTGTTAAAAAAATGTTCCTGATTGTTCCTATTATATTAAAAATTGTACTCCTAATAATTTGTGTTAATTATTACAATGTGATTTATAAGAATAAAAAAAATTCTCTACGTTTATTTTTATTGGATGTTTTTTTTAATATCTAAAAAAGCTCTGCCGATAGCATGCCAGCTACAACTATGTACAGCCAATCCCTGTTAGATAAAACTAAGACACGCGCTGCTGCTGCAGACGCTGTGAGTCACACTCGCTAGTAGACCTGCAGTAGATCAGCAACACCTGGCGCTCACAACCTGCAGAGGCGCGTGCCTCGCTATGCCCTCCACCCCGCGCCGCTGCTGCAGATGCTGTGAGTCATGAGTGTGACGCGGAGCGGAAGGCTTGGCGAGACACGCATCTAAGTTTTATCCAACAGGGATTGTCTGGACCTAGTTCTAGCCGGAATGATATCGGATAGACCTAGTTTTATCCAACAGAGAATGGCTGGACCTAGTTGTAGCCGGCATGATGAAGGCTAGACCTAGTTTTACCCGAAAACAATCGGCTCGTACTAGGTTTAACCAAGAGTAAGTGGCTACACCTAGTTCTAACCGGCTAAAACTAGGTGTAGCCGCACTTCGGGTATTAGCCGTAACATATACATACGTGTCGAATTGATTACCTCCTGTTTTGAAGTTGGTTAAAAGGGGAATCCTTCGAGCAGAAGGTTTGTTGCGCCTGGTAGGCAAATGCCTAAAATATATTAATTCCACGTACTAATTCCACGAAAGCGGAGCAGCAAGCAAAACAATAAGATTTTTTCCCATAGCGATTATGAAAAACCGAACTCAACGGAAATAGCAAAACCGCCTTTACAGCCTCCAGGGGTAATTTATGGCAAAAACTTAGGGGGAATAAAACGGCACCATCTGGGGTGTTTTTATGAGTTCTCACTTGTTTCGCCAGCATTATAGTTTCGTCTCGTAAATTATTAGGGTGCGATCACTGGCTCTCACCTGTAGCGTAGTTTACGAGAATTTTAGTTTAGGTAGTTAGAGGATAGTAAAGTGTGAGGGTTAAAACTGGATAAACTAACTAAACTGGATAGCACTTTGAAAAGCGCTACTACATGTTATGTGGTTTTTATCATTTTAAGATTAATAAAGTAGCCCAAAGGCTTTTAAAAACTGGCTAAGTGTGTTTTGTTATACTTATACCTTCACCTTACGTAACAGCACTCACAAATAGGTGCGACACGACAATACAACAACTATGTGAAGACTCGTAATCATACAACGATTATTCCTTAAAAAAAACTCTTTTAAAAATGGTCGCTGCATTGCTATCGCATCGCCCCTGTTTGTGGGTGCCTTAACACTGGAGCACTAGGAAAATACAACTGTGTTTAGTTGCAACTATTTTTTTCTAATGCAAAGCTACAAAATCAAAAAGCGCGATCATGTAAGAGCATTGTGGATAGTTACTCTAGTTTTATTTGATTCATACTTAATAGCGGCTCGGAACACGATGCTAGACGCTGCGCAGTAGGAAACTCATATGTTAGCGAGGGTGAGGGGAAGGGTAGTGCACTGTGAGTAGCACTGTAGCGAACTTAAAAGTCGCCATTACGTTTGAATCGAACTTTATCCCGGGACAGAAGACATTATGTAAGTTTTTGTCACAACTTTCGTTTGCCTGACGCAGCACTCGACGACCAGATGACGGCAAAAACTTTAGAAAAATACCTGCTGAATACTTTATATTTCTGTTCATATTGGAATACTCAGTTTATTCTACAAAAGAAATAAGTTTACTTTTTGTTTCAGTAAAACCTTTATAGTAAAATCGGAAAAATTAACCATTTATGATATTATCACTTTTGAAAACGATTCCCAGTAAATGAAAACTTTTCTAAGGTTAAATTTGTCTAAGTGAAAGTAAGTCACACATAAAAATAGATCTTCTGTTTTTATGACGCAAAATTCAACCTTCTGATTAAACAATTACGAGTAATATCCCTCACAAAAGAAACAGTTTTATTTTATTCAGTACTAGCTGACCCCCGCGCCTTCGCTCCCGTCAAAATTATAGCCTATGTTACTCGGGAATAATGTAGTTTTTTTTTTTTTTTTATTTGAGATGGGTTTGCTCTTGACTCTAGTCTAAGTCATAGGTGACAGAGACAGAGTCGACGATGGAGTGAGCTTACCCAGAAGGAGCCTGTTTACTCTAACTTTGAAGAGATTCGGGTTGAATGCGTTCGGAAACACAGACGCAGGTAGTGAGTTCCATTCATTCGCTGTGCGCATTATGAAGGATGTTTGGAAGCGCTTGGTGCAAATTGGTGGAATGGCAACAAGGTAAGGATGGTAACTTGCAGTGCGTCTAGATGTCCGATGGTAGAAGGGGGCTGGTGGGATGAGGTCGTGGAGTTCTTGAGCACACTCACCGAAATACAGTCTGTAGAAGACCGACAAGCAGGCAACTTTGCGGCGATGCCGATGAGCCAAGCTGTGAAGCTTGGTATCCACCAGTTCAATGTCGCCGATGAGCCTCTTAGCTCTGCGTTCCACCGAGTCAAGCGCGGCAAGCTGATACTTTGCTGAGCCATCCCAAAGGTGGCTGCAATACTCTATGCAGGATCGGACTTGCGCTTTGTACAGGGTTAAAAGCTGTCCAGGCGTAAAGTATCGCTTCACCTTATTTAGGATGCCCAGTTTTTTGACCGCAATTTGGGCTTTGTACTCAATGGAGGCGCCGAAGTTAAGACTGGATGTCAACTCCATGCCTAGGAGCTCAAGCCGATCAGTCACTGGAACAGACGCACCCCGAAAAGTAGGCGCCCGATCGAAAAGACTCCTTTTAGCGGTAAAAAGACACGCCTGTGTTTTGGTGGCGTTAAAGGAGACCAGATTGTCATCACCCCACTGGGTGACATTAAGGCTTAAGGTCAAATATGTCCGCTCTACCATAGTCTCTCTCAAGGAACGAACTTCATCTACGCTGGTTCTTGCGCTGGACAGGTATCTCTCTGAAACAGTACTGTCCATAGGTGAAAGAAATTTTAAAATCGGTCCAGTAGTTTCGGAGCCTATTCGGTACAAACAAACAAACAAACAAAAAAATCTTTCCTCTTTATAATATTGGTATAGAAAAGAATGTAATAAGAAACATTACAATCACATTACAATGTAATGGGTTTATGAACAAGTTTTATTTTTTATTCATTTTTATTTCATGCTACACAATTTGAAATAATATAATAATCAATTTAGAAAGCAATTTACTGACTCGCACTTCGGAGATGAAAAACCTGAAGATTCATTCGTGCGAATGTTCCATTCATTTCGTAATTTATCTCTTAAAATTGTGAATGAAGACGAAAATAATAGCTACCTTGAGTAGTTTTCAGATTATTCTTTTGACGTATTTTAAGGAAAAATGAATATAAGAAAGTACTAGGCCAGAGATCGCAGAGCGCGATAAGGCCGAATGTTGTATGTTTGTTTTAATTGTAATGTTTCTTTTTGTATTTTTTTATCTTGGTGTACTATAAAGTTTATATAAATAAATAAATAAGAAAGTATTGTGATTTTATTAAAGACACAGTTGAGATATATATTACTTGTTTGATGATGATGATGATACGAAAATAACCTCTTATAACGGGTATCTAATTACTCCTTAGTAGCAGTTCCCACTGTCCTATATTAATATGAATATTAATTAAATCTCGCTTAATTACCGGCTGAAGTGATTTCAGTGAAACTTGGTACACGGTTTGACCACGGCTTGGACTAGAACACAAGTTACTTTTATCCCGGTAGTACATACCAGTGTGATAAACGTAGACGAAGCAGCTGGCTAAAGCTAGTATTTTATCATTACTTACTGAAATTCAAGAGGAATTTCCGAAATGAATTGATAAACAGGAAAATAAATAGTTTTCAATAACGAACTGTTATTTAACTATTAAAAGTGACGTTATTTTCAGTAACAATAGAATATTTTATAACAAAACAATTGAAAACTACCCGCTATAAATTAAATCAATGGGAGACAAAAGTCATAACGGAATAATAGCGCTATTCTGTTGTCAATTTTAACAAAACAAAGCTTAAAATAAAATACTATTATTTTATAGTTCGCTTTGGTATTGGCAGCTAAAACTAAATTGAGAACAGTGCACCATACTGTTATTTTATTTTGTATCTTCAAATTGTTAACGATGAATTTCGTTCCAAAGGGAAAAGAATAATAAAACTGAAACATATTTTCTTTTCTATTTAGTTAATGAGATGATGAAAAGTGGAGCATCAAATCACATTGTCTTCATTTAGAAGGGTATAAAATGACTGGTGTCTGAATTAGGAATTTGAAGTTGGGTAAATCAAACTCTACTCAGGCTTGAAATCCTGTCCAACTTAGGCCCCAAATTCTCGATTCAGAAACGGTTATGTGAGTAGTAACTTTTGTTGCTGGCCGTATAAGGTAATTCAGCACAGTACTAATCTATGTTAAAGCGTTCCTATTATAAAATTCAAAATACATTCTAATCTGAATTTCATTCGATATATAAAATAAATTCGAAATTCAGAACATAATTTTATGTGAATTTGGAACGCTAACTACGATCCGACGCGACCTCATTATGTCTGGCTGATGTAAAAAATATTCGCGAACGAAATATCGTAGCGTGGTTTTATAGTTTGAGAATATACCTGGATTTACATGAATGTTTTTCTGAATGAGTGAATGTATGAATATTGAAGAGGTGTTCTGAAGACTATAAAACACGAGTGGTACGAGTCTGACGAAAAAAATAATTAAATAAATAGGCTTGTGAACATGAAGCCTGATGAAGCCGTTTTGCCTCTATATAATGTTTGGCTTTCATCTATTTTTGCCTGCCAGTATTTTATCATATCTACTTCATTAGATTTATTTTTAGATTTGAAGACTAGATGTAGCCTACAAAGTTAAAATATTTATTAGTTACTCACTTATTATAAATTATTTTCGTCTCAACCTCCCTGCTTATCTATACGGCCGCACAAATATATCTTTTATTTTTCGATTTTTTTAGTGTCTTGGGCCTATGTTCAGCAGTGGACGTCTTTCGTCTAAAATAATGATGATAAATATTTTGTGTTAACTGAACTTGTCTTACTGTTTTGTTATTTTATTAACCCTGCCTACTAATTCTTACTATTGAGTAAGAATTAATATACACGTTGTACGGGCAGTACTTACTTTTTCCATGCCCTAAACGTACCTATGTTCCGCATCATTCGAAAACACAAACCATAGATCCCAAACAAGGAGACATTCTAAATTCAAATAAAAATGTCATGTTGGTTAGAATGCATTTCGTTTTACGCTGACAGCGCGGTGATACACGGCTCCTTCCGGGATGGGCAGAGTTCCAAATGCCAGGACATGTCGTGTTGGCTTACTATAAAAAGTTGCATACATTGTACCTACCTATGTACTTGTTCAGGACGCTAGTGATGTGTGTTTTGGGAAAGAAATTCTTATAATGTCATGTCAGTATTCCATATGAATCTTATAGGTGATGTTCTTCAGAAAGGCCTCACTCATAACTAGTATGCGCGTATAAATATTATGAACGTAAATGAAGCAAGGAGTAAGCGATCGTATTATGTGACATTCTGTAGTTTCTGCCTACCTATGGAAAAAAGGCGTGAGTTTAAATGTATGTTGTTCCTTAGCAACATTTGAAATAGGATAATCTACGTATTTTTGCCTGAAGCTATTTACCAAAATACGTTATGCTAAACAGAAAAATATGGTATTTTATTCGTATTATAAACTTATTAGAAAGCACATCTAACACAGACGTTATTTTAATTTTTATCTAAAAAGAACTTTAAGTAAATATTTAAAAAAAAAATATACTCACTGAAGTCAAAAAAATACAAAAAATTAACATCACTACGTGCGTTCTACGATAAAATCAAAACACAAAGCCATAAAAATAAACAACAATTCTCATATCCTTACGAAACATACTTCATTCGACAATTCCCTAAAGAAAAATGGTAGAAAGGTAGAAAGCGATAAAGTTTACTAACAAGTGGGTAGATTTATGTATAATGTATAATTCATATCTCGATCGATATTCATGTAAGTCGAGGGGTTTGCATATAAAGATTAGCATTCGAGATATGATGCGTGTTATGGAAATAGGACCCCTTTCGGGAGATTTAAGTCATGGCGTTATTAAACTTACCTTTATACTGAGTTTGGTTTTGTGGGTAATTTTGTGAATAGGTAAAAGTTTGTGCATCTTGTCTTCAGATACCGCATTTACACAATCGTGTTCGCCATTCGTTTCGTCACTCGACGAACATTTGACGAAAAATGCCGCCGCGAACGTTGTTCACACATTCGCGGGGTGAATTATTTTGACATTCGCATACGAACATGGAGGATGCTACATCTAAAGAGGTAATAGAATTATTTAGATATCCTGCGTTAAAAAGTAAAAAAGAACCGTCAAAACTTAATGAATTTTTTATTTTAAGTTGCTGACTAATCCCATACTAGTTAATATACGGTTCCATACATCGTTTGTCTTTTGTCTGTTTTTATGTTTTATGACTGCTGTTGATGTTTTGGATTCCAAATTAGCTCTTCCTTTTGATAAAGTTCTTGGAATTCTAAAATTCTCACTTCACTCCAGTCCATTTCGTCTTCACGTCCTGCTGGGTCGGGGGCTAAACAGACTTACACGTTTATAATATTGGCAAGATAAGACAGGATACAAAAAGGTGTTCCTATATAGGAAAAAAAAATTAAACGTATTTAAAAAAATATCGACGTTTGTTTTTTTTTTTAAAACGTGTACTAGGACAGGATTATTTACTTAAAAAATAAAAATGAGTTTGCTTTTAACACATTTTGTGAAAGTAAAATGTTTTTTTTGTGAAAACAGCACGTTGTTGATTTTTAAGATTACTAATGAAAGTTAAAAAAGTTAATTAAAAATCATTTTACAATAAAATTAATATCACATAATATCGAGTATTTTCTCCACGTTCTTTTAGTAATGTTTTCACCCGCCTAGACATGTTGAGAATAATGGTATCCATTGTCTCCTGTGGTTGTCTCAGTCATTCCTGTAGAACGGCACTTCGCAGTTCACCCACATTGAAAGGTGTAGATATTACAAATTTGGCCCTTTCTTTTCAGCAGGTCCCAAACGTGTTCTATAGGATGCATAACTGGTGTCATCGCTGGCTATTCCAAAACTGCGATATTGACATCTTTAACATAGACTGAAATTGAAAAAGTGGTATGTGGCCGAGCATTGTCCTGGATCAAAACGAAGTGACCCTTGATAAAAGGGCAAATTATATCAGATTTTATCTTTAAATAACACTTCTACAGTGATCTTAAATCATAAATAAAATCATAAATCATTTATTTTGCAAAGACTGTGGGTACAAAATAAGGTGTTTACATTTTAACAAATAGCTCTTCCACATTCTACCTTACGGCATGCAAAGGTAATAAGTAGGTATATAAGTTTCTAGATCCACTCAGTTGAACAAAAAAACAAAAGTACACAAACAAAGTACAGTGGATGGAGGGAACCAATATCATTCATGCATGAATACAATAAATAAAACAATAATCTAATTCTAAAAATAGTAATAAACAAAATAAATTATTAAATTGCACCAAAATTAATAGATTACCATCATTAACATTATTATTATTTAACATTATAAACTCTTATCAGTCAAAAAATCATGTACTGAATAATAGCATTTATTTATTAATAATGATGTTAGCCTCTTCTTAAATATACTTAAGGCTTAATTAAGATCTTCTCTATCGATTGCCACCAAGTCCGTACGAGCTCCAAAACATATCCTACCTGAATCCAATATTGTTTCTCTACCATATGCCACAGTAGTTTAAAAAATTGTCAGATTATGTTTGATCTTTTTCATGTTGAAACATTTAATGCAGTCTGTCAATGCCATTTAAGTGACTTCCACACTCATCCCTAAACAATATTTTACTCCATTAGTCGGTTGGCCAAAGTCGATGTTTTCTACTAATATTTATTCTGATTCTAAGAAGTGTGCCTTAAGTTATGGACCTTTGGGGAGCACGAACGAACCAATAACCGCTTCCTTTAATCTCTTTTGTACTCTAAGCTCACTTACTGTTGCACCTCGAACTTCTTCCAGCGCATTTCTGGCTTGAATGGCCTTTAATCGCAGGTTTTTGAAAACTCGAAGCTGATTGAAACAATAATTCCTGTTAGAATTACGGGTTTTCTGCCTCGTCCTGATTTTCTCAACAAAAACATTAGTCTCTCTGAATCATTGGAAACTGTAATAAATGGTTGTAACACTTGTAACAAGTAAACGATGAATTATGCACATCATCTGTAGGTTTGATCATTTCTCCGCATCTCAAAGGCCCTAGCCCTCTCATTTTAGATTAAGCTAGCCACAATGGCGTCCTTATCTTCGAAAAAGATCTAAACGTTAAAAATAAAACAAATAATTCAGTATGTTAATCAATTTCTTTTCGAAATATTAAAACTAGTAGTAATAAAGTAGCAACTAGCGAAATTCTCTCAAAATTATGTAAATTCGAATAAAGTTAAAACAAAAAAGGTGAAAGGTGATGTTCAATTGTTGTTATCAATTTGGCATAATTGGTTTTATTATAAAACAAAAGCTAAACCACCCTACAATGGTAAAAACGAAAGAAAAGCGATCATTTATTCTTGTTCCGCTAATTTTGCCAGTGTGTGTAGGTATATAGGAACACCTTTTTACTAAACTAACGGCGAACTAACATCTCTCTTTTAGTGTACCTACTAACAGAGAGATATTAGTTCGTTTTTTTTAGGGTACCGTACCGGAAGGGTCCAAAATGTCACTCACGTGTCGGTCTGTCCGTCTGTATGTCTGTCTGTCTGTGTGTCTGTCCGTCGTCTGTCACACAATTTGTTCCGAAGAATTTTTTAATTTCCCATTGACCTTGAAATTTGGTGATAATTTTTATTGTCTATACTATAATATATAATAATATTATAAAGAGGAAAGGTTTGTATTTTTAACCGACTTCCCAAAAAGGAGGAGGTTCTATGTTCGACTTCATGTTTGTTTTTTTACTACTGGGCAAATTTAAAATTTATTTCACTGTTGGGAACCTACACTATCCCCGGGTGACATAGGCTAATTTTTATCCCTGTATTCCCACGGGAACGGGACCTACGCGGGTGAAACCGCGAGGCGTCCGCTAGTATGTATATTTTACTAACAAAACCAAAAAATAAAAACTTTAAGAATTCGGAAGAAAAAGAATAATTAAAGTTTGCATGTTTTTATATTTTTGTCAAATAATATATTAAAGTCTTGTTGTAACATAATACAATCTAATCTAATTGTTACCCATATCGCTATCAACGTGAAACACTAAAAAAAAATGTTGATAATTAAAACAATTATCGGTAATGAATATACATTTTCTAATTATTATAGTTTAGATAAAACCGTTGTAAATATCAAATCATCTAAAGTTTATTATCTAAAATATTAAAAAAGTCGATGCATCGGCCGGGAATCGAACCCGGGCCGCCCGCGTGGCAGGCGAGCATTCTACCACTGAACCACCGATGCTTATACCAACTAGTTTAAAATACTTTTGATGATTTGACCTCGCAGATTAATACGTGCTTTATAGAAAGGAAAAATGAAGATGTACCTACGTATGCGCAAGAGCACCTTTCACCTTGATTTGACCTCGCTAGTTTGCTACATGTGGTTTGAAAACAAACAGTAGTACTTATGAGATGGAATTTATTACAGTTCTACGAATAGTTTTTAACTGACGAAAAAAAAGGAAGAGGTTTTCAATTCGACATGTTTACACTTTTTTATATACTTATGACCAAGCCTACCTGTTTATAGTGTGGTCCGATTAAAAAAATTTTTTTTTTGGTAACGCTATCTATATATCAAACTTGTCCTAATTTAAATTTGATAAATAGAATCCGCTCCTAAAGGTAGAAAAAAAAGATGTATTGGTAATTTTCTCACTGAATTTTCAGTTGTGAATTAAGTAAACTGAAAAGCGAAAAAAAAAACCTTAAAAAAATTTTTTTTTGGCGCTAACTCAAAATGCTAGAATAAAAGATTTTTTTATTTTTTGCTTTTCAGTTTATTGCTTCATGAGTAAAATTTTTTAACACTGTCCACGGAGCAGACAATTAAAAACAAAGTATTATGATTTGATTTGGTTTAATGAATTTCGTTACAATAAAATAGTTTTAAGAAAAAATAATAAGGCGATGCGCGTGCGTCGTTCTTGAGTATTGTGAGCGAGTGTCCCGCGGCCGGCCCGCGCCGCACCTCTCGTCCGGTTCGCGTGACGTCATCGGCCAGGACTCGTAGACGGCGCGAACATCCTGCCCCTCCTTGAAAGGAGCAATCACTTTCAAGACTCTATTCAGCCTCCTCCTCCTCTTCATGGTTTGTTAGGAGCGGACATACTTTGTTGACGGCGCGCCGCTCCGTTCCCCGATATGTGTTGAAGTCGGCGACGCGGACTACTCCGTCAGCGCCTGGGTATACTTTTTGTACTCGGCCCATCTTCCACTTGAGAGGTGGAAGGCCCTCTTCTTTGAAAACTACCAGGTCACCAATTTGTAAGTTTCGCTGCTGTAGGCGATATTTTGTACGCTGTTGCAACTCTGATAAATATTCTTGCGTCCACCGTGCCCAAAACTGTTGTCTTAAGTTTTCAATTAAGATGTATCGGTTCTTGGGGTTCTTGTTCTCGCCTGGAGGTGCTGGCAGTGACGTCAGTGGCCGCCCGATCAGGAAGTGCCCTGGGGTCAAAGGAGAGAGATCGTTGGGGTCAGGTGATAAAGGAGTAAGAGGTCGGGAGTTGAGGATCGCCTCTATTTGTGTAAAAAGCGTACTCAACTCCTCAAAAGTAAGACTGGCATTTCCTACAATACGCTTAAGGTGATGCTTAGCACTCTTTACGCCAGCTTCCCATAGCCCACCGAAAGTAGGAGAATATGGTGGATTAAACACAAATTTAATGCCTTCATTGCTAGAAAAATCATGAACAGAACGTAGACTGGATCGCAACATCCTACCCAATTCGTTTTTCGCCCCTACAAAATTCTTTGCATTATCGCAATAAATACTATAAGGTTTCCCTCTTCTGGAAATGAATCGTTTAAGGCAAGCAATGAAAGCTGCGGTACTGAGATCGCTGACTGTCTCGAGATGTACTGCTTTTGAAGCGAAACAAATAAATATGCATAAATAACCTTTAGACACTCGATTGCCGCGACCCTTCTTACTTGATATCATGAAGGGGCCAGCGAAATCAGTTCCGCAGGTCTGAAATGGATAAAATTCAGTAACTCTGCTAGAGGGCAGATCACCAAAATACGGATTTATAGTTTTAGCCTTAAATCTTTTACATATTATGCATTTACGAACTATACTTCTGGCTAAATTTCTGCCTCCTATAGGCCAGAACTGTTCTCTGAATGAACATAGGAGAAGTTGAGGACCGGCGTGACCGAGACGCAGGTGATCGGCTGTCATTAAGAGATTTGTGAAATGATGTTTGGAATCTAGCAAAGCTGGATGTTTTTTCTCATATTTAATAGCAGCATTTTTGAGTCGACCGCCTACTCTCAACACACCGCTGTTATCAATGAATGGAGATAAACTTAAAATATGTGATTTAGGCTTAAGACACTTACCGTTAGATAAAGTTTCGATTTCATTTAAGAAAGATTCTCGCTGAGCCATTTTTATAAGAAAATCAAGAGAATGTTGAAGTTCAACGTCGTTCAACGGCGACTTGTTTTTAGTTAAAGTTTTACAATTACTAATGAATCGAAATACATAAGCATAGACTCTTTTAAGCCTTGTAGCACTAGAGTAATTTTCAAAATTAATGAATTTATGAATTTCTTGAGTAATATTAACCTTAATTTCTGGTAAATCTAGTTTTATGTTTGGGTGAGTAGGCCATTCCGATACCGAGTTTAAGAGGAAGGGTGGGCCTTCCCACCATAAACAAGAATTAACCAAAATACTCGGTGCTACCCCCCTTGAAGCCATATCCGCAGGATTAAGATCGGTTGGTACGTATCTCCAAGAGTTTCGTTCGGTAAGCTCATGTATTTCATTAACGCGGTTGCATACAAATGCTTTCAATAATTTAGGCTGAGTTCTAATCCAACCTAACGTGATGGTTGAATCAGACCAAAAGTATTTACTGTCTATTCCACAACGCAGTGCGTTACTGACTTTATGCATGAGGCGAGCACCCAGCAATGCCGCGCACAATTCAAGTCGCGGAATTGTCACAGGCTTTAAAGGCGCTACACGAGTTTTAGAACACAAAAGTTTTATAGTTACGACGTTATCAGCATCAAGTGAACGTAAGTACACACACGCTGCGTAGGCGTCTTGGGAGGCATCCACGAAGCAGTGTAGTTCCGTTTTAACGGGTGAGGAACCCATCGCGTACCTCGGAACAGATACTGTAAGAAAAAGGTTAAGATTGCTAATTACTTTTTCCCATGACTTTTTAATATCCTGTGGGACGGGATCATCCCATTCTAATTTTAGTTTCCACAACTTTTGCAACAATACTTTTAAAGTAATTGTGCAAGCGCTCAGAAGGCCAAGAGGATCAAATATTCTGCATGTATTGGATAGAATGTTTCTTTTTGTGAGTGTTTGTGTGTCTGTATTTATATTAATAGAAAATTTAAGTAAATCAGTGTTTGGAGCCCACAGGACTCCTAAAACATTAGAATCCTTATCTAGATCAAGAGATTTAGTCTCCATTGGGGATGTGAATATCTGGGAACAATTTGTACGGAATTTATGAATGGGAAAACAAGCTGAAGCTAGTGTCTCTGTCACACCTTTATGAATGTGTAATAAGTCATTTTGATTGGATGAGCCAGTAAGTAGGTCATCGACGTAAAAGTCATGTTTTATGACCTCTGATATTATAGGATCTGTACAATTATCTGCTAGTTGCTTAAGGCATCTTGTACTTAAAAACGGTGCAGCAGCGGTACCGTATGTGACAGTGTTAAGCTGTAAAATGTTAATGGGCCCTGAATCATCATCGCGCCATAGGATAAGCTGTAAATTTCTTTGAGACTCGTCAATTTTTATTTGTCTAAAAAACTTCGTGATGTCGCCTGCCAGAACGTATTTGTGCTGGCGAAACCGAATTAGAATGTCAAACAATTCATCTTGAATGGTCGGACCTATGGCTTGAATGTCATTTAACGATTTTTTTGAAGTAGTCTTAGCTGACGCATCAAAGACGACCCGGAGTTTTGTTGTCTCGCTTGTCTCCCGTATCACCGCATGGTGAGGTATAAAGTAACCGAAGGATGGTCTATCTATTTTAGTAAGGTGACCAAGCTCCTCGTATTCTTTGATGAAATTACGATATTGTTCTCTTAGGCTTGAATTTTTCAGTAATTTCCTTTCAATGTTTAAGAATCGCTTTTCAGCCATGTAATAGGATTCGCCAAGCGCTGTTTCAGGATTCTCAATAAATGGCATTTTAACTGAAAATCTACCATCTTCCAAACGGGTAGTATTTTCAACAAAATGTTGTTCGCAGAACTCATCATGTGGTGATAAAGGTAGCTTTGAAGTAGAAACTTCCTCGATATTCCAAAATTTTGTTAAGTTATTATTAATTTCTTTAGTAAAATTACAAACTGTATTTTTAATCCCTGATTTATTAAGTGAACCTGTTGTTATATTAAGAGGTCCCGCTACAATCCATCCGAATTGAGAATCTTGGAGGATGGGCATCCCCGGCCCCATATTATGTTTGTTAGGAGAAATAGCTTCGAAAAATATCTCTGCACCTAAAAGCAGATCGACTTCTGATGGCTGACTAAAATTAGGATCAGCTAACTTTATGTTCGCGGGTAGATTAAGACGCGAAACATCCACAGGAATGTTAGGTAAGTGACCAGTTATTTTAGGCATCACTAAACACTTAAGATGAGTGATAAAAGGACTGTTTAGTGACTGAATAATCACCTCACAGCTGTCCGACAAATTAATCGTATTATTGCTAATGCCGGTAACGCAAAAACTAGTGTTTTGAGTTTTTAACTTCATTGTATTTTTTAAGTTTGTTGTTATGAATGATGATTGACTGCCTGCATCAAGCAACGCGCGAGCAGTATAAATATTTTTTGTTTTAGGATCCATGACTTGCACTACAGCAGTACCTAAAAGTACCTGACCTTGTGACTGTGCTGACAGCGAAACTGATAATGAATTTGAGCCTGTTTGATTATTATCATTGTTTTGATTTACGTGTAACAAAGAATTATGTCTTTGTCGGCAAACTCGACAACTGCCATCCAAGCGACAGTCTTTTACGGCATGGCCTCTCCTCAAGCAGTTCAAGCAAAGATTAAGTTTTATGGCCTCACTTGATCGTGCTTGCGGTGTCAAGTCTTTAAATGTGCTACATTCCACAATCCTATGCTTTTGATTGCAGAATGGGCATGTATGATTGTCAGTGTTATTATGCTTTGACTTGCTATTATTAGCAGAAGCGACAAAACTTTTCGAACTCTTTTGTTGAAACGAATTTTTATGATTATTATCACTATCAGATCTTTTTATATCTTTTTGTGAAGAAAAAACATTTTGTTTCGGTTTGTCGCTTTTACTAACGCACATAGTCTCAAGAATGTCTGCCCGATTACGTATAAATTTAATAAAATCATTTAAGGTAGGGTAGTCTGTAAAATTGTTTTTATGTTCTTCCCATTTTGATAAAGTAACCGGGTCCAATTTCGTAGTCATAACGTAAATAATAAGAACGTCCCACTTATCAGTGGGTAGACCTAAGGTCTCAAGTGATCTTAAGTTTTTTAATATGTGATCAATCAGAAATTGTATAGCCTTGTGCGACTCACGGGTCATGGGCTCTAAAGCAAACAAGGCTTTTAAATGATTGTTTATCAAAATTTTCTTGTTATCGTAACGAGCACATAACAGCTCCCATGCTATTATATAATTTTGAGCCGTAAATTCAATGGACTTAATGACTACAGTCGCGCTGCCTACCAAAGACGATCTCAAATAATGAAATTTGTTTATATTGGACATTGACTCGTTTGAATTTATTAACGCATCGAAGGTGTCCCTAAACTCGAGCCATTTAAGATAATTCCCGTCGAAGGTAGGTAAATTAATAGTTGGAAGCTTAATATTATTCATGTGATTGCAACCCGTGTTCGCAGATTTATAAGAAGGTTGACTATTTACGTCGTTGTTATTATCAGGATTAGCTTTCGAGTACGACTCAATGGCTTCCTGAGCAAACGCTACGCTAGAATAATAAAGGTCCTCGAATAAATCTCGCTCGAGACGCTGTTTAGGTTCCTCGGTCATCACTTCGATTTTGTTTTGAATTTCATCGAATTCATGAATAATATTTTCTATTTTACTCAACCGAACAATTAATTCCTTATTTTGTTTATTTGTAATAGATTGAACAGGAATTTCAGATAAAGTGCTTACGAAATTATTAAACTTAGTTAATTGACCTTTTTTAGTGCCTCTTAAACTTATTAATTCCTTTAAGCCTGCATTCACCGACGCGACTTCTTGAATTTCATCATTTCCAGAAGTCATTATTAATAAATACAATTATTGTTAAGGGCAAATAAACAAATTAGATAAGATAATAAATGTGCATCAAACCACAATGTTGATTATGCGGCGATCCAATCTTCGTAGCTGTTACTGCACGGTGTCACAGACGGCCGAGCGGCGGACGCTTCGGTGTAACCGCTTGGACCCTTGCACCTGCGCGCTAGCGCAGCCGGCCGGTCGGTCTAATGTAGGTCACGCGCACAACGCGCGATCCGCTGATATCCTGGAATGTTCGGCCAAACTGCGGTGACTGCCTTTGTTTATGATATTGAATTAATCTGAATAAGTTTGGGCATGAGAAGTGGCTTGTGAAAAGATTAATCACACAAAGAAATCCGATTATTAATTAAGAATGTGGGTAAAATAAAAATTTATTAATTTGCTATTTTTAAGCATAAGACTGAGCTAATTATGTGAAAGAATATCACGCTTGCGACAGTTAAAATGAATGCTTAGCTGTAATTATGTAAGTAATTATGTATTTAAGAAATAGCACGCACAAAATATGATTATGTACTTATTCTGTACATTAGCAATTAAGACGGTGATTATAATTATGGAACCACTCGTTGCGATGTGCACTTTGGAAGCATAAAGAATAGCTAAGCACCAAGATTAAGCGTAAAATGCACTCACTGCACCGGCTAAGCGCGCAAGCAGATAACGGAACTCGCGTGAAACAATTCACTAATTTTATAGATTTAATGTTAAATAACACGAAATAACGATTTCGACGGTGTTTTTTTTTGTTTATTTTTTTTTTATATTCGCGTATAAATCCTGATATTAGAAATCAACTGTTGTGTTAATTGTACCGCTGTTTGCGCCTACGCAATTTGAAATACAAATCACTCATAGACTCGTACATAATCTACAATCAAGTCTTTCCATTTAAATTAAATTAGCAGGAGTTTACAGAAGCAAAGAAAACAAATATGTACCTAAGAAAATAACACTAAATAGCATTCCGTACATTGTAATAGGTTGGGGAAAAAGTTTCTTCGCATTTTTTTAAGAAAATTCAAAACATTTTTTAATATTTTTTTTTATTCATTGACACATACAATTAGTTTTACAGGTAGAACCCAAGGTAATAAAAGTAGTCATAAAATGCGAAAATATAGTTTATTTACATTTAACTAAAGTATGTAGGTACCATTTTGTTCGATATCTTTTTGCCATCTTGTAGGTAGGATCATGATCCCATTGCATGGTAACAGCTCATAATGAATAATGCCTTGCGAGTTAACCCAGGTTTCGCCAGTCTGTGAAGCCTGACCGGCCTTTGACCACGACCTTTTTCGCACGTTCTTGTCGTACGTGATCCACTTTTTATAAAATGCGAAAATATAGTTTATTTACATTTAACTAAAGTATGTAGGTACCATTTTGTTCGATATTTTTTGCCATCTTGTAGGTATGATCATGATCCCATTGCTATAGAAATTTTGGGACTTCTGATCAAAATAACGCGACAAGTGGAATTGGCAGTCCTCTCGTGATGTTAACCTGACAAAACCTAAAGAATTCTGAAGAGACCGAAACAGGTGGAAATCTGAAGGTGCAAGGTCAGGACTATACGGCGGATGAATTAACAGCTCCCAGCCAAACTCTCTTAATTTTTGCTGAGTGGCTAAAGATGTGTGAGGTCTAGCGTTATCATGATGAAGAAACACACCCTTTCTGTTGATTAATTCCGGCCGCTTTCTCTCAACTTCTTGCTTTAATCTCATCAGTTGTTCGCAGTAGAGTTCAGAAACGATGGTCCTGCAAGGTGGTAACAGCTCATAATGAATAATGCCCTTCCAATCCCACCACACACACAGCATCACCTTGTTGCGAGTTAACCCAGGTTTCGCCACAGTCTGTGAAGCCTGACCGGCCTTTGACCACGACCTTTTTCGCACGTTCTTGTCGTACGTGATCCACTTTTCATCACCAGTTAGTTATGAGCTACTTCAAAAATGGTTCGGTTTCATTACGTCGTAATAAAGAATCACAAATGAGTACACGGTTCATTAGGTTTCTTTCAGTGAGCTCGTGAGGTACCCAAATATCGAGCTTTATTGTGTACCCAGTTTTTTTCAAATGCGCCAAAACTGTTTTGTGGTCAATTCCCAGTTCTTCAGCTTCGTCGTAACTACTGATATGCCGATCTTGCTCCACTTATGCAAAAATTGCATCCATTTTATCCGTAATAGGGCGACCAGAGCGACGTGCATCTTTGACATCAAAATTTTCGGATTGAAAACGCTTAAACCAAATGTGTGCTACTCTCACAGACACTGCACTAGGTCCATAAACATCGCAAATTTTTTTCGCGACTTGCGTTGCATTTTTTGCCTTTTTTGTAGTTAAATTTTAAAATGTATCGAATTTCTTTATTAGATTCACTCATCGGACAATCATGACGGTACGAAAAACAAATGAAAATCACAGATTTTCCTAATTTGAATTTGGAATTATGTTCTTTAAAATTTAAACTTTCAATGTTACCAAAACCAGCCAGATACAGATAGTATAGCCAAAGAGATTTTATTACAAGTTCATACATACTCGTACTATAATGCGAAAAGACTTTTTCCCTAAACTTTATTGCATTATTCATGTTGTCTAGCAGGTGATTTTTTAAACGGGAAATCCCTTCAAAATCCATCGGGTTATGAAAAAAAATGTGTGACACAATTGCTGCTAGAAAACCCCATCAGAGTTACTTTCGAGTAGATTAGAATATTATGACACGCAGTCTTTCCGAAGAAGTTAAACGACTTAATTTTATTTCATACCAATATAATCTATTTCAGAATCTTGTTCATCATGACTTGCGTTACGCTATAATTCAACCCAACGTGAGATAAGGACAAGCACATAACTGTACCTTAATAAGTAAAAGGCAATATAATAATTAACAACAGGCACATTTTGCGTGCGTAATAAAAGGATCCTGCCCTGCGGCCTATTCGCAATATTTGTCCTATTTAGGTCAGTAAAGTTGGTAGAGGTCAGACTCTGGAGTCACGTTTGAGACATTGGGTAAGTCGTAAACTGTTACGTGGTCATCATAATATTTTGTTTTGACCAGGATACAACTGTATATTATAATTCACTTTTAAAGCAGGTCAATGATAGACAAAAAGTCGTACCATGTAGGTACGCTCACTTGCTAAGTGACATCTTGCCCTCTGATAGGACATTGGGGTATTTAAAAAGAGAACTCAAATATTGATTTTTTTAAACTTAGATCTAAATCTAATCTAATCTAATCGAGTATTTCGAGATGTAAGCAAACTGTTAGTCGAATCTTCACGTTACCAGAGGGCTGGGCTTTTCCTCGGTCAGAGAATCTGTCTGAAAAATGCCATACAATGTGGTAATGCTGCCAGCGTTCTGGGCACTTTTCACGTTGACAGCGATGTGGACGTATATTTTGACGCTTAATGACCCCTCTGCCCTTTTTGTACGCGTTCGTAGTTTTTTTTTGTTTAAGTATATATATTAGTAGTTATTGTTAATTAAATATTTTATACTACGTAAAAAATAAATGATCTGAATAGATGTTGTAAATATTCGAGTAAGTACACTAAGTACAGAGCAAATATCTCACGTGATGAATCCCTTTACATTTTGGCATTTAGACGATCGCCAATGTTGATAGAATGAGCCTCTGGCCTTTCTAAGAACATAACCAATAAATCCCATGATTCATTTCTACTCACGTCTGCACCTACTAATTACAAACTTGCCTAAGCCATGTTCCCAGACATCAAACTGCAGATGCAGTCTCGTCTCGTCTCAGTTAGTGTAGTTGTACGGCTCCAGGACAAACATCAACACACACGAGCTATGCAGTGTAGTCTCGGCTTTAATTACGTATTGAAGGATTTGTTGGCTTGTTTTCTGCTGCCGTTAGTTATCCTGTTTGTATGTATAACGACGGTAGAGATAGTTCTGACGTAGTATGTTTCATTATCTATCTTCTATACTAATATTATAAAGCTGAAGAGTTTGTTTGAACGCGCTAATCTCAGGAGTAGTTCCTGGTTGGAATTGAAAAAATATTTTTGTGTTGAATAGTCCATTTATCGAGGAAGGTTATAGGCTATATAACATCACGCTACGACAAATAGGAGCGAAACATAAATGAAAAATGTCGCAAAAACGGGAAAAATAACCCTTTTTTAGAGCTTCTGTTGCGTGCACTGAGTAAGCGGTTAAAGTTAGGCAACAATTATGTATGTAGGGTAGGTAGGTAGCCAGTTGACGGGAGCGAAGCCGCGGAGGACAGCTGGTAATAGACATAATTCATGGTTAGAAAAATGATTATTCTAAATACGCCGTCATATTGGACACTAATTCTTTGCTTTATCAAATCAATAAAAATTGTCATAGATAAAGCTTATCAAAGTTCAGGAGTGTGTGTGAGGTCACTTGTGAATAGAAAGTGTACCAACTATCAACGCGCTGTATCGTCGTCATTGTTTGTTTATGTGTCAAATTAAAAAATACTTTCCTAATATTTTTATTAATCTTCCTGACGAACAAAAACATAATTTTGTCTATCTATATTTGGCTATCGGCCTTCCTTCTCTAGGTAGGAGTACCTAAAGAATGAAGTGTGTTACAATAAAATACCTCCCCTCATTCAAGAACTGAATGAGACGAAATTTAAAACTTATATAAATCGCACACTACGCAGGCCACATTATAAGTTGAGGGATTATATCGCTGATAAAAATGCTTGGCTCAATGCTAGTCAGTCTGCTCAGTCCTGCTCCAGAACCACTAGGGTGCACAAATAAGTGATAAGCAGAACATTATTGTACTGAAGTATTGTTGGCCCTGCTGAATACTATATGAATATATTTGTATTGTATAAACTTAAAGAAAGAAAAAACGTTTATCTGCGCCAGGCACGACGCATACCATAAAAAAACAAAAGAAAGCTTAAATACAAATACAAAGTATGCGTCACAACCACGCAAAACGGTAATCGCTCAGCATAATGCTGAGACTCTGCGCAAGACAGAGCCACAGCGCTGGTTTTCAGCGATAGCCGGTGTCGATTGGGTAACGTCAAACTTATTTTTTTCTAGTATTATATAACTGCACAGCAGATGTGTGAGTACTTTTAATACTTTGTACCTGTACGTAGTATAGTTTGTAGTGCTATTCAGGGAGCATCGTCCTCACATAATATGAATTTAATAATGTATGTACTTATGTAAACCTAGTAAAAAACTTATTGTTTTAAAGAGTAAGTATGGAGTTTCTTGCCCGTTCTTCTCCATAACAAGCTACTATTCAGAATGGACGGTAGAATCAATTGTTATTATCTACTTGTAAATTATAAATGTTGGCGTTCAAAAGTGCCGCTTAATGGCCTAGTTGAAATAAATATATTTGACTTTGACTTTCACTTTGAAGGCAAAATACCATTGTGAATTATTACTACTGACCTAGCTCTCCTTTAGCAAAAGATCCAGGATGTATACTTTTGAAAGTACTTTGTTCTTCAGTGTTAAGCTCTGCAAAAACGCAAAACTTATCCATGTGAAATGTTCTCAAGGAATTAACATTTTCGTTTGTTTCTTTACTTTTTTACCGGACTGCCAAGGAAGGGTTATGTTTTCCGCGCATATCTTGTATGTGTGTATGTATATTTGTTTGTAAATGTCTTTATTACCTCATATCTTTCAAACTGCTAGACGGATTTTTATAATTAAGGCATCGATAAGTGTTCTTAGATAAGTGACGTTAAAAAAAGGATCATGGCGGCTTTTGGGCGCCATATTGTGGGAGTTCCAATTATTATTTCCTCCCGAAACCATCAAGTGGAGTATCAAAATGAAAGGTTTTATGTGTCTGCGTAAAAAGAACCGTCATAAGATTTGAGGGCGCAGCTTTGTTTAATTACCGTTTTGGTAATGTAGACAACACTGTTACGTCATTATAGTGCGACTGTAACATCTTCATATTTTGAAACTATGTTAGAAATATTATTATAATGTTTTCAGTCTGATTTTTGTAATATTATTATAATGTTTTCAGTCTGATTTTTTGTAATATTATTATAGTGTTTGTAAACATCATAATTTTATTTCCAATTTTACGCCTCGGCGGTTCTTTTTCTGCACAGAATCTAAAGGTAATTACAAAGACATATACCACCACAGACATAAATAGATATATGTATGTGTATGCCACTAATATGTTTAAACGTCATTCGAAATAAAAATTATAAGTAAACGTTGTAAATAAAAAATATTAATAAAATAATAAAAAACCGACTGCTTAGCTTAAGCTAACTAAAAAGATGTAAACAAAAAGAAAAATATCATTCTGTGCTGTCGGAGGATACATCTGGTTTTGGTCAGCCAGCTCGCGAATATGTATCCTCCGAGTGCACAGCATGATTTTCTTCTTGTTTTAATTTTTTTAGTTCGTATTAGCAGTCGGGTATTTTTTTAATAAGTATATTAATACTTAACATTTTACCTATTACTTACAACACCTATCTACATATACTAACCCACTAGACTTCACCACATAAATCTTTCTCTCCCATTCTCCCCACTCAATTCTTCACGTAAATAAAGTATTGTGCGGTGCATATCGACTGCTAGCTCGCAGTTCGAGTAATGGTTGATCGAGTTCTATATTGAAATCGAAAATAAATATCCTTGCGATGCTATCTCGACTTTGAGGAACAGTTTCAGTAAACTGTCTGTCGTGCACAAATGCTAATTTCAAATCGATATCACTTGAATAAATCAGATCAATACAAAGTGACATTATATCAGATATATCGATGATTTAAAAAACCAAAGGTATTGTATATAATTTTCATTAGTTTAATAAAAGAGCTCGTTTTTTCACGCACAGCCCTTATTTAAGCCTCTTAGGGGTTGCATTCCGGGAAATCCTTTCTTAATAGATGCTTACGTCACAAAGGGAAACGTCACTCTTATGTTTTCAGCTTCAGTGGCTTAGGCTCTTTGTTTGTTAAACAGTCCGTATGGATATAATCTGAACTAATCTTATAATATAGGTACCGATTTCATTTATTAATCGGGTCTACTTTACCAGGTATTTCATGTTTGTTGAATGCAATCTCAGGTAGTCATAGGTGAAACCGGTTTAGCCTGAAATAAGTTTTGGCCGGTAGCATATAATTATACTGATAAAATACACATTATCTTGGAATAACTTATTCCAGGATTAGGTCTACAAACCCAGCTTAATTTACTGCTAAATATTAGTTGTTAACGCGTTTAAATATCCGATATGGCTCCTAAATCCATACGGATACAGAAAAGGACTTTCTATTTCTTTTTCTGTGGCTAGAAATAATACTGGGGCCCTAGAGAACTATAAGAGTTCTGAGTTGAGCTGCTCGGTTATTGACAAATGCGTGCACTGACTGGACAGGTCTACTCAATCTGGCTGGTTATTTCCTCAATAGACCATTTCAGATATCAGTCTACATGGTCTTCACATGATCTAACTAAGATTTTAGCTGGACTTTAAAAGAGACTGTGACTTCTGAGTTTGTTTCGGCCTTTCTTCTCAGAGTAGTCAGATAGGAATCGCCGACCTCATATAGTTTTAATAAATATGATTGACATGTAAAAGTGTTTGTACAAACAAATTCACAGAATTAAAATTTTGATCGTTAAAATCGTTGGCCGATTTTGATGATTCTTACGTCAATTGATTCGTTTTAACCCTGCGAGTATAATAGGCTACATAAAAATTTGCAAAGAAAAAAATGGCGGCTTTTGGGCGACATTTTGAAGGGGTCTTTTATTTAAAAGATGTATAACACTTATATGTTTAAATGTACCTAATTAAAAAAGAAACTAAAAAGTTGTAAATAAAAAAAAGTTAATTCAAAAAATCAAAAAACCGGACTGCTTAAAAAGCAAACTAAAAAGAGATAAACAAGAAGAAAATCATGCTGTGCAGGCGGAGGATACATCTGGTTCTAGTCAGACAGCTCGCGAATATGTATCCTCCGACTGCACAGCATGATTTTCTCCTTGTTTACGGCTTTTTAGTTCGCTTTTTAAGCAGTCGGGTTTTTTATTTTTTTTAATTAACTGTTTTAGTAGGTATTTTTATTTATTTATTTATATAGACTTCATACATTAAGTTACAAAGGCGGACTTAATGCCTTAGGCATTCTCTACCAGTCAACCGATTTTCGAGTCGAGCATAGCGGAACTAACCGAACCTACCGAACCTTCAAAAGGCGCCTGGACTTTTGGGGGAAAGACCAGGGAGTGTGGGATTTCTACCTCACTAAAACCACCCCGGTGATCACCATCAGCACCTTAAAGGGGCTCTGTTACCTCTTAAAAGACCACCCCGGAACCCTCTCTGTGCATCGCCTGCTAGGCGCATCCCTGGGGAGGCTGAAAGAAGTGCCTCCCCTGAGCCTCGCTGTGCACGGCAGCACGTGATCACTGTTGTGCCGTCTTTCCCGAAGTCACTTGGTGGGCGGACAGAGTCCCCAATCTGACCACCCGCGACCCCGGAGTTCCGCTTGCTTAGTACGCAGGCGGGGTTTCGGCGTTTTAGGCATCGAGGCGGTTGCCTCCCCGACGCCTTCATGGCCATCACAGTCTCACAAAAGGAGGCCATTTCCCTCCAATTCACTGTCTCTGCCAGCATGGCCCTCACAGCTGCTGGCAGAGACAGGTCTCGCCCGATCCTGGCGACCAAGACCTGCCGCTCAGAGGCCCATGCCGGGCACTCCTCGAGCGTGTGCTGTGCAGAATCAAAGTCGCCTCCACAATGGTGGCAATTTGCCGTGGTCTCTCGTCCAATCCTATTCAGGTACTCACCGAAGCAACCGTGTCCGTTCAGTACCTGAGTCAGCCTGTAGGAGATGCGCTCCTCTCTTTTCAGCCAGACTTCGAAGTGCGGCAGGATGGCTTCGACAACGCGCTTGCACGAAAATTGCGGCTGCTGTAGCCACTTTCGCCAGACCCTACGCTACCTACCTACTCTACCCTGCCTACTCTACCTACCAACCTTTTTCTCCTACTCCTACCTACGTACCTCAATTTTTTTTAGAAATATGACATAAAATTGGATTTGAAAGTTAGAATTATTGGCAGACAAAGTCACCGGCAAAGTGCTAGTGTTTCGGTCCAATTAAAACTACTGGCTTCTAAGAATGAAATGGATGGCTCAAAGCTATCGTTTGCATCATTAGAGGTGCTTCAATATTTCTGAATCTCTATTTATGATTGCAATGTAAAAGGTGTGCCTCGTATCTATTTATTTCGATGTAGAGCCAAGTAGTTTTTAAGTGTCGATTCCGACTAGAGTTGGGCATTCCATCTCTAGCTCATCTCTAATTGCGACTAGTTTTTACTCGACTACGGCGAAGTAAAAGCAAACAAGTGATAGAACGCTAACCATTGGGAATCATCACACGTTCGTTAGCCTTCACAGATTCATTCCAGTTCGTTCGCTAGCGCCTATGCCCGGCTAAAGGTGAGTGCATACAGTGTCCATCGGAGAGTCTTTTTTGTTAATGTTCAGACCACGAATAAGCAATCGAAATCTCTAATACCAGGTGGCATTAGGTTACAAAGTAGAAAAATAACATCTGCGAACGCTTCTATTGAAAATGAGGTGAAAACTATTCACATAATAATAACTAACTCTCAAGGTCTCGAAGTGTATTATTAATAATAATAAACAAGCCAAGTTCCTCACCGCAGCTGGACGTCGAAGCCGTAAGGAAACATCGTTAAGCTAACACAAGGTCAATTTCTAAGATAGATGTATGTAACATTCTCCGAGAGACTTCAAACTTAACTTCGAGGGGTTCTATTGGAACTTGAGGGAGTCGTTTTATCTTAGCTAAGGGTGGACTACCTTACTTTTATCAATAGGTGGTTGGTTTCTCTGTAGAATACGCCGACGGTTTAATAATAGTGTAAATCGTGCCAAAAAAGAATCAGAATAGAATAAGAATAATTTATTAAAAAGTAAGAACGTTCACAAACATGTACCTATAGTGCAGTAGTATAATTTCTAAAACAATGGCATAAATAATGCTTATATGTAAACTATAACTAAAATATAGCAATAAAAACAACTGCAATATTATAAACAAGATTTTTTTTTGTTTGGGACCTGCCCGATTTAGGTTCTTTCAAAACTGTGAAGCAATAAAAATATTAAATAAAAATAGTCTGTAAACAAACATAAAATATATAAATTGGAGAAAACACTAAAACTAGCCTATATAATTATGTACAAGTAGATGAGATATCATAATAAAACAACTATTTCTAGAAGTTTTTCTGTGTCATTTTAATTGAGTTTCCCTAAATAATCGGATATGGTGAAGCAACATTTTTTATATGTTAAGCTATAGACATCGAGTATTTTGTTGAGTCTTATAGAGACAAGGTCCTAAAAATACATAAAACCGATTAACAAAAGCATATCTGGTTTGTAGCGTTGTGCAAGGATCTGGTATCCTTCCATCAAGACAGCATGGAAAGGCCTCCACTAGATGGAACGACCAGTCGATGACTTCACGATATGGCGACACTTAGGGATAACCTAAGCCCATATAACTAGGATATTAGTTTAAAATAAAAACTACAAAAAGTATATTGCATCAGCCGGGAATCGAACCCGGGCCGCCCGCGTGGCAGGCGAGCATTCTACCACTGAACCACCGATGCTTATACATATTGCTTTTAAATACGGTTCTTTTATTCAATAGTTATGAAGAAGTACGTTCTACAAATTGATGGCGCCATTCACTTTAGTGAAAGCATCGAACGTGACTTGTTAAGAAGTACGAGTATATTACACATATTTCTTGTATTTTGTGGTACCTATATGTATTTACCTTACTTACTCAGAGAACCAAGGTAACCAACAGCATATCCCGAAGAATAGGGACGATGACTAAACATATTGGACACATATTTATTCTTTTATCACGTGTACAAAAAATTACGACGATACAGTGCCTTGCAATTTCGTATGACGTCACGTTTACTTTCACTTTTTTCTCATAAGTGACGTTACAATCTCCAACTCCTATTTTTTTACTCCTGAACTTTGATGCGCTTTATCATTGTTATTTTTTATTGATTTGATAAAGCAAAAATTATTTTTTAATATAATAGAATTATCTTATAAACAGCGCAAATACAACAACCTTATTGGAAGCTATATATATTATTTGAGCCGTTTGGGGTTGAAACATTAGGTCCATGGGGTCCGAGTACTCATCGAGATTTTCGAGATGTAAGCAAACGGTTAGTCTACTCTTCATGTGACCAGAGGGCTGGGCTTTTCCTCGGCCAGAGAATCAGCATTGCCATCCAACGTAGCAATGCTGCCAGCCTTCAGGGCACTTTTCACGTTGACAGCGATGTGGACGAATTTTTTGACGGCTGATGGGCCCATGCCCTTTTTATACGCTTTCGTAGTTTTTATTTAAGTGTGTATATAGGTAGGTAGGTTAAGTATTTTATATTATGTTTTATATGTATGTAAATAAATGAAAAGTTAACCCCCGAAGGAAAAAGAGGGGTGTTATAAATTTGACGTGTGTACCTGTGTGTTTGTGGATCTGTCTGTAGCATCACAGCTCCTAAACGGATGAACCGATTGTTTTGTTTGTTCGAGGTTATTATTATCGAGTGTTCTTAGCTTTTTAACCGACTTCGCAAATAAAGGAGGAGGTTATCAATTCTACTGTTTTTTATTTTTATTCAGACTGTTTTTTTTATGTTTGTTACCTCATAACTTGTTATTGGGTGAACCGATTTTGATGGTGTGGTCCCATTTATGATCAAGATATGATGATGAACTTCGGATATATACATCAGAACTCTTCAATAAATGACGGCAAATCACTCGGGATAGCTGCAATCGGAAGTCTGTTTATTGTTTACATCATTTCTTAACATAGTATCACACTAGCACACTCTAAAGGGGTACGCAGGTGTGATCAGTTCACCCTGGTATACTCTAATTCCACCGTTTTTTTTAAGTTTCATGTTTTTGGGTTAATATATTCTGGCTTCACTTTGGAGAATTGGTCCTTTATGTACCCACAACTAAAAAGTGTAAAATAAAAAAAAACTATTTAACAAAAAATACTACCGACTAACAAATAAAAACACTACAAAGTGAAAAATAACTTCAATTTCAGCAGTCGGTGTCAAAAAACAAAGATCTCAAAACAGGAACACGAAATTGAAGATATTTTTCAATTTCTAGTGTTTTTATTTGGAAGTCGGTTGTATTTTTTGTTAAAAAGTTTTTTTGATGAAAATCCGTTCAGTTATTCAAAAGTTATGGGCTGTTTGAATCGGGGTGTTTTCGCAAGATTACGTGTCATAATTACGTGTTCAATAAATTGTCGATCGAAGCGTGTCTAGTACTAGATAAATTACGTATTACGAAATAAAAATGTGTCGGGGGATTTTTTAGTTTTACTAGTTTGTCTCCAGGAATCCCTTTTAACATTTTATTTTAAGCCGGTCGATATGGTGACAATCATAATCATTACAAAGCTAGATAAAAAATAAGTTTTATTATTGACTTAGGCAAAGGTTCAAAATTTGGATTATTGACTTGAAAAACTAAGTACAATACAATTGTTAGAGGGGTCCTCTGCATCCAAACTAGGTGAGAGCCTAGGCTTTTCGGCAATGGACGTCTATGAAAATCCAGATGGAAACATAAAATAACTCAGTGATAATAATATGTATGTTTCATTTTCATTTCATTTATTTCATTAACAATTTTTACATTGTATCGAAATTTTACACAAAATTATAAAATAAAAATTAAAGATTTACAATAAAGATAGCAATAAAACAGTAACCCAATAAATTCATTAAAGTAAATGTCAAATAAAGAATGTAAAAACAAATTAACTCAGAATCATCCAATACAAATAATAATCAAAAATAATAGTGGCAAATCAAAAATATTACTAATTCCCATACACATGTCAAAAATATTGTATAAACACATACAAAAGTCGTCAAAAATAAAATAAAAATACAATGTCAATAAAAATAGTAGGTAAAGTATATAATGTAAGTCTAGTTGTATTTGTCACAGAGAAACTCATCAAGGGTGTAGTAGCACTTTTCTATCAAAAATGATTTTAACTGCTGCTTAAATTGATGTAAGTTGTAAACTGATTTTAAGTGTACAGGTAGTTTATTAAACAGTTTAACCGATTGATAACCTGCAGCATGACTCACTACTTTTAAATGAGGTTGCATCTTATTTTGCAGATCCTTACGCCTAGTAGCTTCCCGGTTACTTCTTTCCTCTGGTGTTTCAGAATTCTGCAGCTTTTTCATAAGATCAGTAAGAAGAACTAAAATATACAAACATGGGACCGTTAGTATCTGAAGCTCTTTAAAGTAGTCCTTACACGATTCCCACTGTGGAATTCGTACTATGGTTCTTATGGCCCTTTTTTGTATTACGAAAGCTGTATTTATATTGTATGCGTAGCTACCTCCCCATAGAGTGATACTGTACCGAAGTGTTGATTCTACAAGCGCGTAATATACCACTCTTAATTGCTCAATCGCGATCACATCTCGAAGACTTCTTAGGGCATAGCAAGCCGAGCTGATTGAGCTTTCTACAGCTGTCAATTCTTTTTTCCAGCTAAGGTTTGCGTCAATGTGAATACCTAAGAATTTTACGCGTATGTGTTTAGATTGGTCGAGTTTCAATAGTAGTCTCTTTCGCCGAAAGCACAGGATTTATCGGCTTAGAGGAGATTGTGTTACGAAGCTTATCACCCACTTACCGATACACATCTCAAATATTTTCTCATACTTAGATTATATTTAATTTTATGTCTTTACCCCCGGGCCCCGACGGAAAAAACCGAGCGTATTGTGTATTTGTGTATCTGGCTGTGGCATCATATAGGATGAACGGATGAATCGATTTTGATATCGTTTTTATTATAGGTGACTTTATCGAGAGTGTCCTTAGCTATGTTTTATGGAAATCAGTTTGGTCTTTCAAAAGTTATGGGCGTTTTACTGTTTACATCGGGGTGCTTTCGCAAGACATCGTGTCATAATTACGTGTTCAATAGATTGTCGATCGAAGCTTGTCTACTACTAGATACATTATGCTATCTCGTTGATAAACAGTATTTATTTAGACAATGTAAATCAGGCCCGGTTCGTTTAGGTAGGTCTAACTTCGAGAAGAATGCCAACCGTCGAATCCGACTCGGCTGGGCAGCGTTCGGGATGTTGCGCGGTATCTTCTCGCCCAACTTACCACAGCGTATCAAGACGAAAGTCTATGACCAGTGTGTGTTGCCAGTGATTACAAAAGGGACCGAAACCTGGTTGCTTACAATGGGCCTCAGTTGAAGGCTTAAAGTCACCCAAAGAGCAATGGCAAGGACTAAGCTCGGAGTTTCCTTGCGTAATCGAATCAGAAATGAGGATATCCGCAAGAGAACCAGGGTCATTGACACAGCCCGAAGAATTGCCAAACTAAAGTTGCAGTTGGCAAGGCACATTGCTCGCAGAACGGATGGCCGATGAGGCTGAAAAGCTCTGTAGAGGTGACTGTGAACCGGAAGACGCAACGTTGGAAGGCCCGATGAAGGTCACTCTAGATGGACCGATGTCCTGGTTACGGCTGCGAGCATCCGATGCATGCGAGCCGCCCAGGTCCAATGAGTGTGGTAACGCTTGGGGGAGGCCTATGTCTAAATGATGATGATGATAAAATCTGGCCCTGATTGACTGACTTGAGTATTTGAGCTTCATTCAGAAAGTTAAATTAAAAATCTGTCAAATAGTTTTCAGGTAATCTAGGCAAAGGGCAATGGAGAGAGCCATCGGAGTATCCTTGCGTGATCGAATCAGAAATGTGGAGATCCGCAAGAGACCCGGGTAACCGACATAGCCCGAAGAATTGCCAAACTTAAGTGGCAGTGGGCGGGGCACATTGCTCGCAGAACGGATGGCCGATGGGGTGGAAAAGTTCTGGAGTGGCGACCGCAAACCGGAATATGATGTGTTTGATGGTCTCGCACCAGGTGGACCGAAGATCTGGTGAAGGTTGCGGGATTCCGCTGGATGCGGGACGCCCGAGACCGGTCAATGTGGCGACGCTTGTGGGAGGTCTGTGTCCAGCAGTGGACGTCTTTCGGCTGATATGATGATGGTGATGAAGATGAATCTAGGTAAGGTATTTAAAGTAAACTTTGAAAATTACTCGAATCAACACCTCAATTTCAATTTCTTAACCCCACGGGGATTAATCATAAGATAAATACACATCAACACAAATTATGCAGAAAATACACTGACGAGCAAATAAATATCCAATCCATTTGCTTTCAGTTCACTGCACAAAGCAATTATACTTCATCTTGCACTCCAGTGTAATACACTGCCGTGCAGAAAACTGTACACAACTGCGTCCAGATACATTAAGCTCAATGTCCTGAACGCACCGAAGCGAGGGACAGTGACTCGTGGAAGGAAGCTTGAGTTTACACTCAGATTTTTTGACTCATTTTGAACAGTATTTTATTTGCAACACCTTTTATGTTCCTGCATATTCTTTACTGTTACAAAAGTTTTTAGTTAGTAATGCCTGGTGTACACGGATAGAGTTAATGCTAGAGTCAAATAGCGTAATTCTCTAAATAAAAAAAAATAAAAAAAACGTAATTCAATTTCAAGTACTCTACTGAAGCTGGTAGTTTCAGTAGAGTAACTGTCTACACGAAAAATTAAATTTTATTAGTAGAGTAACTAGTGTAGGTGGCAAGTGTGCGGTAGAGTAGAGTGGGCGCAGTGGTGAGGGAAGGCAAGTAGTAGAGTAGCTTGCCGGCGGGGCTATTCACTCTACTCTTTCAGGCTCTCCCAATGCTTTTTACATTGATATAGTTAGTATGTACAGTTAACTCGACCCGTGTACACGAGGCTTAACAGTATTGTAGTAGGTTAGGGATGTGTCGTTTTGGTTTATTTTATTGTAATCGGAAAACAAACAGTATTAAAAAATAAAATAAGCCTTTATTGCTGTTACAATTTAACTTAACTTAAAAACATTACTTAAAAAATATAACAGTAGAGGTAGGAAACTATTAATTAACTTAAACTAAAACATATTCTCGGCATTCGGCTTATCTCCCCTCTTAACAGCTTGTCTTTCGACAAAGGCCTCCTCTAAGGATTTCCACTTGTTTCTGTCCTTTGCTGTACGTAACCATTCTGGCCCAGCTACTTGCTTCAAATCGTCTTCCCATCGCTTTGGCTGTCTTCCTCTACTTCTTCTGCTTTCTCTAGGGTACCATTCCGTAATTATTCTGGTCCATTTCTCTTTCTTTTCTCTCAACATATGCCCTGTCCAACGCCATTTCAATTTTCTGCATACTGATTGAACTTTTCCAAACTTTGTTTTTCCTTTGATCTTTTTTAATTTAATTTTATCCCTTCTTCTTACTCCCAATACGCTTCTCTCTATCCCATTCTGACATATATTTAATTTATTTTGTTGTTGTTCAGTTAAGGCCCAAGTTTGGCATCCGTATGTAAGACATGGCAGTATGCAAGCATTGAAGACTTTTCGTTTCTCCGCCATAGGCATTTCTTTATTTTTCATTACTTCGCTCAACGACCAGAATCTCTTCCAAGTGTTTGCTATTCTTCTTTCAATTTCTTTCTGCATGCTGTCTGTAGGTGATACTAATTGTCCTAAATAAATGTATTCGCTTACATATTCTAATTGCTGATTATTAATTGTAATAGCATTTTTTTGTGAGGAATTGCTCATTACTTTTGTCTTTGCTATATTCATTGTGAGCCCTGCATTTGCACTTTCATCTGATAATTGCTGTAGCATTTTTTCCAAGATCATCGGGCATTCGGAGAAAAGTATTAAATCATCAGCGAATCTCAAATGACTCAATTTGTCTCCGTTCACGTTAAGTCCAAACCTATCCCAACCCAGTCTCCTAATGATCAACTCCAACACAGCTGAGAATATCTTCGGCGAAATAGGGTCACCTTGACGGACGCCTCTTTCTATCGGGAACTCTTCACCTGACTTTTCCAGTTTTATTTGTGCTGTGCTTTTCCCATAAATGCTTTTTAATATGCGTATATACTTTTTATGGACCCCTTGTTTTTCTAATGATTCCCATATGTAGTGGTGTTCTAGGGAATCAAACGCTTTGGTGAAGTCTACGAACCCTAAATAATATACTTTGTTGTATTCTCTGTATTTCTGAAGTATCTGGCGTAGGACGTGTATGTGGTCAATGGTCGAAAAGTTGCTCCTAAATCCAGCTTGCTCCTTTGGCTGGTTTCCATCAAGGGTGTTAGTTAGTCTTAACAATAGTATTTTAGAAAATATCTTATATATATTAGACATTAAGCTTATTGGCCTATAATTGTTAATATCTCCTTTGTCTCCTTTTTTGTGTAACAAAACTATCGTTGATTTCGCCCAATCTTCTGGGATAACTTCTGCTGTTATTATTTCGTTAAACAAATAGGTTAATTTAGGGACAATTACCGGCATGGACACTTTGAGAAGTTCATTGGTGATTTGATCGGGACCGGGTGCTTTTCCTAACTTCTGCGTAGTAATAGCTCTTTCTGTTTCTTCTTCTAGAATAGGTGGTATAGGTTCAGTATCTTGCGTATCGTGTGTCATCGTCGTAGCAAGCTTATTATTTTTGCTTTTATACAGCTCCTTATAATATACCGTAGCAATATTTAATATATCTGATCTTTTAGTAGTACATCTTCCTTGTTTATCCATCATATTTGGCATCCAATTCTTTTTCGATTCTAATTCTTTGAACGCTTTCTTTACTCCGCCTGTTTTCTTAATATGGTATTGGAAAGTGTTTGCCCTTTTTTGCTTTCTGTCTTTCCTTAGATTTTTATTGATATTTTTACTTATTTCTGCAATCTCTTTTCGTGTTTCTTTGTTTTTCTTGGCTTGTAAAAGCAATTTTCTTTCTTTGAGTAATTGAATTGTTTCGGTGGATAGTATAGCTTTATTATTTGTAGACACTTTTCGGGCTTCAGTTTTGAGAGTATTTACAAAATCGCAGTATGTCACCTCAATTGGTTTATTGTATTCTTTTTCTTCTCTTCTCTCTAGTATTTCTTTTAAGCTGTTTATTATCCCTGCGTTATTTTTGATGTTCACATACGGTACCGATTTAGTGTGCAGCCTTCGACTTTTCTTTGTATGAGTGCCTCGTAACGTAGCACGAATCATTTTATGGTCCGAGTTAAAATTTAAATTATGTAAAATTGACAGATCTTTAAAAACTTTTGGTTTTGTAAGGGCAGATGCCTTTACACTTAATGTTTAATAAAATAAATGTTAATGTTTAAAAAGGTATTTAATACTAAATTGCACTAAAATAATGTAATAATAAAATAATAGAAAAATGTTATAAAAAATGTTGAATGTTGCGCGAGCTCGATACAAACCGAAGACTGACGTTCTTGCGTAAGTGCCGATACTACATTTTATAAATTAACTAAATCTGCAGTATTCTAACTAGGCCAAAGTACAATGTGCGGTTGCTAACCGTACATCTTGGCGGGGCAAAAGGTAATAATTAAGATAACTTATTACAGAATATTTTTACAATGTAAATAAAAAATATTAAATTAAAACAATGTGAATAAAAAATTATTATAAGTTAAATGTTAAAAGAATGTGGTGTCGCGTAGGTAAGTTCTATGTTTTCAGTGGATGCTTCAGCTCTTGGTGGCTTCCGTGGCGGTAATCTGGCGGACGCGCCGGTGGCGCTGACGGCGACCTTGCCGCAGCGTTTGCAGTACACGTAGGCTCCTCCCGCGACGACTATTGACAAGATCAGAAGTCCCATCGTAGAGTATGATACGATGTATTGATGCACATCGTGTTGCGACATTTCAGTCTGTTTTGTTTGATCTTCCAATTCTTTCAGCGAATTATGAAGTTTTTCATAATCGTTTCTTACAAATTGGGTGTTCTGTTGTCCAGTTGATAATTCAAGTAGCTGGACAGATGTTAAATTGTTGATGTCTTCCAGATCAATTAGTGGAATTTCCGGGTTGACATAGATTTTATTTGCGTAGTTAACTTGTGTGTAATATGTTTCTTCGTTGTTTCTAATTATACATCCTTCCTTGGCTTCTAAAATTCCCGTTAAATGTATTGCCTTAGTGGTCATACGACCTTCACAGATTATTTGCAGTTGGCAATCCGTACAGCAGACATAGAGCCAGGTGTTAGGATTTCGTAATGGTGTCCATTTGTTGTTGCAGGGTTCAGATGTGTAGATACATTTTGATAATGTAATGTTTGTTATTGCGCCGATTTCGCATGGAATTTGATGATTTCTCATATTACGTGTTGGTTTGTTTAGTGAACATACATATGTACTTGGTTCAATTTTAATACAATGTTCCAGGTCACTGTCTGTAAGCTGCATATATGTCTCCTTTCTTATATTCACTGCAACATATTCTGAATTTGTTTTCATTGTAAGTGAATTTTTGTCGTTTTTTATCATCGGAATAGGAACTGTTTTATATATTGTGAATGGAGTGTCGCCTGTTAATGGTAATGTAATTTCGATGATAAAATATTTATCAAATAATCTGGATTTTACTTCTAGTAGTTTGTATATGTCAGCTAATTGATTTTGAATGTTTTCAACGGGTAACGATAGTTGTTGTGGCAATTGTCCAGAGATAATGTTAAGCTCCTGAAAGAGCTGGTTTTGCGGTAAAAGTCTGGTATCTACATGACCATGGTGAATGTTAATAGCTGTGTCTAAAAGCATGTGTTGGATGTGGCGCAGTTTAGACAGAATTGTTGAACTAGTCAGAGCCATTGTGTTGAAGTAGTTCAAAGCTTCCTCTTGCTCAACAACATTACCCAATTTCTGCAAATAGTTCTCGGTAGCGTTAAGATGTTGGTTTAAGAGATTGAATTGAGTGTTCATCGTTTCTTCATTTCTCTTTAAAATGTTATTATGTGCCTCAATGATTGATGTTTGACCTTTGATCAGGTTCAATAAATGGTCTCTATTATTTTGCAATGTTTCTATGTCCTTTTTATATTGTATAGCGAACCTTTCATCTAGCACGCCGAATAGGCTGTTTGCAAGGTAACCGATTCCATTGAGAAGACCTCGGGTAACGCGTCCCTTTGTCTGCCCATGATGTGTTTCCAACATGTAATTGTTATGATCAAGTTCGTTGAGTTCCTGTTTGAATTCAGTCATGATGGTTTTGCACATCGTTTGGTATGCAAATTGCTCACACCTTTCTCCCAGGTGTTTTACAACTCTATGTATGTTTGCCATGCCTTGCCAGTAAGATGTCATATTATAGTAAGTAACAATCTTCCATTCATCGTGTACGCTTTGCAAATTTCCGATTTTGTCAAAGTACACGGCTCTATTTGGTTCAAACGGTGTGATATTTATGGCGTCGTTGCTTTGATATGTGGGCTTAAATAATGTTAGTAATGTTACGAGTATACATAGAAGGCTGGAACTTATATTCCTTGATTTAAATCGTTGTTTCCTGGCGGTTGGTGGTGTGGTTTTTGTAGATTTTTGATTTTCAATGCAGATTTTGTCATTGGTGGTGGTGTCAGGTATTTCTATATGCGATTCAGATATAGGGAGTTTGACTAATTTTGTTATTGGTCTGGTTAGCAGTCCTGTTTTTGTTTTCATCGTCACAACTCTGACTAGATTGTCTCTCCCCGGGTGAACTTCCTGTATTCGCCCAAGTGCCCATTTTGCAGGAGGAAGGTTGTCTTCTTTGATCAAGACAATATCCCCTATTGATAAATTATTTGTTTTGTTCAGCCATTTACTACGAACTTAAAGTTGTTGCAGGTATTCTGACGACCACCTGGTCCAAAACCCTTGTTTCATTTTGTTTAGTAACTGCCACCTATGTCGAATGTTGATGTTTTGCTTTTCGAAATGTTCCGATGGTAAGAATGTTACTGGTCGGCCAATTAAAAAATGTGCTGGAGTAAGATAATCAATATCGTCCACATCCTCCGTTAAAGGGCAAAGTGGTCTAGAGTTCATACAGGCTTCGATTTGAGTAAGCAGTGTTAAAAACTCTTCGTATGTCAACTTTTGCTCTCCGAGGACACGCTTTAGGTGATATTTCATAGACTTAACTGCAGCCTCCCAAAGTCCTCCCGCAGTCGGCCAGCTTGGGGCGTTGAAATGCCACTCTATCCCCATCTCGGTGTTTCTTTTCAATAAAGTGTCGTTGTTAAATGTTTGTGAGATGTGTAGTTGTTTGGCTAACTCCCTTTCGGCTCCAACAAAGTTTGTTCCGTTGTCGGAGTAAATATGTTTCGGACAGCCTCGTCGTCCAATCATGCGGTTGAGAGCCAGTATAAATGTTTGTGACGTTAGATCTGATGCAAGTTCCAAATGCACCGCCTTTGTTGCCATGCATACGAATACAACGACATAACCTTTACTCGTTCTGACGCCTCGACCCTTGTTTAGTTTAACACTAACAAATCCTGTGAAATCCACCCCTGTGTGATAGAATGGTGGTGATTGCGTTATCCTCTCACTGGGTAGGTCGGCCATTAATTGGTATTGTTTCGATGGCTTAAAGCGACAACATTTTACACAGTCTTGCAGGTATTTTTTAACCGTGTTATTTCCTCCTGTTAGCCAATATTTTTGTCTCAATGTAGCCATAGTTAGTCTCGCTCCACCATGTAGTGTTAACACATGCGCACGGGCAATCAGAAGATATGCCAGCTTGCTGTTTTTTGGGATAATAATAGGGTGTTTTGTTTCTTCAGGTAAGTTTGAATTCTGTAATCTCCCTCCAACGCGTAATATGTTATTTGCATCTAGGTAAGGGCAAAGTTTCTGAAGTCCTCTATTGTTGCTTACCCTTCCTTTTGTTTGCAAATCTTGGATTTCTTGTCCGTAATGTTCATTTTGTACATGTTTTATAATTATGTTAGTGGCGCATCGAATATCACCAAGTGTTAAATTACATTGTTTTGACGCGGGCGGGTCATTCATGTTTGTATGATTCATAGCTGCGTCTTCCCTGTGACGATTGTTTTGTGACGTGTTTGTTATGAAACGCGACACCCAAGCTACGATACGTATTATAGTCATAATACAGCTGTTCTTGTTAAGGAGTTCTCTTACAATGTTCACGTTTTCAGTAGTTCTTGACGTAACTGCATGCACCTTTTTAACTTCAATTTCTGGTGTCTTAATCGTGGCATATGTTTCAGGGATGTCTTCACTGTAAAGCCATTCGGGGCCATCAAACCACAGAGCAAACTTATGTAACTGAGAAGGTAGTAGTCCACGTGACGCGCAGTCGGCCGGGTTTTGCTCCGATCTTACGTGCTTCCAATTCCCTGCGGGCACTATTGATGTTATCTCCTGAACTCTGTGTCCGACATAGGCCTTCCATCGCGAGACATCGCCCTTCAGCCAGCCAAGCACGATCATTGAGTCCGTCCATGCTGTAACTTTAATGTTAGGTTTGTCGAGGCAATGTTTTATTTTCTTGACCAGTTGAGCTAATAGTTGAGCACCGCATAGCTCAAGTCTGGGCAGTGTTTGTTGTTTTTGGATTGGAGCGACTTTTGTTTTTGCCGCAACCAATGCAATTTGTTGCTGTTTTCCCTCTGTAACTTTGCTGTACACTACGCACGAGAACGCTTTTTCCGATGCGTCACAGAATGCGTGTAATTCCCAATCCTTGTTTGCTTCTAATCCTAGCCATCGGTTAATTTTGAAAGGTTGCATATTTGTTAACTCAGTTTTTAGTGTTCTCCATTCTTTTTCTATTCCATCCGGAACAGTGTCATCCCATTCGATTTTGTACTTCCAGATTTGTTGGAATAAATTTTTTGCCTTGATTGTTATTGGGGATAGCAACCCCAAGGGATCAAAAATTGTTGATATGTCGCTTAAGATTTGCCGTTTTGACGAGTTTTTGTTAATGCCAATGTTGTTTTTGTTTTTTAATGTAGGTGAAAATATAAATTCATCTTGTTTCGGATCCCATGCCAAGCCTAATGCTTTGGAAGCTGATGCCTCTGTGAAGCTTAAACTGACTGGGCTAATCATATGTTCTGGCAGATCTTCTAGCAGTTGATGTTCGTTACTCGACCACTTTCTGAGATTGAAGCCTCCTTCTTTCAATAGCTGTATAAGTTGGTCTCTTGTATCTCGGGCCTCGTCCATGGTATCCTTTCCAAATAACGCATCATCTACAAAAAATTGGTTGAGTAAGATGTTTTTAGCTTCCGGGTACTTGTCACCTTCGTCCATTGCTAGCTGTTGAAGTGTTCGGAGTGCTAAGAACGGAGCGGCCTTAGTACCATAGGTGACAGTACGTAGTTGATATTCTCTTAGCAGTTGCCGTGGACAATTCCTCCACACAATTTTCTGTAAGTGTTGATGTTCTGGATGTACCATTATAAATCGGTACATTTTCTCAATGTCTGATGTTAAGACGTATTTGTATTGTCTCCATTTCAGCAAGATGCTAAGGATATCTTTTTGTAGATTCGGTCCCGCCTCCATTAAGTCATTAAGACTGTGTTTTGAGCTGGTTTTTGCCGACGCGTTGAACACAACTCTAAGTTTCGTTGTGATAGCACCTGGCCGCACAACCCCGTGGTGCGGGAGAAAATATTCCATGTTTTTGTTCCTAGTGTTGCTTTCGACTTGCTCCATGTGACCCATTTCTTCATATTCTGCCATAAAAGCTTTATAATCTTTTGCAAACGCATGATTTTTTGCCATCTTTCGTTCAAGTTGTTGAAATTGAGCGACGGCCTGTGGTTTCGATGTTCCTAAGTGTTCAATAAAATTGTCCTTGAGGGGGAGACGAACTTGGTATCGCCCGTCAGAAAGTCGTGTTGTTGTTTCTTTGTACAGCTGTTCGCACTTGTTGTCAGGGTTCACATCTTCTTTGTTTTCTTGTAAGGACTCCTGTTCCCAGAATTGGGCCAGATCCTGAATGTTGTTGACAATTACATGGCAATTGAATGTTTTGTAATTACCACATACCACCCAGCCTAATTGGGTTTGTTGTGCTATGATGGATGACGTGTTTGTTTTTATTAGCCCCTCTAACAATATTTCGGAATATACATCGGCTCCCAATAGTAAATCTATATCCTGAGATATGTTAAAATCAGGATCAGCGAGTTGTAAATGTTGTATGTGTTCAAAAGTACCTTTATTTATTGTTTTACTTGGCAATTTATTTGTTATTGCCTTCATAATAAGTGCATTAATGTTAATGTTAAAATCATTGTATATTGCTTGGCATTTAAGATGGAGCACTCCTTTACACTTGGTGGTGGCTGATGCACCAATACCTGACACCACCGCGCTCATCTTGTCTCGTTTTAATTGCAATCTTTGTGCAGCATTTTCTGTAATTAGGCTAACCTGAGAGCCCTGGTCTAATAAAGCGCGTAAAATGATCGTAGTGCCGTCATAGGCTATTGTTTTGACCTGGGCCGTGGCTAGCAGTACCTCATTTGAGTTGTCATGTGCTAAGTGCGTGTTCAATTGTTGACCTACATTAGCCCTGCCGGTTCTCGATTTTGCAATTCCAATCGCCTCATGCAAAATGCTGCTATGCGGCTCATCGCAGTGCTTGCACTTTTTTTCTGACGAACATTTTTCGCCGTTATGACTAAATAGGCAATTTAGGCATACATGTAGGTTGTTAGCGGTCTTTAACCTTTCTTCTGGTGACATACATAAAAATTATCTGCAATTGTAGAGCCCGTGTTGTTTATTACATTTCGGACAAGTTATAAAGGAATTATGAAATGCTTGCTTATTATGGAATGTTCTCGGCATGTTTTTAGTTCCCCCTTGAATGGGCTGTTGCTGCACCTTAGGTTTGCTGTATGTTGCATTGTGAACTGTTTTCGGTTGAAAGCTTAACTGTTGACTGTTAAAGTTTCGTGGGCGGTTCGGGTTTGTACCCGATTCCATTGACATGAACTTGGTTTCAATGAAATTCAGGAACTCGTTTAGTGGTGGCATTTCCCTTGGATTTTTCATGGATTCATTGAATGACTGGCGTGTGTCTGCGTCCAGCTTTTGCAATAATATGTAAACTACTAAGGGGTCCCAACTAGAAGTGTCGTACTGCAGATTTTTAATAGCCTGAAGGCACTCAATGGTCGTGTCATGCATTCTTTTCAGTAGAGATGCCGTTGGGGTTTGTATGTTGGGTAGACTCAGTAAAATGTTTGCTTGGTAGGTAAATAATAGCCTCTTATTATCATACCTCTGTTGAAGAATCTGCCAACTAGCTTCGTAGTTATCAGCACTGATGTTCATGTGCTGTATTAACCGCTCGGGCTCTCCCTTCAATTTCGCTTTCAGATGTTGCATTTTTTGAGCATTTGAAATGAAAGTGTTACGATGCACGATTTCCTCAAATATGTCCTTGAATGTTGTCCACTGGGCATAGCTACCACTGAAAATCGGAAGTTCAATTTTGGGAGTGGATTTTTCCTGATGTTTGTTATCCCAAATCCTCTTGTTTATTTGTTCCTTGCTGAATTCATACAGCCTTTCTAATCTGTTGTAATCACTTTCAAATGCTTGCGTGTTGTCCAACATGTTATCAAGCTTCCAATAAGTACTATCAACTTTTTCCCAACGTTGAGTTATTGTCCTCAACTTATCTTCAAGTTGCCACTTTTCTTTTAAATGTTCAATGTCCATGTTCCGTACTGTTCTCTCAAACGCCTTGATGTTTGACCGCTGCTCATTCATCATATCTTTAGTCCGTTGGTCCACGGCTAACTCTTTGTATGACGTGTTCTTCGCATCTTCCGCGATCTCATCGCTCTCCTGTTGTTCTGGAACATTCTCTTGGGCACATGACCTTTCTTCTTGTTTTTGTAACTGGCTAAAAGAAGCAAATTGGTCGTCATCGATTTTCGCCAATAAGTTTTGTTTCGACTTCATTATAATACACTTCGTTTCTTCGTATATTTGTTCCAGACGCTCGTAAATGCGATTCTCATAATAAGGTCCAGACTTTTTGCCTTCAAACAAAGCTAATTGTATGTCGTTCTTTTTAAACTCACTCCAAAACTCCTCCAGCTTTTGAAGTCTGTCATCATGATATTCAAGAGTGGTTTTACGTGTAGAACTATCTTTCTTAAAGTTTTCGTTTATTCTTTTGATAGCATCAAGATTTGTAGATTGCAAGCTAAGTAAAGCATCGTAAGAAGCCATTGTTGTTAACGGTGGTTTGTGCTCACAATAAATCCAAAATTTCAGAAAAGTAAGTAATATGGAACGTGCTCACCGGATTCGCTGCTTACGCTTGCTGCTTATACTTCACCCCGATCTGTGTAGTTCTCACTCACTATCACTGTTCTCACTGTTTTGTTGAATGTTCTGTTTAATGTTCAAATGTTTCCGCGAGTGAAACGTACCACGGCACTGATTCTACTCTTAACGGCTCGAAGGACCAAAATGTAAGGGCAGATGCCTTTACACTTAATGTTTAATAAAATAAATGTTAATGTTTAAAAAGGTATTTAATACTAAATTGCACTAAAATAATGTAATAATAAAATAATAGAAAAATGTTATAAAAAATGTTGAATGTTGCGCGAGCTCGATACAAACCGAAGACTGACGTTCTTGCGTAAGTGCCGATACTACATTTTATAAATTAACTAAATCTGCAGTATTCTAACTAGGCCAAAGTACAATGTGCGGTTGCTAACCGTACAGGTTTATTGGTCATAATGTAATCTATTTCATTTTTAAAGAGTCCATTTGGGGAAGTCCACGTCCATTTCTTATTCTTTTTCTTTTTGAAGAAACTATTCAGGATACTTAGTTTGTTTTCTAAACCGAAGTTAACCAATCTTGCCCCGTTTTTGCTTCTGTTGCCATTACCGTGTCTTCCTACCGTGTACTCTTCGCCACTTTGACGTTCCCCAATTTGTCCATTAAAATCCCCCATTATTATTATATTTTTGTGAGCAGTATCAACAGTACTTTGTAATTTATGGTAGAATTCTTCTATTTTGTATATATCTTCTTTTTTATCTGCTTCAGTTGGCGAGTAAACCTGAATAATTGACCATGATTCATCTCTGCTACTTTGTACGGGTAGTTTGATGTTGAGTATTGCTATTCTTTCGGATATGCCTTTTAATTCCTCGATTCGGTCGGTATATTTCCTTTTTATCAAAAATCCAACACCGTATTGCCCTGGTGTTTCTCCTTTGTAATGTAGTATATACTTCTCGTGGTCTTCTATTCCTTCTCCTAGTCTTCTCACTTCGCTTATTCCTATAATATCCCAATTAATTTCGTCGATTGCTGTTTCTAGTTCAATGAGTTTCTCTGGCGTTCTAAGTGATCGTGCATTAAGCGTCGCTATGTGTATGTCACTTGTATTCCTTTTTTGTTTGTCTATCCTTAGAGGGTGATGGTCGTTTTCCCCCACGATGACCAGTCGGCTTGGGGGAGGGTGTAATTTTCTTATTGAATGTATTTTTGTGTTTTTGTTTTGTTGTATTTTCCGATTGCCGAGAGTTAGTTGTTATTGTTGTTTGTTTGTAGGAACGTTAGTAAGAGAGTTAGATCTCATTCTCATCACGTCAAATGCGTTGGTTCTATTGGCCTTAAAGGATACGGTGGCTTGCTGTTTTTTAGGTTGAAAGTCTGAAGAATGCGGTGAAGAAGAAGTTTCCCGTTTTCTTTTATCGTTAGTTGTTTCATTTCCCTTCACTACAAGCTTATCATATTTCAAAAACGCTATTTTCCCCTTTTTCCTTTCTTCTATCAACTCCGCCTGTAACGCCTTCCTTTTGGCCAGAACTTCCTTTGGATAGTCTTCGGTGACATATATCTCCTTAAGATTTTTCTTATTTCTCATTATCTCATTCTTTTTCCATCCGTTTACGAAAGAACAGAAGACTGGCCTCGGTTTGTTACCTTCTATACTTCTTTTCCCTAATCGGTATATATTGTTTATTTTATTTTCTTCGATATCAATATTTATGTCGCTTTTGAAGGTTTTCTTTATATTATCTATTAATTCTGATGTTGTTTTTTCTATTTCATCCACGCCAAATATAATTATATTGTTATTCCTTTTTTCTCTTTTTAAATATTCTATCTCTTTCTCCTGAGTTTCTATTCTTAACTTTAAGCTTTTGTTTTCTTCTATAATCGGAATTAATTTTTCATCCAGTCTAGACATTATGTTGTTTGTAATGGATTCAGTAATTTCCGCAGATTGTTGTTGCATTTCTAGTTTCATTTTGTCGAACAAAAGTTGGAATTGTGTCTCCATTTTGTTAAGTTTACTTGAAACGAAACGTAATCGCAAAACGATATAATGTTTTTCAACACTGGCAACACTGACGTATATGTCAGTCGTTAGTTATTCGCAATTTACTATTTTTCTTGTATCTATGGCAAAATAACAGTGACTTCACTAGAACTATCAAAGTCGAAGAAATATATCTTGCGAAATAGTCTATGGTCTAACCTCAAAACGTTGTTTGTTGATATACTTTCTTTTTTGCTGTGTTGTAATGTGCAAATTACGCCTTCGTTGATATCTCGAACCCTTCCAGGACTCCTTCTTGTTGTTGCACGGTATTATTTTGGAGTATATGGTGTTTATAATTATTTTTATTTTAGTTTTAGCGCGAGTTTTCGGTAAACAGTATTAACAACTAACAAATTTAACATCAAATTAACCAACTAGTAACCAATTACATGTTTTCGCATTTAATCTACTATTAAGAGCTAGCCTGTAAGAGACAAAAAAGAATTACAATAGCATGTACTTTAAACAATAACATACAATCACAATAATACCTCGTCATGAGGTGCAATAAAAAACAGTTATTGAACCAATTCGAACCAATGTTTAGTAAGTATTCGAATGAATACATGCGGCTTAGTAGTGAATAAGTCAAATTCATAAAAGTCAACCAATTTATTGTAGGACTTAGCGCATCTTATAAAGAACGAATTCTGTCTGTAATTTGTGCAGCAGCGGAGGACGTCAAAAAATAGAAACGGTATTCTAGCGGATCTGGTAGGGGCGCATAAATTAACCTCAGAGAGAAGTTGCGGGGCGTCGATGAAAGATTGCGCTAACATAACGAGTAAGGAGATATCTGATATACTCCTTCTCTCCCTAAGTGGAAGTAAATGGTACCTTTCGTAGTTTAGATAGTACTTCTTTAGTATTTAGTTGCATATTCCACCCTTTTTCTTTACTTTAAAACGTTTTTATAACCTAAACCAATATTAACAGAGAAGTAAAACATACAATTTTTTTACAGATATTTTTTTGTTTGAACGAAGTAATCCCCGGTAGAATCTTTTTACTGATAGATATTACCACTTATAAATGCCATAGGCTTCCTTTATCACCACAATGTAGTTTATATACGCCATAGGAGCAAACCCGCGCGAATATTTAGCATAATATAATATAAACTGTCTAAAAATCTTTGTCGAACCATTCCGGTTTATTTGTAGCACCACTACCTTTTATTTTGACATACATGCTTGAAACTTCAGTATTTTAACAACATTATTTGTGGGCGTCCACGCAAAAAGGGTCCAGTAGTGGTCTATTGAGTTACGACTAGATTGGGTATCTAGAATAATCAATTGATAATAGACCTTTTTTTCAGGCCTTTGAAGTTGAAACTGTACTTGTGTTTGTATGAGGGCAACTTTACAAAACTGCATACTTATATTTCAGAAACTAAAAGCCGAGAACTGGAACCTTTCTGCTTGGACTCCCATATTTTTATAAATCTAATAAACCAAAATTCAGTATCTCAAGTCTCAACGGTAATATTTCAAGAGAGACTGGAGGCAGATGCGCAAATTGAATCAAATTCGCTTTCGGACGTCCTGCCAAGCTAGTTAGATTACGTAGTGTGTCTGTCTGTATACTAATTATATATTCTTTGCACCCACTCTGTGTTTTGTTGGTCTTTGTGATATTTCTCGCTTTATATAAGACGTGACTTGTGTGTTTTAGCCTTTATTCTCGCGAGAAAAGCGTTGCCCGCGGAAATGTCGAAAATTATCTCCCGGGAACGTAGAAAAGTAAAGAATATACTACCGCTAACGTACCGCTGTGGTAAAACAGATTTTTTTTCCAGAAGAATCGGAGTCGGGTAAAAAGTATTTCAAGACCGAATCCGAGTCATAGTCTTCCCGTGTGGCAAGTTTTACCCAAATCCATTCAGTCATTGATGTGTGAATAGGTTACAAGCATACAGGAAGGCAGAGGTAATTATATAAATACTTGTCGCTCAGAAGGTCTCATCATCATCATCAGCCTTATAATGTGCCCACTGCTGGGACACAGGCATCCTCTCTGTGAGAGAGGTGATGGGCCTTAATCCACCACGCGGGCCCAGTGCGGGTTGGTAGATGTCATATGTCTTCGAATTTTTGGTTTTAGGACATGCCGGTTTCCTTACGATGTTTTCCTTCACCGTTTTAAGAGCAGTGGTGATGAAATAATTTAGACAAAGTAAACACGTAACTCAGTAGGTTTGGTTAGCATGAATTCTGACAAAGAAATATTGAGGTTATCTCTATATTGATTAGAAACATTAAAATTTTGAAGCATATTGTACACAATTACAATATTAGTATAGTAGGACTCTACATACTTAGAATACAACTTTCAAAGTATATATTCTTATGTATATAAACAAATTATTCATCAATATCAATGGCTGTTCTAATATAATCGACCCATTTCAAAGCCAGTTGTAGCTTAATTTTCATTCCTTGAATCTCACAAATTACTCGTTGACAGAAACCAGATAGATATTTTTTGCTTCTTACTGAAACAAAACTGGTACGTACTTAATCATATCTGCCGTCATGATGACTCTTTCTCCTGTCAGCTCGGCACAAGCTTTATGAGGATAGATAGCTCACGTAGGTATGACGCGGTAGAAACTGTGGAATGATTTGCTATTCAGGAAGGTTGCGGGGCTGTCGTACATACTAATGTATGGTGAATTAATGAGGTTAAAGACTTGTAATTAGATCGTTTACAGGCAATTTTGGCATCCTCAGTAAGTTTGACAGTTTGGACGATAGTAGGTTGTTTAGAAATGTCAGTTTATGGTTAGTGACAACTTACTGCCTACCTTTACGGTTAAAAATCGGTTTCAAAAGCAAAACGCTAAAAGGTGCAAAAAAAACTTTCGTTTCGGAAGTCGGTGTCTTTGGTACCTCTTTTACTATCGTATTGCGATACCGACTTCTAAAACGAAAGTTATTTTGCACTTTTTATCGACTTCATTAGTGTTTTTGTAGTTGGTTTATTTTTTTGTGAAAAGTTTTTATTTTTGGTACACCATCACTAGAAAAATTACCTAAATAAATGACAAAATACCCATAATAACTGAATTTAGACACTCATGCTGTTTGTCGCTAAGGGGTGTGGTTGAATCATTGTATGTTACATACCTAGAAAAGTGCTAAACCAATTTTGATGAAAGTTGCTCTATAATATTCCCTAAGTTTGAGAGTACTTAAAATTTTTCTAAATAACGTGCGTCGCAATAACCTCATTCGAAACTTCATATCACTCACCAGTGCGGTTTGGTGGATATCACATGTGTTCGAATTTTTGGTTTTAAGACATGACGATTTCTTCACAATCTTTTCCTTCACCGTTTTGAGAGCAGTGGAGATGAAATAATGTACACAAAATAAAGCGTCTGCCTGGTTTCAAACCCACGACCAACGACACGTAAGTCGGGGCCGTTACCACTGGGCCTCCAATACTCAACTTTGATAATAACCCTCACTCTCTTTCTTTCATATAATTCTTAACATAATATATCCATTTTCTTTGGCCGTATGACGTATTCCTGCCTTCCCGTGTTTCGAAACAAACTTATCTATCATTTCTATCTCAAACAGCCACTATAAAACTTTGAACCGTTATCAAAACCAAACTTATGTACGCTACCATACAGACATACTGGTACTATCAGCAAAATAGTTACTCATATAGGCTAGAGATATGTACCTACATTACACTAAGATGGCAATACTGTATCTAACGTTTTGTTAAACCAATTGTCACTGATCTAAGAGATTGTGTCGTGATTATTTGGGCGACTTTAGTTTCTTTTTAATCCACTAAATTATGACGATAAAATTACCAAAAAACTGACAACAGTCCTTCAAACTTATGTTAATACAAATCGCGGCTGTATTCACCGAATAAATAAGCAGGGATGTATAGGTGTAGGTAGACCGCTGCAGACACTTGCACACCAATGTTTAGTCCAAAAGAGACCAAGCTTCCACAGATTAAGCTCGCCGTCCGATAAGGACCAAGCCCGAGTAGATGGCGCGTAGTTTTCCACGCGCGCCTGAAAGAGATGTCAGCAAAAACCGATGGGGTCCGCCAGGGCTGATACTTGTCTGGGTTGCGGATAAATTTGAAAGAGAGTTACCGCGGCCCTGGCACAAGCAACCGAAGGAACACGGGTAGGTTTTAGTCAGTAAAGGTCTGACACGCCCTTCCGCGTTTCCCAGAGCGGGAGAGGTCATTGGATGATTCCCCACTCCAAAAAAAAGCTACAACAGCAAAACATCAAATAAAAAACTAGCCCACTAATGTCTTTTACCGAGTGTACAATCAACAAAATATATGACATAGCACGCGTGAAGTTCGAACAAGTTAGTTTGCTGCGGCTGGAGTTCGGAACTTCGGTAAAACTAGAATGAGGGCGTAAATTCGGTAACGCCATTAGCTGACGTCGCGCACCAAATTAAACTGGCATTTTTGTTCGAAACTTGGGAAGCGATTAGATCGAATTTTCGATTATATCGAGGCGAAACAAATAAGGAGTGGCATTATTTTCTTAGAACACAATAGAGCTGGGTAACCCGGCATTTATTAGAACTTAAGTATTGTGTATCTTATTTGAGTCTAAAGATTACTCGAACGATTAGATGTATGTCAAGGGGTAAGTCCCCCGGCCATGACGGGCTTAGCATCGAGCACCTCCGATATGCTGGCCCTCACTTACCTAGGGTACTTGCTATGCTGTATAGTTTCTGTATGAGTCATAATTACATGCCTAGTGAGATGTTGCGAACAGTGGTTGTACCAATCGCTAAAAATAAAACTGGTGACCTCGCTGATAGCTGTAACTATAGGCCCATTTCCCTGGCTACTGTGATATCAAAGGTTTTCGACAGCATGCTTAATGCACAATTGAATAAAAGAACAACCTTACATGACAACCAGTTTGGTTTCAGGGCTGGATTGTCAACTGAGAGACTGAGAGTATATATATATATATACTCTCAGTCTCTCAGTATACTATGCGAAACGTGAGACGTCTGTTTATGCCTGCTTTCTCGACCTATCTAAGGCTTTTGATCTGGTTTCCTATGATGTGTTATGGAGTAAGTTAGAGCGGATTGATTTACCCACAGAACTAATAAACATTTTTAAGTTTTGGTATGGAAGCCAAGTCAACACTGTACGATGGGCTGGGGCGTTGTCTCATCCGTATGGGTTGGAGTGTGGGGTGAGGCAGGGGGGGTTGAGCTCACCTACGCTCTTCAACCTGTATGTGAACGAACTCATTGCCGAGCTCAGTAGTACCAGGGTTGGATGTTACGTAGACGGTATCAGCGTTAATAATATCAGTTACGCGGACGACATGGTGCTGCTGAGCGCATCAATCTGTGGGTTGAGAAAACTGGTTGCCCAGTGTGAGGTATATGCTAGGTGACATGGCCTGGCATATAACATCAAGAAGTCGGAGATCATGGTCTTTGAGGCTGGGGGTAAGAGCCCTAATAAGGTGCCACCTGTTTTACTTTATGGCACGCCTTTAAAAAGAGTCCATAAGTTTAAATATCTAGGTCATATATTAACCCCCAATCTCAAAGATGATGATGACATTGAACGGGAGCGGAGAGCATTGTCGGTTAGAGCGAACATGCTGGCTCGCAGGTTCGCAAGATGCTCACTTTCGGTCAAAATAACGCTCTTTCGAGCCTACTGTACGTCCTTTTACACGAGCAGCCTGTGGGCTAGATATACGCAAAGATCGTACAGCGCTCTCCGCGTTCAGTACAATAATGCGTTTAGGATGCTGGTGGGGCTGCCTCACTTCTGTAGTGCGTCGGGGATGTTTGCGGATGCGCATGTAGATTGTTTCTACACAACCATGCGCAAAAGGTGCGCATCCATGGTGCACAGGGTGTGGGGCAGTTCCAACAGTATCCTAAGTATGATTTCGTGTCGCCTAGACTGTGTTTTCGTGGGTCGCTGTTGTGCCATCTCACATGGCTTGTCGCAGCGGTGATTCACTGTTGTTTTGTAGTGTCAGTTTGCTAATATATGTATTACTAACGTAGTTGTAAGTTTTACTAACCATCTTTTGAGTCATGGTTACTTGAATAAAGAGAAATTCTATTCTATTCTATTATATGGTAGGTAGGTGTATTGTTTTAACAGCATAGTGAGATATTCCATATCTAACATAGTTAAGCATAGAAAAACTGCTTAAAAATTGTCTGTGCGAAAATTGGTTTAATAGACAGAGTGACTGTCTATTTTGAGATAGAGTAAGTGACAGATGTATACACGTCATATACATCTGTACCTTACACACACTCAAAATAACCTTACTCTAAGAGCTTATGGTCACCCCCAGATCCACTGATCTATGACAACCCGAAAGCAATGTGCGTGAGGAGTCTTTCACAGGGAAAACCTCGAGTCTGTTTTGTTGACCAGTAAAAGACAATAGGTTTTTACGTATTGCAACAATATACCTGACAAAATCGATGTAAGTTGGTATAAACATATATAAATATACACCTCAACTTACTTCATAAAGGAATACAGGCCTCGTAAATACATAAATATCCGGTTTAATCCACTTACTCGCCTTATAAACTTGTGTTTACATACCTTTAGTCTGTTTGCATGTTACCTCGCAAAATGCATTCCCAAACAGTCGCACCCCGTATGTTTACCATCTCTGCTAACTTCACTTTCTGACTCCTGAGGTCCTGACTCGACTGGAGCTCTTTGTAAAGTTACAAATGACGTTACTGTGAACTGCGAATACATAAGTAAACGAGGTAATAGCAAGAAACACTAAATCTGTTTTGCTGTAAATAGAGTTACCAAAGGAGCAGTGGTGGCCCAGTGGTAACGGCCGCGACTTACAAGTTTTAGGTAGTGGGTTCGAACCCAGGCAGGCGCTTTACTTTGTGTAAGTTATTACATCACCACTGCTCTCAAAACGGTGAAGGAAAACATCGTAAGCAAACCGGCATGTCCTAGAACCAAAACTTCGAAGACACGACTGGGTTGATTGGTATTTTTTGTAGTTACTACAAAAAAAAAACTGCTTACTTATTTCATTAATCGGTAAAGAAAAACATCGTAAGCAAACCGGCATGTCCTAGAACCAAAAATTCGAAGACACGACTGGGTTGATTGGTATGTTTTGTAGTTACTACAAAAAAAAACTGCTAACTTATTTCATTAATTAATCAACAATCCTCACATTTTTGGGCAAAATATCATTGAATCTTGACAAAAGCTTGATATATCAGAATAAATCCTGACGTCTGGTAACCCTAGCTGTAAAGGAATTTTAGTAAAGATCTGATGAATTGTTTACACCATTTCATAACATACCATCACGCCAGTACTCTCTAAATGGGCATGTACAGTTCACCCTGGCAAACTCTCATTCCACCGGTTACGTTCAAGTTACATGTTATCGGGTAATTTATTCTGGCATCACTGTGGGCATTATAAGTAGCTTTCTGGTGGGCATTATAAGTGAAAAATTAAAAACCCTTTTTACAAAAAAAATAACTTCTATTTTGGAAGTCGGTGTTCCTATTTTCGTTTCTTTGTTTATTGACACCGACTTACGAAATTAAAGTTATATTTCACTGTGTAGTGAATTTATTGGGCAGTCGATTTTGGAAATTCTTGGATGGTTTTAGTATGCATTTAAAAAGAGGAAAATATACTTGTCAAGTCAACGCTTTCAATTCTGCTAACTGGGATATGTTCTCATTGAAGAATAGTCGCTTTCTCACTCGGAACACCAAGTTTACTAAACATTTTCAGTTCATAACGACGACATCAATAAACATGAGACTCTAAAGACAGCAATTAGGCTGATTAATTTCAGCCTGAATCATCCTACAGTTGGAAAACCCCCATAACTACGAACTACTTTGGTCCTGGACCAGTTCGAAATCCATTAACTAGTAACAAAAGTTTTATTCAGAATAAATGACGTCTGATTGGAGAGGCTTATGGATTTATAGAGGCTGATGATGGCAATACCAACAATATCAAGAAACTCAATCAGATCAACCACAATCTTCTGCTGAATACCGCCACAACAAATTTAAAATCCTCAAAAATAAACCACCTAAGCCTTATCATAAAACTCAACCCAAAAAACTTGGTTTATTCACACAAAAGGAGCCAGGCATCTAAATAAGCTGCATATAACGAGAACACCGGGAAGCTGCAATGTATTTACTACGGAGATACGGCGCGCTTTTATAATAAAGATTATAGTGCTCGGTGCAGAGGTGAGATCAAATGTGTTGATAGTACTAACTGTAACTGCTTTGGTAGAAATGTTCTTTTTGGAACTACTATTGAGTTTTGCTGCTGATAGCGTTTATTTTTTAGTCTTTTTCACAAGATTTTCGCGCAGTTTTGGTCTTGATCCACACAGCATTAAAGAAGATTTCTATCTGATTTTTTTTTTCGGTATTTGGATCTGTACTTTAGGAATATATAAACAAACATACAATTTTATCTGTCTATAATGATGAATATTATATTTATTTATTTATTTACCGCTAATGTAGTTTAAAATGTTCCTTTTGGGATCTTCTTCTTCTTTTCGTGTCGATAATCTCAAATTTTACTCAACTAAACTCATATTTTGTCTGACCAGTATGTAGCCACCTGTACCGCTCTGTTATTTGCCACGTTCAGGTCCTGAAAGGTGCAGGTAGCTGGGCACGAAGGGCAGATAAGGAGGTGGGGCATATCCTGCGATGGGGCCCCACACTGGCACTGTGTTTGCGATGGGTCTATGAGACTCCATTTGGCCAGATTTTTTCTACAGCGACCAACCTGTACCCGCAATCGGTTTAGGGATTTCCAGATTGGCCACTGCAGTTCGTGTCCAGGGGGCAGATGCTCTGTCGGAGTGATGGAGTATGGAGGGGCAGGATGTGCGTTTTGCCACAGTTTATATCTCTCGTCAGTTGCGCTGGCTTCCAATGAGGTCGTGTGTCTCAGAAAGCTTTTGAAGCTTTTTAGGCGTGCAGGTTGGAGTTGATGTTCATATAAGGGGTGGCGACTGTCCCGTTCTTGTTTCCCCTTCTCGATGCGGCTGGCCACTTCGCGACGAATATCTGGTGGAGCTATACCCGCCAGTGGATACAACATCACAAGCGGGGTCCTTTTGGGATAAGAGGAACGCTTGTCTTATCTTGTCTAAAACTGACTATTTGTTTATTTTATTCTTTTTGTAACGTTATAGACCTTACTAGAGCACCACAAATATATGGCTGTTAACCTCTGGGTAGGTAAGTAGATACCGAAGCTCTTATATTTCCACAAAGCGCTGAAAATACGTTTCTACATTAAAGTAGCATATCTTAAGTCAAGTTTCATATCTTAAGGCATGTTTCATAAATGTAGATCGTACTTTGACGTTGCTGCCCATTGAGCGTCTAATTACAGAGACAATAGAAGAAAACGTCGCGTCAGGGGTTTTAATAATAACTAGTCCCAAATGACTACGCACATTAATATACATCATGATCCGGAAGATGTGGCCGAGGACCGAATACATACAGAAACTCTATGATGGTGCTTCGAGTTTACGTAATGAAACTTAACATCAACATAAAATTATTATAAGCCCATGAAAATATTCAAAAAACCCAGGTAGTTTAAACTATTTATAAAAACTCATTTAACTAGTATTTTGAATACCAACGATAATATAAAAAAACGAATCATATTCACCCAGACGCATTAACTTTTAAACAGAATTTCAGCCCGTTTGTGCAATTATCAAGTTTGTGTAAAATAAACTATATTTCAGCTATCTCATTATAGACACGGCTGTATGGATCTTAAGGACACAAGCACAAGTTTTTGCAAAGTGTAATTGACATTGGAAAGTTGGTAGTTTTAACCCTCGGGCCAAAGGGAAACGGGAATGAAGATCAATGTTGGTATAGCGATTGGAAGGTTACTGATTACTTCGGACTTGAGAACTGCAAACACATAGAAGATTACAATTTGATGGTACCAACCTAAATGTTACTAATTACAACGTTAATGATCTAGAAAGACATCGCAGATTTGATGGGGTTTTAAACCCCCCTTCTAAGGCAGCGCCGCTGTCAGGTATAAACAGAAAAATCTAATTTCATTCGGTAGTAACTGCGCTATGAACGGCCCCTGATGGTGCAGTTTGTATTGAAATGTTTCTGAAAATTGTATTTTCTGCGTTTGAAATGGTGTACTAACAAAGAGTTTTTTATTTATCTAGTTACTTAAATCCAGGTATATTCTCGAAGTATAAAACCACGCTACGATATTTCGTTTGCGAATATATTTTACATCAGCCAGACATAATGAGGCGTCGGATCGTAGTTAGCGTTCCAAATTCAAATAAAATTACGTTCTGAATATCGAATTTATTGTATTTTTTTAATGAAATTCGGATTGTAATGTATTTTGAATTTTAGAATAGGAACCTTTTGGAATAACGCTTTAACAAAGATTAGTACCTGATTATCTTGTTAGGCCAGCAACAAAAGTAAGTTATTTCTCAAGATAACCGTTTCTGAATCGAGAATTTGGAGCCTAAATTGGACTGGGTTTCAAGCCTAAATAAAGTTTGATTTACCCAACATCAAATTCACAATTCAGATACCACTCATTTTATAACCTTTCAAAATAAAGACAATGTGGTTTGATTCTCCGCTTTTCAGCATCTTATTCAACTAAATAGAAAATAACTATGTTTCAGTTTTATTATTCTTTTCACTTTTAACGAAATTCATCGTTGAAAATATATAGACTAAAATAAAATAACAGTATCGTGCACTGTTCAAAATTTAGTTTTAGCTGCCAATAACAAAGCGAACTATAAAATAATAGTATTTCATTTTTAAGCTTTGTTTTTTAAAATTGACAACAGAATAGCGCTATTATTCCGTTATGACTTTTGTCTGCCATTGATTTATTTTATAGCGGGTAGTTTTCAATTGTTTTGTTATAAATTATTCTATTGTTACTAAAAATAACGTCATATTTAATAGTAATAGCAGAACGTTATTGAAAACTTTTTATGTTTATCAATTAATTTGAGGTATTCCTCTTGAACTCCAGTAAGTAATGATAAAATACTAGCTTTAGCCAGCAGCTTCGTCTACGTTAAAATCGAAAATGATCACACAGGCAAGTACTACTAGGATAAAAAAATCCTATGTACTAGTCCAAGACGTGGTCAAACCGTGTACCAAGTATCACTCAAATACCTTCAGCCGTTAATTAAGCGAGATTTAATTAATATACATCGTGGGATAGGACAGTGGGAACTCCTACTAAGGAGTAATTAGATAGTCATTATTAGAAGTTATCTACGTACCTATAATTGTGTATTATTATAGCAGCTGTGTCTTTAAAAATATCACAATACCTTTTTGATATCATTGTCGCACTATTGAAAGATACCTTTAAAAACGCCAAAACAATAATCTAAAAACTACTCTAGGTACTAAGTACCTATTATTTTCGTCTTTATTCACAAATTTAAGAGATAAATTACGAAATGAATTCAACATTCGCACGAATGAATCTTCAGATTTTTCATCTCCGAAGTGCGAGTCAGTAAATTGCTTTTTAAATTGCTCATAATTCCACAGTATTCTCGATAACTCCATTTTGTTTTTCATTTCAATTAAAAATACATTTTATATAAAAAATTTCAAACTTTCCTTTGAAACAATAGTATTGCAAGTATATTGTTTTACTATAGATGCAAATATTGAAGACAATTTTACTTAATTGATGTTATTCAACAACACTCACAGAACGGATGGTTGATGGGACCAACAATTTCTGGAGTGGCGACAACATAGATACCGGAAGACGTAGCATTGGAAGGCCTTCCACTAGTTGAAGTGGTGAAGGCTAAATGCGGATTCGGATGTTTTTCGGTTTAAATAATGTTGATGATATGGCTTAAGCTGTAAATGATTTATTGGATGTGATTGGGACCCAGGATGGTGTATACCACTAGAGAGAATTTTTTCCGTGTGAATTCTTAAAGAAACATATTATAAATGGTTTGTTGAAATGCCTGAGTTTTTGATGGTGATTCTGGTGCGTTGTACGAAACGAAATTGACGTCTTTCTTTTTCTTAGCGCAGCGGTGACCGTGGAACGTTACCGCTGCGCTACTATACCGAACGCGATGCGTGAATTTTGAGAAAGTATTGACAAAGCTCTGCTAAAGGTAATTGGCTAAAAGCATAGCAAAGTATCAAGCTCTGAGCTGCTTGTTTCTTTCTGTCCGTACGACCGTTGATGAACAAAACTTGAGGCTGTTGGAAGTGGCCCGCGTGGGTCGTCACGTGGTCAGATACCAACAACCCTACCTATATTTTAATTTTAACCATTAAAACCAATTCATCATCATCATTTTAGCCGAAAGACATTCACTGCTGGACTTAGGCCTCCCCCAAGCGTCGCCATATTGATCGGTAATGGGCGTTTCGCATCCACCGGACTCTCGCAGCCTTTGCCAGGTCATCGCTCCACCTAGAGGGAGGCCTTCCAACGCTGCGTCTGCCGGTACCTACGCGGTAGCCATTCTAGAACTTTTCGGTCCCAACGGCAATCCGTTCTGCAAGCAATGTACTCTGCCTACTCCCACTTAAGGTTGGCAATTCTTCGGGCTATGTCTGTAACCTTGGTTCTCCAGCGGATGTCTTCATTTCTGATTCGATCACGCTAGGAAGCGCTGAGCATAGCCTTCTTCATTGCTCTTTGGGCAACTTTAAGCCTTCTGATGAGGCCCATTGTAAGCGACCGCGTCTCTGTCCCGTAAGTAATCGCTGGCAACACAACAACAACGTAAACCAATTGTCAAATGTGAACTTGTTATTCACCCCGAACCGAAATTAACGTTATATTACGACCACTACTACACGAATCAACGAGGCAGTTACTCAATTTCGGGGCAAGTCGAATGCCCAAACCTCTAGTATTACAAAATAGAGTGGAGGTTTTGCCCATGCCCTTAATATTTCTGTGGCATTAAAAAAATAAAGAATTACTTGTTCAGAAAACCTTTACATTGTAATGTGATTGTAATGTTTCTTATTCTTATTATATTCTTTCACTGAATAAAATAAAACTGTTTCTTTTGTCAGGAATATTAATTGTTTAATCAGAAGGTTGAATTTTGCGTAATAAAACACAAGGTCTATTTTTGTGTGTGTCTAACATTTACTTAGAGAAATTCAACCTTAGAAAAGTTTTCATTTAATGGGAATTGGTTTGTTGAACCAATTTTTTTTGTTAAAAATGGATAGATCATACATACGTTTATGTACAAAACTATTTTTAGTTTTTTTTATTCGCTGTAATTACAAAGAAATATCAAATTGAAAAGTTTTTCTTGAATCCAGTACCGAAAACACCTCGACAGTTCCCGAACAATTCCGAGCCCGTGTGACGTCAAGACGTTCATTTTTACTCATTGTAGCACATAGCTGATACACTGTTTTGACTTTTAACCGATTCAATGTTATTATCGTCAATAAATTGATGAAAATCAAATATATTGATCCTTAAATGTTATCGAGCTTGTTTCATACCGTTATGAACAAATACTATAAAAAAATCCCCAATAAATGTGAATCGCGCAAGAGCTCACTATAGCAATCTATACTTACTAAAGTTTTGAGAAATGTTCTATGTCTTACTAGAATCCAACTAGAATATGTTAATTATTATGTTATCTTGTTCTAATTTAGTATTAGATTCGTATTAATATCTTACTTTGATAATTACAGACTGAGTTAAGTAAATTTTTATGGGAACTTTCGTGCAAAATTGACATTGTTGTTTAATTAAGTAACTTGAAAACATGATTTTTTGTTTATAGAGATATATTCATTATTTTATTCTCAAATGATAGATATATGCGTAAAACTAATATATCTGTTTGAATTGTGAAAATCGGTCAACGCGTTTAAGAGATATTTACTGAAAAATTTGTGTAATCACATCTACCAAGTTAATATTTTCACGTTTTTGTTCTACAAAGTTTTTAGTGTTTGTAAATATAAAATATAGATATTAGTGTTTAATATTATTAAGAGATATGTAAATAATGGGAATTACAGAACATTTTAAGGATTTTGTGCACAAAATAAATAGAAATAAAGGCTGCACAGATTTCGGGTTGTATCATATTTAGTGGTATCTAATGAAGTTTTTTGATATCCAAAGTCGAAGTTTCGCGCCATTCGTGTTTGTTCACTTTTTATTTTACACCAATATCACCTACCCATACGTGAAAACGACTACGTTATGACAATTTTTTTTCTAAATGTACCTAACTACCTGGTAAACAACAATAACAAACACCGGTCCACTAACACGTAATATTCATTACCACTACTTTATTTATGGTCAAAACTGCCAAATCGTCCATCACGTGGGTATATTAACGAAATCAGCCTTTAAGAATCCTTTATCACACATGACTAAATAAAATTTGCTGTTATAAATAATATTTTTGCACAAATTTTCGGATATTTTAGTCAATTCACGTGTATTTGACACTGTAGTACAAAATTCCTTGAACGTTATGACGTCACCAACATGGCGACCAATCATGGCCCGTTCGTAGGCAGGTGGTGCTTTTGAAAATTTTATCGATTTTCAATTGCTTATAATAAATTGAAAAAAAATATTTAAGAGATTTTTGCAACGACAATATAATTTATGATATGTAAAGTTTCAAAATAAATTTTTAAAAATCGTATTTTTTTTTAAATTCAACAACCCAATTGTTGCCAAAAGTGATAATATCATAAATTATTCATTTGTCTAATTTTACTATAAAGGTTTTACTGAACCAAAAAGTAAACTTATTTCTTTTGTAGAATAAACTGAATATTCCAATATGAACAGAAATATTAAGTATTCTGCAGATATTCTTCTAAAGTTTTTGCCGTCATTTGTTCGTCGAGTGCTGCGTCAGTTTGTGATAAAAACTTACACAGTATCTTCTGTCCCGGGATATAGTTCTATTCAAACTTAATTGCGATTTTTAGGTACGCTACAGCGATACGCACTCACTGTGAAGTAGCCTTCCCCAGACTGCTAGCATATGAGTTTACTAATGCATAGCGTCTAGCATCGTCGTGTTCCGAGGCGCCATTAAGTTCGAATCAAACACGATCATTTTTTGATTTTTTTGCTTCACAAGGGGGAATTTTGAGTGCTTCTTAAATAAAAGTTGTAGTTTCCTAGTGTTTCAGTGCTCTCACAGATACGATAAATCATTGCGACAGCAATACGACGACGACTTTACATAGATTTTTTGAATGAAAAATCGACCGCATGATAATGCTACATCACATAGTTGTCGCATTGTCGTGTTGCACTGGGAGCCTTTACGTAATTATATCACTTCAATTATTTCACTGAAGTATACCGATACTTCTGCCTACTCTTCAGTGATCTACTTTCATAGTAAAACATATTTCGTTAGGTTAAGTTTATCCAAGCCAAACGCCAGTTTACCAATCTTTTAAAATGATAAAAAATGCATAAAATTTTACTGTTTTCCCAAAGGATGAAAACAGAGACAAACCTTGTCCTTCACATGAAATGTACCCAGTTTTAACCCTTACACTTTACTACCCTCTAACTACCTAAACTAAAATTCTCGTATACTACCCTACAGGTGAGAGCCAATGAACGCACCCTAATAATTTACGAGACGAAACTATAATGCTGGCGAAACAAGTGGGAACTCATAAAAACACTCCAGATGGTGCCGTTTTATTCCCCCGAAGTTTTTGCCATAAATTACCCCTGGAGGCTGTAAAGGTGGTTTTGCTATTTCCGTTGAGTTCGGTTTTTCATTATCGCTATGGGATTTTTTTTATTGTTTTGCTAGCCACCGCCTGTTGCTCCGTTTTCGTGGAATTAATATCTTTATAACTATTAGACATGTAAGCCAGGCGCAAATAACCGTCTGGTCGAAGGATTCTCCCTTTTGACACGTATATATGTATGTAATATTGTTGGAATTGCACAATATTTACATATGTTACTCTGTATGGGCTTCTAAATACGTGTGCCAAACTTCATAAGTATATGTATGATTGTCCACGCATTTCTTCGAAACTACTTATCAGAGAGACTGAGTTAAGTAAAATTTTATGGGAATTTTCGTGCAAAGTTGACATTGTTGTTTAATTAAGTAACTTGAAAACATGATTTTTTGTTTATGGAGATATATTCATTATTTTATTCTCAAATGATAGATATAGGCGTAAAACTAATATTTCTGTTTGAATTGTGAAAATCGGTCAACGCGTTTAAGAGATATTTACTGAAAAAATTGTGTAATCACATCTACCAAGTTAATATTTTCACGTTTTTGTTCTACATAGTTTTTAGTGTTTGTAAATATATAATATAGATATTAGTGTTTAATATTATTAAGAGATATGTAAATAATGGGAATTACAAAAAAAATTAAGGATTTTGTGCACAAAATAAATATAAATAAAGGCTGCACAGATTTCGGGTTGTATCATATGTATATATGTATATATGTATGTAATATTGTTGGAATTGCACAATATTTACATATGGTACTCTGTATGGGCTTCTAAATACGTGTGCCAAACTTCATAAGTATATGTATGATTGTCCACGCATTTCTTCGAAACTACTTATCAGATCATGATATTTTTTATTATTGGATTAAATATCTTTCAATTTAGGGAATAGTGTGAGTTGCATCAAAATCGGTTCAGCAATTTTTAAGATATGGAACATACAACCAAGTCAATTAAGTTATTATGGGTATTTTGGGAGTAATAATCGGTAAACAAAATATATATATATATATATACCAAAGACACCGACTTCCAAAACGATAGTTATTTTTGCACTTTTTAGTGTTTTGCTTTTGAAGTCGGTTTATTTTATGTGAAAATGTTTTTTATAGTGAAAGCGTAAACGAGTACGCAACCTGCCTGATGGCTCATCGCGATTCGATTTATATCACACTGATATACGATTTTTACTTAGCGAAATTACAAGTACGTTAACATGGACGCATTGCGTTGCAATTCGATCAAAATGCGCTTGAAATTTTCTGAAAAAATACGAGCGCGATATCGCTTATCGATGCAATTTAAATTGCCTCGTGCCATCAGGTAGGTCCCTTACAAACATCTATCTCTGTAACCATTCATATACTCACAAACTATTGCGGTTATTTACCGAGCGAGCGCGAAGCGTCACTGTTTTAGCTTGGACATAAAAAAAATCGTGTGGTATTTATTTTTATACCTCGCGAGTCTTTGGAGCTATCCAGAGCAGGGTGTAAAGTCCCACAAACCTTCATTGAAAAGGGAGGATCCTCCGAAGAGACGGCTGATGTGTCTGGTCCAGGCAACTGCCCGACAGTCATTGTCAGACGATTGTATGTGTTCAAAACTGAAAACTTTGCTTGCGCGATGCAGGATCTGAGTGATGTCATGTCATTAGTTCGTAAGTGGCGGCGTTGATGTCGCTACATGTATATCTTTTTGTCGATTCAGTTTTTGACAAAATCTAAATTGGCTCCGCCGAATAAAGACAGACTCCCGAGGTCTACAGCTGACAGAGCCACTAGTAATATTCCTGAGAAGTAGGATTTTTAGGGTGTAAATAAAGGAAAGCTTACTTCCTTGAGTTTATTCCCCTGTGGTCTGTCTGGATATCTAATCTAGTAATTTTCGCCTTTCTGGAGCCATTAGAAGTTTTTCTTCTTAGGCGTAATTCATCCGAATGCTGGCACGCTGCGCCGTGGTTAGTCAGAACTTTACAGCAGTAGCCCGCAGTCTGGATTTATGTCCTCTTAATGGCAATTTAATAGGCTTGCTCCTATTTCTCTGGGTCTTAAAGTGGTCTTAAAGATAACTGGCAAAATGGGGGTTTAAACGCCTCTGTGTATACCTTCAAAGAAATTAAAAACGTTTATGGTAGACTAGCTGCTTGTGCTGCCGCCCGTGGCTCCGCCAGCATGAAATTAGTATGTGTTCTATCCTTATAAATTATACTGTAAAATTTTATCAAAATCAGTTTTAGAGTGTTCTTAGCTATTTTTGATGAAAATCGGTTCAGCCGTTTAAAAGTTATGGGCGTTTTGCTGTTTGAATTGAGGTGTGTTCGCAAGATATCGTGTCATTATTACGTTTTCAATAAATTGCCGATTAAAGAGTCTCTAACACTAGATAAATTATGAAACATAAAATAAAAAAATTATCGGAGGCCTCTTGTTTACTTACTTATTTTTTTAAATCCAACACAACAAGGCGTAAAAAACATAGTCAACTAAAAGCAAAAACATGTTTTGTTTCACTTTGTTTTCATTACCTTCAAGGAGCATTATTAAAAAGGTTTACCATTTTGTTACACTGAAAAATATTAATATCATCCAATCTGTTGCAAAATGTTTAATTAAATTACAATGGACGGCGAAATTATAATATTTGTTTGGATTTAATCATATTTTCTGTTCTATAGATATCTACTGCAGAAAATCCCTGGGGCTTAGACCACGGAGTTTTTTATTAGTCAGTTGAGTAACAAAAAAAAACTTCGTATAACTGCAGCGAGTGGCTTGCCCACGTTAAATTCGGAAATCATTCCAAGAGAACGTACTCTCGGGACAAAAATCGCCTGATGCAAGACATGGTAGACCTGTTGGTAAAGTTTCATCCGTATCTGTTCAGGCGTTGGGGCGTGATTGATTGATTAAAAATATCTAAACATTCACATCTATGACATTGATAGGATAATTACGATAGGGCTGCTCCTAACTTCGACCTCACCTGATGGAAAATGACGGATGAGCATCTTCTGAGAGTCCATGTCTGAAAGTGTGTGTCATATTTTTACCGACTTCGAAAAGAAGGGGTTAATCAATTGGTAAACCTGTTGGTAAAGTTTCATCTATATCTGTTCTGGTATTTGTGATACTTACCCAAACTTTCACATTTTTATATTAGTATGATAGGATAAGATGGGCCTTCTCTTGAACTCGATCACACCTGGAATATTACTGAGTAGGTTTACTATGCATCGAGATACTACTGGGAGTTCACGTCTTCAGGAAGGGCGTGTTGTAGGCTGTAATCAAGACAGTCGATTCTGAAGAAGTATAGGTACTTTTGCTCAGTCATCTTCGACTTTAAAATTATATTTATTTATGTAAATTGCAATCAGGTTTGATGAGTGTGAAAACTAACATTAGCTCGGCCTTTCCCATCAGACTCATTGGATAAGAAACACCGAAACCAACTCAGGGGTCTGTTTAAAGACCTGGGGGGTGACCATAAGCTCTTAGAGTAAGGTTATTTTGAGTGAGCATAAGGGACATATGTATACAAGTAATATACATTTTGACATTTCGACTATCACCACATGTCGAGAGCCTCTAAACTAGTTGTCTTGGTGATATCGATCAAATGAAGAATTAGCACATTATAAGATGTTCTTAAAATTATAGTTTCTTAATACATAAGTATCTAAAATTTCAATTTATTTAATAGCAGCACACGCAGTCATACATCCTTCTCCTTACATAGTATAAAACAAAGTCGCTTCCCGCTATCTTGCTTAGATTAAAACTACGCAACGGACTTTGATGCGGTTTTTTTTTGTAGATAGAGTGATTCAAGAGGAAGGTTTATATGTATAATACACGAGGGCGAAGCCGCTGGCAGAAGCTAGTTAAAAATAAATTCAATTAGATAAAAAAGTTGTCATTTAAACATACAGTACCTGGTCGACCGAGCTCTGCTCGGGTGAAAATAGAGAAAACGACATTTTCTAAAAATGAAACATCGATTTATCGCCCCCGAAACCTCCTACATACTAAATTTCATGCAAATCGTTGGAGCCTTTTCCAAGATTCAGATTATATCTATTTATCTGTATATATAAAAGAGAAAGTTTGTATGTTCCGAAACTGCTGGACCGATTTTAATGAAATTTGGCATGGAGGTAGTTTGAGACCCTGGGAAGGACATAGGATAGTTTGTATTCACTTAGGATGATAAAACGCTTTTTACGCGGGCGAAGCTGCGGGCAGAAGCTAATATATATATATACAAGAATTGCTCGTTTAAAGGTATTAGATAGATAAGATATAGTTACCTTTGTAATATCGCAATAATGTTAATCGCAGTGAAAGGTTTTTTCTTGCTCAATGCTCGCAACATCATAATACGTATAGCATGCTTTTACTCGCGTACTACGAGCTGAATATTGGTGCACTAAGGTAAAAAGTACTTTTGCATCGGTGGTTCAGTGGTAGAATGCTCGCCTGCCACGAGGGTGGCCCGTGTTCGACTCGATTCCCGGCCGATGCAGAGTACCCTTTTGATTTCTTTATTAATCCCGGTTTGTTTATAGGAGAGTTTAAACAAAAAATAATTGGATTCTCGTTTACGTCCTGAAAACAAAAATCCAATTATTTTTTGTTTAAACTTTTAGAGTATCCAGCTTTGGATGGTCGACAGACAACTTAAATAATTTACATGTGGCTTGTTCGGTCACGACTCCGATCTGTTTTTCTTTATTTATGCTCACTTTTACATAGTCCCTACTCTCCCTTTGAAAAAACGTAATCGCGATAAGAGCCCTTTTGCAAAAATCCGTTAGAAACACACGGACGACTTTCCAAAGATTTTTTATCTAAGTCCGGTTCCTGGTTTACAATACGGGTCAAAATCGCATCCCTATGTCCCAATTTCGTCCCATAAGGAACTCGCGAAGTTCAAAGGGTAAAAAGATGAGAGATATGGGGTACAGATGGGACATTCTAATACGAAAAGGGACTTTTGAAAAATGATTAATAAGGTCAGTATCTGATTCTATTTAGTTTATACGTCACTTACTTTTGCTACCGGCTTTGTCCGCGTGAAAGTCGAAATTATCCCACGGGAACATACTTACTACGTAGACAAAGGAAACGTACCTATCACGTAGATAAAGGCTTTGTCCGCGTGAATATCGAAATTATCCCAAGGCAAAATACTTACTACGTAGACGAAGGGAACGTACCTATCACGTGGATAACGGCTTCGTCCGCGTGAATGTCGAAATTATCCCACGGGATCATACTTACTACGTAGACAAAAGGAACGTACCTTTCAAGTGTATAATGTTATCGTCCGCGTGAATATCGAAATTTTCCCACGGGAACACACTTACTACGTAGACAAAGAGAACGTACCTATCACGTGGATAACGGCTTCGTCCGCATGAATATCGGAATTATCCCACATGGAAATACGTAAACAAAGGGAACGTACCTATTACTTTGATGAAAAGTATTCTATGTGCTACTCATAATTTAGGTCGTGGATTATCTTTATACCAAAATGTAATCCAAATACGATCATCTGTTGAGGCAAGATTGATTAACAAACATTCACACTGATATGAGAGAAAAGTATATATTATATTTGTAAGAATATAGGATTTGTAAGAATTTACCTGTTTTCAGGTTTTTGGCATTAATTTAGGATCCTTGGTTTTAAAGGTGTCAAGCATAAATTCGGCAAGCTAAAACGGATATCCGCAGGAGAATCAAAGTTACCGACATAGCCCGAAGAATTGCGAAACTTAAGTGGCAGTGAGCAGGACTCATTTCTCGCAGAACGGATAGCCGATGCGGCAGAATAGTTCTGGAATGGCGACCGCGAACCGGAAGACGATGCGTTGGAAGGCCTCTCACTAGTTGGACCAATGACCTGGTTAAGGTTGCGGGCTGGCGCTGGTTGCGAGACGGTCGATCTGATGGACGATCGGTCAATGTGGTGACGCCTGGCCTTTCGGCTGATATGATGATGAAGATGATGAAGCATAAATTATTGATTTTGACCTAAAAATTTTTTGATCTTACTATCGCGACAGACACATTTTTCAGTCATATACGTAGGTACTGTGAGGACCCGGCCTAACTAGAAGGCAACCTACTTGCCTATAAAAAACACTGGCTATTGGTATTACTTGAAAGGTAAATGAATTTCGAACATAAAATAAGTGAAGATGTTTTTGCAAAGCTTTTGATTGTCAATTCTAGTGTAGCCGCCCAGAAGGCAGGCATATTGTGGAATTCGTATTAAATATATAAAATATAAAAGTAATGTATTGTTAGCATACACAATAATCGACTATATAATTACTATGCTTACATTATCTAAGGGTTGCAACTTAATTATTTTTCAAAAAACTTTACCCTTGTTAAGCTGTGGCAACCCATAGATGATTTTGGACAGATGAAAAAAAACTAAGAAGGCGCGAAAAAGTTTACTAATTCTGAGACTCTTGAAAAAAACGAAAAACAATTAAACAAGTACCCAGTGACGACAACAGTGGCCTCGAGTAATAAAAAGGTGTAAAAGTACCTAATAAAACAATAGTTGGCAAAGCAGAGTGTATACATTATTTCAAGTCAGAAGTGTGCTAAAGTGTATCTGCGTGCCTGACTGCCTGATGGCCTGACGCTGCTGTTTCCTGGACTAAGGTCAGATCTGAACAAGTTACTTCGTTGCCCTGTGATTTTGCGACAAAATTGACGATTGTTAAACGTGTGTAAGCACGCACCTACAGAAGCCCGTGTGTTCTTGAAACAATTAACAAGGTTCAAACATTTAGAGCATTAACATTAGTATTGATCGTTGGGAAGTACCTAGTGAAAGTGATACCAATTTGGTGGTTTATTTACATGTAGCCAAAGACAATTGCGTTTGCGTTTACTAATTGGTTACTGAAGTGAATACCTACGGCTGTGTGCTTGTTTACGGCTTACCTATATTTGCTAAGGATTTGTGATGGGAGTTATTATTCTAAGTATTAAGTGATATTACCGATCGTTTGAAATATCTGCTGCCGGCTGAAGCTGAAGCGTTTATATTATTGTTAGAATAATTTGAGCTACAAACGAATTTCAGTTGTATTTATTATTTACTTTTGTTAGTCATTGGTAACAGTGTATAAATATTACTTTTATTTTTAATCACTCAAAATCGTTTAATGCAATAATGGGCAACTCTAAGCGACGGCGACATGATTCAAGTAGTGATAATTCGTCTGTAAATAGCAGTATTAGTGATGATAACAAACGTAGATCGCAGCTTAAGCGACACCGGCGACTTCGTGATAAAAATCATACCAGTAGCCATTAACAACATAGTAAGAGAAGTAGGAAACAAAGGAGCTCTAAACGTTATGTTCATGACCTAGGAACTTCTCGAAATAGTCCTGATCGTAAATCAACTAAAACTCCTCCATTGAATTCCTCAACACCATTACGTGCAGTTATTAATCAGACTACTCCTGATTTATTTAATAACAGTAGTTTAATTAACAATATTCCATTAAATGTGAATAACCCCATCGGTAACTCTGTGTCACTACCAGCCTCCAACAACTGTTGCTTTTAGTGTTGTACCCGAATTTGACCCGAGTGATAATAGCCAAACAATAGAAAATTGGATTAACAAAGTAAGTGAATGTGCGCAGATTTATTCTTGGAATGATCGTTAAATATGTCACTATGCCCTTCCCAAATTAAGTGGTTTAGCCAAGAAGTGGTACCAGGGTTTACCTTCAGTACTATTTAATTGGAATGAGTGGGTTCAAAAATAAAACAGGCTTTTCCGTCCAATGAAAATTATGGAGACCTGTTGTCATCAATGCTAAGGCTTAGGTGTAAGTTTGGTCAGTCTTTAGAACATTACTATTATGATAAAATGGCACTTACAAATAAATGTGAGATAACCGGCAATAAAGCAGTTGGCTGTCTTATACACGGCATTGACGACAAATTTGTAAGAATGGGAGCAGGAGCCTGCATGTTTAATGAACCAGAACAAATCCTAAATTATTTGCGTACAGTGTCCCAACATGACATTAATACACCTACTTCTAACTTCCGTAACCGGAATAATGCGCCATCTAAGAATTCCAATAGGGTATCTAATGAGCAAACAAAACTCAGTACAAATGATAACATCCGATGTTTTAATTGCAATGAGCTAGGGCACATAAGTTTAAAATGTAACAAACCTATTAAACGATGTAACTTTTGTTTTAAATTGGGACATGATACTAAAGACTGTCGTAGAAGAAATACAAATAACAGTGACGATTTATTTAAATCAAATACCACTACTGACCAAAACAAAGCTATCTTGTGCATTACTAATAGTTTATCAGCAAATTCAAAATATTATAAAAATGTCAGAATAAACAATATTATCCTGCAAGGATACGTTGACCTCGGTAGTAAGTGTACTCTTGTAAGAGAAACAAATGCAAAGCTAATAGTGCATGATTGGGATACAGAAAATTTACCCATTTTACAGGGATTCGGAAATTTCGCTGTAAAGCCATTAGGAAAGTTCACAGCAATTTTAGAAATTGGCTCAGTTAAAGCTGAAACAGAAGTTCTGGTTGTAAATTATCATTATTTACAGACAGCAATTTTAGTAGGGCAGTCTTTTACAGAAAAACCAAATGTTGTTATTTTAAAAACTACTGATGAACTAGTATTTATGCATACTCCAGATTTTGATGGTGATGTGTCTAACACTAAGGTATTTGCAGATGGTGACAAAATAATAAAACCCAAAACTGTAATGCCAATAGATGCCATTACCAATGATACATATAGTGGTGGCTTGTGGGTACAATACAGTCTTCGGATTTTACCACAGAATGAATATGCTGTTTTGTCTGGGGTTTTTAAGTTTGAAGAAGGTAAAGGGTATTTAATGTTAGCAAATTTATCATCTAAAGATTTAAATATTAAGAGAGGAACTTTATTAGCTCGGGGTCAACAATACCAAGAAGTAAATAAGGAATATATAGGTTTTACAACGGAAACTAAACATTATGAAGAGTTACCTTTATCAGATATAAAAATTAGTACAGAAGTAACAGAACAACAAAAAGTAAAGTTATTTGATTTGTTAAAAAAGTATAGGGATTGTTTTGCAATGAACTTAGGAGAGTTAGGAAAAACTAATTTAGCAAAAATGGATATTACGCTGACAGACAATAGACCAGTAGTATACAATCCATATAGAATATCACGCAGTGAACGTGACCACCTAAATAAAATTATTGAAGAATTATTATTGAATGGTATAATTCGCGAAAGCACTTCGGATTATTCTAGCCCCGTTATCTTAGTGAGTAAGAAAAATGGGGATAAACGGCTATGTATCGACTATAGGGCCGTAAATAGAAAAACGTCGAAAGATAAATATCCGTTACCACGGATCGAAGACCAACTAGACAGATTAGGGGGCAACAAGTTCTTCATAAGCCTTGACCTCACTTCAGGGTACTATCAGGTGCCATTGAGTGAGGCCAGTAAGCGATTTACTGCGTTTGTAACACCGGATGGCTTGTATGAGTTTGAAAGAATGCCCTTCGGACTTGCCAATGCACCTAGTGTTTTTCAAAGGACGATTAATTGTATGCTTAAGGGTAAGCAAAGCTTGGCGTTGGCTTATATGGATGATCTATTAGTGACGTCACGTTCAATTGAAGAGGGTTTAGATAAGCTGGAAAAGATTTTGCAATTATTAAGGTCTGTTCATCTAACATTAAATCTTAAAAAGTGCGATTTCTTTCAGACTCGTATAAATTATTTGGGCTACGAGATTAGTTCAAGTGGCATCCGACCCGGGGCAGCTAAAATTCAAGCTGTAGTAGATTTCCCGTTACCTAAAAATGTTCACGAGGTTCGACAGTTTGTTGGCCTTACAAGTTATTTCCGACGGTTTATTCAAAATTATTCTATGATAGCAAAACCTCTAACGATTCTTACAAAGAAAAATGTTTCCTGGTGTTTTAACGAACCTCAAATAAAAGCATTTAATGAATTAAAGAGTCAATTGACCACCCGACCATTTTTGGCACTATATGACCCTGAAGCTGATTTAGAAATTCACACTGACGCTAGTAAAATCGGTTTAGGTGCAATTTTGCTACAACGGGCAAATTCAGATAAAGTATTCCATCCTATAGCTTATTATAGCCGTCAAACGACACTAGACGAAAGCAAACTACACTCGTATGAGTTGGAAACTTTGGCGGTAGTTTGTGCCTTAAATAGATTTAGAGTTTATGTTTTGGGTAAATCGTTTAAAGTTGTCACTGATTGTGCCGCCATACGCAGCACTATGACAAAAAAAGATTTAATACCGAGAGTAGCGCGTTGGTACATATTAATGCAGGAGTACGATTTTACCGTAGAACATCGCGATTGGTAACAAGATGAGTCATGTCGATGCCCTGTCGCGCAACCAAAGTGACGCCGAGTCCCATGACGTAGTAAAGGTGGTTGATGTTTTAACAATAGACGACGATGCGTGGTTGCGCACAGTGCAGGAACAGGATTCAGAGATACAAAGGATAATTAATATTTTGAATGATTCAGAAACAAAAGACATTGTCGAGATTCATAAGAACTATACTGTTAAAAATGGACGTTTATACAGAATAACTAATGATAAAAATGATGAAATCAATTTAAAGTGGGTAGTTCCAAAATCAGTAAGATGGCAAATAGTTCGTATGAATCACGACGATGTTGGTCATTTCGGTTTTGATAAAACTTACAATAGGATAAATCAGATTTACTGGTTTAAAAAAATGAGACGTTTTGTTAAAAAATATTGTAGTTCTTGTTTAAATTGTGCTCACAATAAGTTGCCAGCTGGAGCTAAAGAAGGAGAGCTTCATCCAATCCCAAAAATTAACAAACCATTTGATACACTGCATACCGATCACTGTGGTCCATTTCCCATTAGTAAGAAAAAGAATTGTCATATTTTAGTGATCATTGATGCCTTCACAAAATTTATTTATATAAAGCCAGTAAAAGATGTTAAAAGTAGTACTAGTGTTCAGGTATTTAAGGAATATTTCTCGCTATTCGGAGTGCCACGTCGTCTGATATCTGATCGTGGCACGAGTTTTACGAGCAAAGAGTTTTCTGATTTTATTAATAAAAGGGGCGTTAAACATATCTTAAATGCGGTTGCTTCTCCCAGGGCCAATGGTCAGGTTGAGAGGTACAATCGAACCATTGTTGATGCAATAACGGCTGCTAATCACAATAAACAAGACAATGAGTGGGATGTATGTTTACCCCAGATACAGTGGTCTTTGAACAACACTATAAACAAATCCACTGGGCGTAGTCCGTCCGAAATGCTGTTCGGAGTTCAAACCACCGGCGTTTCGGATGGTTTCATGAATCCACTTGTCGCGGAGTCTCATACTCCGTTAGATCGCGATGAAATTAGATCGGATGCAGACTCGCGAATTCAAATAAGCCAACAGGTACAAAAAGAGCGATTTGATAAGTCGCATAAAAAACCAACCGAGTATAAAGTAGGAGATTTAGTTCGTGTAGAAAAAGATATTCGCACAGACCCTGGACACAATCGTAAACTAATACCAAAGTGTGTAGGACCGTACAGAATTTCTAAAATAATAGGCAACGATCGCTTTGAAATAGAGGACACTCCTATTACTAGGAAAGAAGGCTGCAAACCATATAGGTCGGTTTATGCCGTCGATAGGTTACATCCTTGGCTTGTTTTTAATCATGATGCGATGTCGAGTGATTCAGAGTAAGAGTCAGTAATAAATATTATCGTGGTTATGTCAGATTAACAGTGAACATAAGAATTACGATTTAAACAAGAAAAAATAATCATATTAGATTTATGCATATACTCAGATAGTTATTAAAGCGATATCTGATGAGTTGTATTTTATGAAGAGAGAGAATAGTATTGATTATTATATGCAAAAGAATGTTTGTTATTTATTGATTTGCGAACGCTTGAAAGTGAACTACCTTGTTGCAATATACATACATAAAATATAAGTGAGATGTAACGAGATGATAGTGATGATGATGATAAATGATGCTAGTGATGATAAGTGAAACGTTACGGGTGTGCAAAATAAACGACATTTTCGTATAAAAGTGAGTCACTACAAGTGAGAGTACTTGTAGTCGATGTTTAGTTATAAGAGTGAGTCACTGCAAGTGAGAGTACTTGTATTCGATATTTAGTTATAAGAGTGAGTCACTACAAGTGAGAGTACTTGTAGTCGATGTTTAGTTATAAGAGTGAGTCACTACAAGTGAGAGTACTTGTAGTCGATGTTTAGTTATAAGAGTGAGTCACTGCAAGTGAGAATACTTGTAGTCGATGTTTAGTTATAAGAGTGAGTCACTACAAGTGAGAGTACTTGTAGTCGATGTTTAGTTATAAGAGTGAGTCACTACAAGTGAGAGTACTTGTAGTCGATGTTTAGTTATAAATAAGAGTGAGTCACTACAAGTGAGAGTACTTGTAGTCGATGTTTAGTTATAAGAGTGAGTCAATATAAGTGAGAGTACTTGTAGTCGATGTCTAGTAGTAAGATCTTGTAATGTTTGTTTTCCTATGATGTTTTTTTTGTACTTCTTCTCGTTTATTTTAAAATTTTGTTAAACGCGAGGCCGCGTTTGACGTCAGGATTAGCCGAATGTTAGCATACACAATAATCGACTATATAATTACTATGCTTACATTATCTAAGGGTTGCAACTTAATTATTTTTCAAAAAACTTTACCCTTGTTAAGCTGTGGCAACCCGTAGATGATTTTGGACAGATGAAAAAAAACTAAGAAGGCGCGAAAAAGTTTACTAATTCTGAGACTCTTGAAAAAAACGAAAAACAATTAAACAAGTACCCAGTGACGACAACAGTGGCCTCGAGTAATAAAAAGGTGTAAAAGTACCTAATAAAACAATAGTTGGCAAAGCAGAGTGTATACATTCTTTCAGTATGTAGTTAATTATTAGTCTCTATCTACGTCCCCACAGTACGTACTGAACTAGATGAGTCGCTGTTTCTATATGAAAAACGCAAATGTAGTTTTCCCCGTGATACATCTGGCACGTGGGTCTTATCGTCCTCTATTTTATAATCGCTTTCTGTAATATATTTAGCTACGACTGTTGGTACCTTGCGTCTGAAATGCAGATATTATGGTGAAAAGGTATTTTAAGTAATGCTGCTGTGGAAAAAAGATAGCAGTTTTCTTAGCTGACATTTTTATTTACTTACTTACTAAGGGTGGTTGCGCACTTTACGTCCATGTACGTAATCCGTGTCCGTGATTTGAGTTGCAAATTCAAAATGTTCTGAATTATGACAGATTATTATGGATAGAGTTCGGATTTAGTACGTTAGCTTCACTACAAGAAATACTACGGCTATTTCTGATCCGCAATTTCACGGACACGGATCGGATGTAGTGCGTAACCGCCCTTACTGTAACCTAAATATTTTTCTCGGTCTCTTAGCAAAAGTTATGTTAAATGTTTCTGCTTACTTTTGTTTTAGTGGATCGTTCAGTGCCATATACGAGACGCACGGGACTGGTCACTGGCGACGCTTGGCCTATGTCCAGCCGTGGACATCATACGGCTGAAAGAATAAGATTGCTTTAAATATCGTTATATTTTTGTTTGTAGAACAATGTAGCGACGAGGTGGGTCCACACTACACAGACTTTTGCACATTTGACTTTCATCAGATTCTATAGAATTTGGTCTGTACAACACAGAAGTGCAGACAAATGTCGGTGTACATGTATGTCATGTCTGTGCAAGGTTTTTTTAGTGTGGACCCACCAATAAGTTCATGATGTTGATGATAAAGTATACGTAGGTACTCTAGGTAGGTAGTTCATTATGGATTCCAAGGAGGGGTTGTCCCCGACGAAGATGTCAATGCTATCTTAAATCCGTTGTAAAAAAAGGGATAGTGCTATTAGACATGATAGCTCCGTCTCTCTCTCACAATGGAATAATAATGTAAAAAACATATCCTAGTAGGAAGCTCTTAGGACGTTGTAAAACATTATCATTATAACTAGAACTCTAGTTTAATTTAAATCCGCTATGTAACTAAGTGCATGCTTCAAGTAATAAAAGTAAAACACACAGCGTAGAATCATTTCTTAAAGTAATGTGACTGTATGAACTCCTACTAAGTATAATAACTTTGTCCGGTTTATAGCAATTTTCTCACCCGTTTAGGACATAGAATAAAAATGTGAAGAAATGTTATTACGTAATGAATGCAGTCCTGAATGCTTAGTTTCCAGCCCAATAATAATATACCAGAATAGAGAAATTTGCGTCTATTGAGAAACGTTCGAAATTCTAACGCCAGTCTCTAAAACACTTCTTATGTTTGATAGATACATTTGAGAGATGAGTTTGCTAAAGTTGACTAAGTAAGTAGATTCGAGAAATAACCCTTCAGTTCTATAATATCGTTAAAATTTTAGGTAAAATAGAGGACAAACTTGACTCTATCAAAAATAATCACAAATAAAAAAAAGACGTGTGGCACACGGGGAGAGGCGCGGTAAAGCTATTACAAAGCATTAAATTTTTGAGAATTTAAGTAATTTTCTTTCAACTTTTGTTCTTAAAATCTACTTTCTTTTCCCAAATAGTAAATGCAGATCACGGTCCACCCACAATAATAAACCCTTAACGCCACCCTCTAACAACCCCCTTATTATCAAATTTTTTACCTTTTCCCCAAATAATACATTTATATAGTGACCCCTATTTATACCATAATAAGGTCGCTTTTTCAAAGTGACCCTTATTCCCACATACATAAAGTCTACATTGAACGCGGTGGAATTTAAAATAGGATACAAATAAAGAACCTCAACTTCAATAGAACATAAAAATATTTCCTACATCCGTCATAATAAAAATTCTTATTTTAACTTGTCATTGCCAAGCGAATTTGAGCCTTTAAATTAAAACTCGAAAACGTAGCGAGCCAAACCCCATTTATTTCCGATTAATAAAACTCTAAAAAAACAAAACAAAAATATAAAGTGACCCTTATTCACATTGAAATAAAGTCGCTTTTCTTTGACAAGCAAAAGTGACCCTTATTCTCATTAGCATAAGGTCCACATTGATCACCATTGTCACGTTTCGTTACGGAATTTCTGGATTCGGTCTCCACGCTCAGGCCCGCGATAGAAGCTATGCAATAGCTTAAAAAATTGCAGACGATCATTCGGGAAACATAATCGGTCGAGGTTGGCGAGAAAACTAAGAACGAAAAGTCAACATTGACACCCTATTACATGAAGAAATTTAATTGCCTTGCTGACCGATTGGAAGAGACGCAACCACTCTCTAAGCTGTGACATACCTAGATGTGTTGACAGAAATCCATCGCTTGGTATGCGGCGTCTTAAAGTCTGAATCCGATAGCACACCTCTAGTCTCTTCTAGTCTTCTATTATTTATTCTGTGCCTATGTAGAATTGAAGTTACTCGAGTGTCGTTATACGGTTTTATATTCTATGGTAAGGGCGTTCCTCAGTTAGCAGAATTTTAACGCCACCACATTAAGCTGGCGGCACATCCGAACGTGTAGACTTATCGTATTTATTTTCACTGAGTGTTTATTTTGTTTGGTGAGCGGAATAATAAGTTGAAATGAAGTTACGGAGGATTTGTCTGAGTAAATTACTAAGGACAGACCTTCGAAAGATCAGAGGGATTCTTTCCTTTTATGCCTCATTACACCATTGAACTTTGCGCACTACATACTTGCACATGTATGACCAGAGGCTCTAGACTAATTGTGTTTCTATTAGCCATGGCGATGGTCATAATAATCATTACTTTTAATGTTCCTGGGACACAGGTCTCCACTCTGATAGAGGGGTTGAACCTTAATCCACTGACACTTCTGATATCACATGTCTTCGAATTTTTGGTTCTACGACATGCTGGTTTCCCCCCGATGTTTTCCTTTACCATTTTTAGAGCAGTGGTGATGAAATAATTTACACAAAGTAATTCGCTTGCCTGAGTTCTAACCCACGTAGTACGACACGTAAGTCGGGGCCTTTTCCACTGGGCCACTACTGCTCTCATGTCTCAGCGCCGATGGTCGAATTGCCAAAATGAAAGGGATTTATCACGAGTCATTTTGATAGTACTTAATTACTTTTTTCAATCTTTATTGCGATGCTTGTGTTGATACAACTTCACTTGTCTAAAACCTCAGAATGTTTATTTTCTATAGTGTGACTGCGACACAGTCCCTTACAAAACATGTAATTATTGATAGTTCAACAGATCTTTGCGCGCGGCGCTATGAGTGGGTATACGTGGCGCTATGTGTGGGTAACCTCGGACGACAACTGCCACGTCACTGCCGCTGCAAGCTGTATAATTACAAGCGCACAGCGCACGCACACATCGCGCCGCGCGCAAAAATGAGTGGACTATCTATACTAATTATAATGTCTGTCCGTGACATAAATCAACAGTCTTATTAATCACTTTTATTACCCGGCTGCAAGGAAAAGATTATCTTTTTTTAAGTTACATGTTCTTGTTTTCATATTTTGGATAGCTTTTAAGATTTCTGTGAATCACGTTTGTCAGTGTAGAATTCACATTCTTTATTTCTTTCTTCTTCTTCGAATCCTTGGCGACCCAAACATTGCAGCTGCCTTAAAAGCTGCCAGAATTCTGAAAGTCAGAGTAACGTTCTGACTAATTCACTGATTAGGTTTAAAATTTAAATTAATTAATTTCTCGAAGAAAAATCTTAAGCGCACCCCACCCAATTTAAAATAAAAAGCAAAAAACTTCAAACTTCAGTTCAAAAATAGACGAAATAAATGGAGCAGTTTCATCAATCTTCCTCCAGATCTATGTAAGAATGACTGATCAGAAAGTCTTTTTACACTTTAAATACAGTTTCCTTACGACCCCGCTATCGTTGGACCATTAGCGCTAAGTCTAAACTTAGAGTTGTGTGCCAACAGTCTCGGACATAAGCTGTGCTTTCAAAACATCTAGTCAACAGATAACTCTTTTAACCATATGTAAAATTCATGAATACACGGGTTTTACCAAAATTTTAAACCATTCGTTAGCATATTTAACCATTGGTTGAGTTAACTACGGATCATAACACTGTGTCTTAGTGGAAAAAACTCGTGGGTTTCGGGTTGGTCTACGTGCTGATGGTGATCACCGGGGTGGTTTTAGTGAGTTTTAATTTTCTATGAATAATTGAATGTAATTGAAAATTGTTATAAAAAGGTCAGTCTCATGTAACAGCATATCATATTGACAGCAGAACACTGACTCCTAAGTCACAGGATCTCCTAGTTTGGGAGTTAGGATTTACTCGATCTGTATGACCTTTATTCACTGATATTAAAAAAATCATGCGACCAATTCAAGCATTGTTGAAGGTTTTTGAATATTTAAATAAAGTTGTTTTTATTTTTGTTTACAAAATTACCCACGAAACCAAACTCAGTTCAAAGGTAAGTTTAATAACGCCATGTCTTTAATCTCCCGAAAGGGGTCCTATTTCCATAACACGCATCATATCTCGAATGCTGATCTTTTTATGCAAACCCCTCGACTTACATGAATATTGATCGAGATATGAATCTATATATATAAAATCGAAAACCACTTGACGTATAAAGATGAAATTTGACAGGAAGGTAGTTTATAGTTAGTAGACGTCCGCTAAGAAAGGATTTTATAACAGGGCCGGATTTAGGGGGTCTTAGGGCTCTCGCAAGTTTATATGAAAGTCCTTATTTTTTGGATTTACAAACTTAAAATTTGGCAGGGATGTAGTTTATAGTTAGAGAACGTCAGTTAAGAAAGGTTTTTACGACAGGGCCGGATTTAGGGGGTCTAAGGGGTTTCGCAAGTTTGTATGAAAGTCCTTAATTTTTGAAGTTACAAACTTAACATTTGGCGGGAAGGTAGTTTATAGTTAGTAGACGTCCGCTAAGAACGGATTTTACGACAGGGTCGGATTTAGGGAATATATGGGCTTTCGCGATTTTGTATGAAAGTCGTTCATTTTTTGAGCTACAGACTTAAAATTTGGCAGGGAGGTAGTATATAGTTAGTAGACATCCGCTAAGAACGGATTTTGCGACAAGTCCGGATTTAGGGTGTCTAAGGGCTCTCGCAAGTTTGTATGAAACTCCTTCATTTTTTGTGCTACAAACTTGAAATTTGGCATGGAAGTAGTTTATAGTTAGTAAATGTCAGCTAAGAACGGATTTTGCGACAGGGCCGGATTATGGAGGTCTAAGGGCTCTCGCAAGAGAAATTGCCCGGTGCTGAAGTGAAATATTTATTTATTTATTTGACACCAATAAATACAACATCTTACAGTTTGCCCAAGATGATGTTATACCACATAATAAATAATGTTATACACTATATACGAGTAGATACATAAAATATTAACAATAAAAATAAAATAACAAAAATCAAGAAACCATTCATATATGTATGACTCCTTCAATGCACCTTTGTGCTCCTGACACAAATTTCGGCAGGCTATGGAACAAATCTTCCGATGGCATACTATTTATAATACGCGCGGCCCTTGACAAAGGGGCAAACTTTAATAAATTTGTCCTAGCCCTTGGCACATTTAACAAAGTGGGTCGGCGGCGAGCACCCACATACCCATCCGGGACATGCAGCCGCAGCGCCTCCAGTACATCTGGGTGATGCACCAGCCCGCGCAGCACTCTCGCCGCGTATTTTACTAAAGCGACGTCCCTCCTAATCGCCAGCCTAGTGTACCCGACCATGCCCAATACAAACAGACTCGGATACATCAACGGGTAAAATGGGTAAACCCCATATTGCTTCAAATATAAATACCTAGTGAATTTATTTTGGATTTTTTCGATCATGAGACTATATTTGTCCTCATGTGGATTCCATATAATGGCACTTGTCTCGAGATGACTACGAACCAAAGCATTATAAAGTATTTTTACCACTGCTACACTTTTAAAATCCGTACATTGTCGTAAAATAAAAACTAAATTTCTAAAGGATTTGCTACACAACTCCATAATGTGATTGCGAAACATCAACTCGACCACCATATGAACACCAAGATCCCGCATTTGCGTGACACGCGGCATCACTATGCCGTCCATCTCATACTGATTTTGTAGCGGGACACGCGGAGGCGAATATGAATCGGTGGACTCTGTATTAGAAGTCGATGATACTGTACATTATCCTGTACAGTTCCTCCATAGTCTCGAGCCACCTGGAATTCCACCTCATATTTTGTACCTAAAAGTAGGTGCGCCGATAATTTTGCTACGGAATCTAAACCCACCTAAATTGTGTAATGGGACTAGCCTTATGTAAAGACTCTACATAAACACGTAATTAAGGCATGCATTTTCACTGTTGTGAAACAAGGAGAAATTGTTTTTATACCGCGGATCCCTTTAATACCATCGGATTACCAAATTCAATTTAAGCGCCTCAAATTTCCAGTGAAATTGTGTTATGCCATGACTATTAAATTAAAAGTAGCTGGCATAGATCTAAGAAACGATTGCTTCTCTCACGGTCAGTTGTATATGGCCTGTTCTAGAGTAAGTTCGCCTGATAGTTAATAGTATATATTAACTATCAAGTGAACTTACTCTAGAACAGCCGTACCGTAGTGGTGTATAGAGAGGTTTTACAAAAATAAAACCCCCGTATTTTTTTTCTAATTGGTGCCTTAAAAAATGTTGCTTAGTGTGATAGGCATTTTCTGTTGACTGAAATATAAAAATAGTTTGTGTTAAACATCATTAAACCTTATATCTTCATAACCACGCGGACAAAGTCGCGGGCAACAGCTAGTTATACATAAATCTACCCACTTGTTAAGAAACTTTATCGCTTTCCACCATTTTTCTTCAGGGAATTGTCGAATGAAATATGTTTTGTAAAGATATGAGAATAGGAGTTTATTATTATGGCTTTGTGTTTTGATTTTATCGTAAGAGGTATGTAGTGATGTTACTTTTTTGTCTAAGTAGAATCAGTAAAAAAATCAATTTAAATAGAATTACCTACAGCTTTGTTAGATATAAATAAAAATAACATCTGTGTTAGACGGTGCTTTCTGTGTAATATATAATAAAATGCCTTTTTTTTTTGTTTTGTTAGATACTTTTGTATTTAGAATAAATAACGTTGTTTTTTTATTACTAATAGGCTTGCTCTTGACCACTATCTCACCTGGTGGTAAGTAATGATGTGGTCGACGATGAAGCACGCTTGCCTAGAAGAAACCTATGCACTCTTGACTTAAAGACTCCCAGATTGTAGCTAGGAAATACAGACTCCGGCAGGGAATTCCACTCTTTTGCTGTGCACATAAAAAAAGTATTCCAAAAACGTTTGCTGCGTATGGGTGCTATGTCCAGCATGTATTGATGACGCATCGCCGTACGTCTTGTAGTCCGATGATGGAACAGGCTAGGAGGGATCAGTTCATGCAATACCAAAGTACACTCCCCGAAATGTAACCGATAAAAAACCGACAGGCTGGCAACTCGGCGCCGATATTCAAGGCTCTGGAGCCTAGACTCGACCAGAATCACATTGCTGGTAAACCTCTTGGCCCATTTTTCGACTCGAGTGCATCCAGCTGGTATTTGGCAGATCCGTCCCAGAGATAAGAGCAAGGATCCCCAAATTTCTGGCTGCCAGATGAGCTTTTGCCTCAATGAATGGACCAAAATTGAGGGTCGATGTCAACGTTAAGCCAAGAAGCTCAAGTCGTATTTTTGTAATTAAGAACTACATACATATATAAACTCACGCCTTTTTCCCATGGGTAGGCAGAAACTACAGAACATTATCCTAACATACTCCTTGCTTCATTTACGTTCATATTAGTCATAAGCTCATGCCAGTTATGATTAAGGGCTTTCTGAAGAACACCACCTATAAGATCCGTCTATGGAATACTGACATGACATTATATGTTTTTTTTTTCCAAAATACACATCACTATCTTCCTAAACAAGTACGTAGGTAGGTACAATGTATGCAATATTTTATAGTAAGCTAACACGACATGTCCTGGCACTTGGAACTCTGCCCATCCCGGAAGGAACCGTGTGTCACCGCGCTATCAACGTAAAACGAAACGCATTCTAACCAACATGACATTTTTAATTGAATTTAGAACGCCTTGTTTGGGATCTATGGTTTGTGTTTTCGAATGACGAAGTACCTAGGGAACACCTATGTACCTTTAAGACATGGCAAAAGTAAGTAATGCCGTGTAGTCTATTAATTCTTACTCAATAGTAAGAATTAGTAGGTAGGTTTGATAAAATAAAAAAAACATTAAGAAAAGTTCAGTAAACACAAAATATTTATCATCATCATTTTAGCCGAAGGACGTCCACTGATGGATATAGGCCTCCCCCAGACACAAAAATATTAGTATCCGAAAAATCTAAGGTATATTTTCGCTGCCGTATAGATAAGCAGGGATGTTGAGACGAAAATAATTTATAATAAGTGAGTAACTAATACATGTGGAACTTTGTAGGCTACATCTCGTCATCAAAACTAAAAATAAATCTAATGTAGTAGATATGATAAAAGACTGGCAGGCAAAAATAGATGGAAGCCAAACATTATATACAGGCAAAAAGGCTTCATCAGGCTTCATGTTCACAAGCCTTTATTTTACCGAGTATTTATTTAATTAATTTTGCCGTTAGACTCGTACCATGTGAGGCTGCTAAGCTCTCTACTTAGAGCCTTCAGAACACCTTTTCAATATTCATACATTCAGAAAAACCTTCATTTAAATCCAGGTATATTCTCAAAGTATAAAACCACGCTACGATATTTCGTTCGCGAATATTTTTTACATTAGCCAGACATAATGAGGTCGGATCGTAGTTAGCGTTCCAAATTCAAATAAAATTACGTTCTGAATTTCGAATTTATTTTATTTCTCGAATGAAATTCAGATTAGAATGTATTTTGAATATTAGAATAGGAACGCTTTAACATTGATTAGTACGGTGCTGAATTACCTTATACAGTCTGCAACAAAAGTAAGTAACTCACATAACCGTTTCTGAATCGAGAATTTGGGGCCTAAGTTGAACAGGATGTCAAACCTGAGTAGAGTTTGATTTACCCAACTTCAAATTCCTAATTCAGACAACAGTCATTTTATAACCTTCTAAATGAAGACAATGTGATGTGATGCTCCGCTATTCAGCAACTCAATAACTAAATAGAAAAGAAAATATGTTTCAGTTTTATTATTCTTTTCACTTTGGAACGAAATTCATCGTTAACAATTTGTAGAGACTTAAATAAAATAACAGTATTGTGCACTGTTCTCAATTTAGTTTTAGCTGCCAATAACAAAGCGAACTATAAAATAATAGTATTTCATTTTAAGCTTTGTTTTGTTAAAATTGACAACAGAATAGCGCTATATTCCGTTATGACTTTTGTCTGCCATTGATTTATTTTATAGCGGGTAGTTTTCAATTGTTTTGTTATAAAATATTCTATTGTTACCTAAAATTATGTCACTTTTAATAGTTAAATAACAGTACGTTATTCAAAACTATTTATTTTTCTGTTTATCAATTCATTTCGGCAATTCCTCTTTGAATTTCAGTAAGTAATGATAAGTAAGTAAGTAAGGTTTGCTGGAAACTCCATTTTGGAGCTATGCTCGCCTTTGTACATGAATATTGATTTCACTTCGTGTAAATGTATTGTTTTGGTGTAGAATAAAGAATTTAAGAATAAAATACTAGGTTTTGCCAGCTGATTTTTTATAAGTAAAAATCGAAAATTATCACACGAGTAAGTACTACTGGGACAAAAAAATATACTGTGTTCTAATCCAAGCCGTGGACAAACCGTTTGTTAAGCAAGATTTAATTAACATGTACATCGTCGGATATACCAGTGGGAACTCCTACTAGAGAGTAATTAGATACTCATTATTAGGGGTTGTCTACGTATATTTGTGTATTATTATAACAACTGTGTCTTTAAAAAAATCACAGTACTTTCTTGATTTCATTGTCTCACTATTGAAAGAATTTTGCCTTAAAAAACGCCAAAAGAATATTCTGAAAACTACTCCAGGTGCTAAGTACCTATTATTTTCGTCTTTGTTCACAAATTTAAGAGATAAATTACGAAATGAATTCAACATTCGCACGAATGAATCTTCAGATTTTTCATCTCCGAAGTGCGAGTCAGTAAATTGCTTTTTAAATTGTTCAAAAGTCCACAGTATTCTCGATAACTCCATTTTGATTTTCATTTCAATTAAAAATACATTTTATATAAAAATGCTGAAGTAATGAACGTGGGCGGGGTTTCCTTTAAAACAATAGTATTGCAAGTATATTGTCTTACTATATATACATAGATAGGCCTCCTCCAACCGTCGCCATACTGATCGGTCCTGTGAGTTTCGCATCCACCGGAATCCCGCAGCCTTTAACTGGCCATAGCTCCACCTAGAGGGAGGCCTTCCAACGCTGCGTCTGTCGGTACCTACGCAGTAGCCATTTTAGAACTTTTCGGTCCCAACGGCCATCCACCTGCAAGCAATGTACTCTGTCCACTGCTACTTAAGGTTGGCAATTCTTCGGGCTATGTTGGTAACCATGGTTCTCTTGCGGATGTCTTCATTTCTGATTAGATCACGCAAGGTAACGCCGAGCATAGCCTTCTCCATTGCCCTTTGGGCAACTTTAAGCCTTCTGATGAGGCCCATTGTAAGCGACCGCGTCTCTGTCCGGTAAGTAAGCGCTGGCAACACAACAACACCGAAAACCAATTGTAATATTCTTAAAAAGAATCTTATTCCTCGTGGCTTTTTCTTGCGTACACATAATATTCTTTAAAAATATCTTATACTTCGTGGCTTTTTTCTTGCGTACACTTAAACAACGATAAGGACACAGCTATGATTTCCATTCTACAAATTTCGCGAAATTTCTTTGTATAAATAGCTGTTTAGAGTGTGAGAGCATTATCAGATAGCGTTAGAAGAAAAGGGATGGCGATATTCCCGAAAGTGTGTCGTTCTTTCTAGTCGCTATTCTGGTTTCTAATTGACTACTTTAATTTGTCATGCACTACTCAATTCCTGATTGGCTGATTAAGTGCCACGTCACGTCAATAAAAAGTTTTCAGCTCTAAAATGATACCAGGTTTAAATAATTTGCCAAATTGTCGCGCGCTCGTCGCGAATATACGTAAATCTGCTATAGACGCGCGAAAGTGAGCGAGCGGCAACCTATTGCTGTTGATTAAGTTCCAAACGCCCCGGGGGACAGTAAGGCTACTCCGAGGGGGCAAAGCGCCCCCGGAATAGTAACTGAAAGAAACACTGAACGTTATATTACGACCACTGATACACGAATCAACGAGGCAGTTACGCAATTTGGGGGTAAGTAGAATGCCCAAACCTCTAGTATTATAAACTAGAGTGGAGGTTTTGCCCATGCCCTTAATAATTCAATTAAGTAATTCAATATATTTTTAAAACCTGACGGAAAATGTGGAGTGTTATAAGTTTTCCCTGTATACCTATGTATTTGTGAATCTGTCTGTGGCTTCATAGCTCCTAAACGGATGAACCGATTTTGATTTCGTTTGTTTTTGTTTGAAAGGTGATTTTACCGAAAGTGGTCTTAGCTATGTTTGATGAAAATCGGTTCAGTCGTTCTAAAGTTATGAGTGTTTTAATCGAGGTGTTTTCGCAAGATATTGAGTCATAATTACGTGTTCAATAGATTGTCGATCAAAGCGTGTCTACTACTAGATAAATAATGTAGCATGAAATAAAAATGAAATGTGTCGGGGATTAAAAAATAAAGAAATACTTGTTCAGAAAGCCTTTACATTGTAATGTGATTGTAATGTTTCTTATTCTTATTATATTCTTTCACTGAATAAAATAAAACTGTTTCTTTTGTCAGGAATATTAATTGTTACATCAGAAGGTTGAATTTTGCATAATAAAACACAAGGTCTATTTTTGTGTGTGACTCACTTTTACTTAGAGAAATTCAACCTTAGAAAAGTTTTCATTTACTGGGTATTGTTGCCAAAAGTGATAATAACATAAATTATTCATTTGTCTGATTTTACTATAAAGGTTTTACTGAACCAAAAAGTAAACTTATTTCTTTTGTAGAATAAACTGAATATTCCAATATGAACAGAAATATTAAGTATTCTGCAGATATTCTTCTAAAGTTTTTGACGTCATCTGTTCGTCGAGTGCTGCGTCAGTTTGTGATAAAAACTTACACAGTGTCTTCTGTCCCGGTTGTGATTTTTAGGTGCGCTACAGCGGTACGCACTCACTGTGAAGTAGCCTTCCCCACACTGCTAGCATATGAGTTTGCTAATGCATAGCGTCTAGCATCGTCGTGTTCCGAGGCGCCATCAAGTTCGAATCGAACTATACTAGAGTAATAATACTCTCACATGATCATTTTTTGATATTTTTATTTTATTTTATTTTATTAATCTTAGGAAAACTTACAGCTAATAAAACAAATACGCAGAAACAACATGCAAAAAACGGCCAATTAAAAGTTTTCACACAGAGTTGTGGTGGTTGTGGTGTGGGTCTTCTTCCACTAAAGGATCCTGGCTGCAAGCGACAGTAACTTCATTGTTCGACAGCACGAGGTCAAGAATCTTGTCATTCACGTTACGATGAGGATTGTACTGTAACAAACTGCAAGCGGCAAGAGTATCGCAAAAGCTGGTTTGAATAGGGCCGTGCAGGTTACTAGGGGAGAGATAATCACCATCCGCCGCCACTTGCCAGTCAATATATGGCTGATTAAAGTCGCCAAGGATCAAGAACTTATCAGCAGGATTTTCAAGAACAATATTAGACAAATTACTAGCGAAGTTGTGTAGTTGTACCGCCAAAGAGTTGCCAGACTGCTCATTACATATGTAAACAACACAAAAGTGCATTTTATAGGATACTTTGGGTTTTGATTGGTGTAAATTTAAAGTGACCCACAGATCCTCAGCGGACGAACGCCATTCATCGCGGACATCGGCAACAAGCTCTCGACGAACGGCTATCAAGACCCATGGTTTGGTTAGTGTGCGAATAATTTCGATCACGTCTCCATACAAAGTATCAGTCATCAAACAATTCACTATCAGATATACCCTCAATAAGCCAAGTTTCTGTCAAACAAACGACATCAAAAGAGTTAATACAGACATTCCTATAAAAAGCTGATGTTTTCGTCCGTAGCCCCCGTACGTTTTGGTAAAAGATACTAATGGGTTTCATGAGAAGTCATAAATGACACTAGAATTATAATTGGTAAGATATGACAAGGTACAGTCACATTATGCTCGAAGTAAAAATCATAACAAATAACGGTCGGTTTATTTAAATGTAGGTAAAACGAAGCGGTAGCAATAACAAAAAAAGATGTCACAAAACATGCGCAATAACTTGTGGTCAAAATGTTAAAATACCCGGCTATGTCAGTGAAGCAAAAGAAAAGAAATAATTTTAAGTGTAGGCTGATCCCGATCTCTGTAGTATAAACATAAAGTTTAAAATAGCTAAAAGCTAAGCTAAATGAGTATGTAACACAAAGCGATAAGAGAACAAAAGGCAGGCGAGAATGGAATGCATGCAAAAAATAAGTACCTGTGTTTCTCAAACTTAAATAAAGTGTGTCGACGGTCAACAATATTAGTGTGTCGGCAGATCGACCGGCGGTGTAGCCTAAAAAAACTTTTTCAAGTCTTGTTCAGTCCTGATGAGGTGCTTCGGTGATGGATGGCTTTTACGAATAAAAAATTTGCAACCTGTTACCCAAACATATTCATAGCCTTTTTCTTTAGCTAAAATCTTGGTTTTGTTTAGAAAAGCTTTGTTATCTAGTGTCAGGTGGTCGTTGACGTATATTTTCTTTTCACCTTGCAGTCCTAAATCAGCCGGGCTCAAGATCTTATGCTTCCTAGCCGCAGCAACAAAATCGTTCTTGAGATAGCAGTTGTGGACCGAGCAAATTATTGTTTTGTTATGGCTATCATTTCGCATTGGTATCCTTGCCACATAGTTTATATGTTCTTTAGGGATGGGTCATTTTATTACAGCCCCTATTTTTGACATGACATTGAACAAGTTCTCCGATTTAGATTCTGGCACACCCTTGATCTCAATATTATTCATCCTGGATCTTTGCTCGTTGTCGCGACACTGAAGTTCCAGGCTCCTACAGCGCTCCTGTAATGTGGCAACGTCGTCTTTGGTCTTCTTTAACTGAACTATCTTCTGTTCCAATCCCGACACCTTGCCTGTGAGATCACTTACTGAGCCGTGCACAAATTCCAGAGACTCCTTCATCTCTGCTATGGAGTTGGTGACATCAGAGAAGTCCGCTCTCATGGCTCTCAGTTCCGCCAACTCCTTGTTAATTTGTTTTAAGTCTTTCATTAACACCGGCAGTGACTCCATTTGAGCAGACAATCTCCTCAGTTCAGAGAGTACACTCTCCATGTCTGTTGCTGTTGATAAACCGATCCGGGGACTCGCCGCTTGGGCTTTGCAGGAATTGCACCTCCATGTCAGTTTGCGATCTCCGAGCTTACGCCATGCAGTCTCGGTAATGCCAGCGCACGGAAAGTCAAACTGGCTCTTACATGTAGTGCATCTTACACCGTCGTTGACCTGGTTGTCGCAACTCTTGCCCTTGAACATTGTATTTTCTGGAGTAACGAATGTTGACAAAAACAAAAACTTTGAGAAACGCTGTCGAATAACTGAACTGTACTGGATGTACTTATGGAGCGTAGAATGCGTGCGCACGGTTTCGCTGACTACCGTCTACTGAAACTTTTTTGCTTCACAAGGGGGAATTTTTAGGGTTTCTCAAAGAAAAGTTGTAGTTTCCTAGTCTTTCAGTGCTCCCACTGATACGATGCAACATTGCGACAGCGATGCGACGACGACTTTACATAGACTTTTTGAATGAAAAATTTACCGCATGATAATACTACATCACATAGTTGTCGCATTGTCGTGTTGCACTGGGAGCCTTTACGTAATTATATCACTTCAATTATTTCACTGAAGTATACCGGTACTTCTGCCTACTCTTCAGTGATCTAATTTCATAGTAAAACATATTTCGTTAGGTTAAGTTTGTCTAAGCCAAACGCCAGTTTACCAATCTTTTAAAATGATAAAAAATGCATAAAATTTTACTGTTTTCCCAAAGGATGAAAACAGAGACAAACCTTGTCCTCCACATGAAATGTACCCAGTTTTAACCCTTACACTTTACTACCCTCTAACTACCTAAACTAAAATTCTCGTAAACTACCCAACAGGTGAGAGCCAATGAACGCACCCTAATGATTTACGAGATGAAACTACAATGCTGGCGAAACAAGTGGGAACTCATAAAAACACACCAGATGGTGCTGTTTTATTCCCCCTAAGTTTTTGCCATAAATTACCCCTGGAGGCTGTAAAGGCGGTTTCGGTATTCCCGTTGAGTTCGGTTTGTCATTACCGCTATGGGATTTTTTCTATTGCTTTGCTAGCTGCCGCCTGCTGCTCCGCTTTCGTGGATTATTAGACTTTTAGGCAACTACCAGGCGCAACTATCCGTCTGGTCGAAGGATTCTCCCTTATAACCGACTTAAAAAAAATGAGGTAATCAATTCGACACGTATGTATGTAATATTTGCACAATATTCACGTATGTTACTCTGTATTTGCTTCTAAATACGTGTGCTAAATTTCATAAGTGTATGCATGTTTGTCCACGCATTTCTCTGAAACTACTTATCGGACCGTAATTATTATTTTTTATTGGATTAAGTATTTCTCAACTTAGGAGACAGTGCAAGTTGCATCAAAATCGGTTTAGCAGTTTTCAAGATATGGAACATACAACCGAACTCCTTAGCGACAAATGTGTAAATTAAGTTATAGCAAAACACTAAAAAGTGCAAAAATAACTTTCGTTTCAGGACTCGGTACTCAAAAACAATAAAACGTGAGGTAAGTACCAAAGACAACGACTTTCGAAACGAAAGTAATTTTTGCACTTTTTAGTGTTTGGCTTTAGAAGTCGGTTTATTTTTAACCGACTTCCCAAAAAGGAGGAAGTTCTATGTTCGACTTTAAGTTTGTTTTTTTTTTGTGTATGTTCACCGATTACTCCGTCAATTGTGGACCGATTTTGAAAATTCATTTTTGTTTGAAAAAGTATGTTCCGAAATTGGTCCCATTTTAATTTGGTGAAGATCTGATGAAGAACTTCGGAGATATACAACAGAACTCTTCAATAAATAACGGCAAATCTCTCGGGATTGCTGCAATCGCATGTCTGTTTGTTGTTTATAATATTTCATAACATAACATCACGCCATTTCGCTCTTAAGGGGTAAGCAGATCTCTCATTTCACCGGTTATGTTCAAGTTTCATGAAATCTATTCTGGCGTTATAGTTACCTTACTAACATGCCTATTAGGTAGGTACAACTAAAAAGTGAAAAATAAAAAATCTTTTTTGCAAAAAAATACTACCGACTTCCAAATACAAAACTACAAAGTGAAAAATAACTTTATTTTTTGAAGTCGGTGTCCATACTGCAAAAAAAATGGTACCTACGAAAGACACCGACTTCAAAAAATAAAGTTATTTTTCACTTTGTAGTTTTGTATTTGGAAGTCGGTAGTATTTTTTTGCAAAAAAGATTTTTTATTTGTGAAAATGTTTTTAATAGAGAAAGCGTAAACGAGTTAACAACCTGGCTGATGGCTCGACGCGATTCGATTTTATTGCTCCGATAAGCGATTTTTACTAAGTGAAATTGCAACTACGGTCACATAGTCGCAATGCGATCCAATTCGATCGATATGCACTTGAAATTTTCTGAGAAGATACGTGCCATCAGGTACCTAGGTCCCTTACAAACAATCCATCCAACCATTCATATAGGTAATCACTTTTGCAGTTATAATAATAGTAAGAAGTATGTAGGATTTTTACGTAGTAAACAAAGTAAAGTTTACTTCCTATTGATTATTCCCTGTGGTCGGTCTTGATTTTATTTATTTATTTATTTATTTATCATCATACATCTACCCTTACAGCTAACCAATGCGGTAAATGTGCCTTAACATAATTGTTCCTTATAACTAATACCTATAACTAATAACAAACAAAGCATTCCTTGTGAATTCACTCAGAGAACAACAGAATAGGTCTGTCTCACTCGCTATGAGGTTGAGCGTGCGGAGTGCACGCGTCAGCGGCGCCTCCTTCAGAAGGTTGGTCCTAGCACGCGGTTCCACCAGCAGTCGTGGCTGCCGTCGTCGCCACACGTACCTGTCCGGAACACACAGACTCACCTGGCCTAAAACAACTGCATTATGCACCTTCCCTCTCAGTACTTTAAATATATATGAGGCGATATAATATATATCTAATCTTGTAGGTAATTTTCGCCTTTCTGGAGCCATTAGAAGTTTTTCTTCTTAGCCATAATTCATCCGAATGCTGGTACGCTGCGCCGTGGTTAGACAGAAAACTTTTCAGCAGTAGCCCGCAGTCTGGATTTATGTCCTCTTAATGGAAATTTAATAGGCTTGCTCCTATTTCTCTGGGTCTTAAAGTTAACTGGCAAAATGGGGGTCTAAACGCCTCTGTGTATACCTTCGAAGAAATGAAAACCGTTTATGATAGACTAATTGCCGCCCATGGTTCCGCCCGCATTGAATTAGTAAGTCTTCTGTCCTTATAAATAGCCTGTGTTATTTTGATGTATAAGCTATATTACTGTAAAGTTACATCAAAATCAGTTTTAGAGTGTTCTTAGCTATTTTTGATGAAAATCGGTTCTGCAGTTTAAAAGTTATGGGCGTTTTACTGTTTGTATTGAGGTGTTTTCGCTAGATATCGTGTCATAATTACGTGTTCAATAAATTGCCGATCGAAGCGTCTCTACAGTTAGATAAACTATGAAGCTAAAAATGACTCGGGGGTCTTTTAAAGTTTTAAATTTTACTTGTTTACTTACTTACATATTTTTTAAAGCCAACACAACCGGGCGTAAAAAAATCATAGTCAACTAAAAACAAAAACATGTTTTGACTCAGTTTATGTTTTCATTATTTCATACCTTCAAGGAGCATTATTAAAAAAGTTTATCATTTTGTTACACTGAAAATTTTTAATATCATCCAATCTGTTTAAATAAATTACAAGGGATGGCGAAATTATAATATTTGTTTTGATTTAATCATGTTTTCTATTCTATAAAGAGATATCTACTACAGAAAATCCCTGGGGCTTAGACCACGGAGTTTTTATTAGTCAGTTGAGTAATAAAAAAAACTCCGTATAACTTCAGTGAGTGGCTTGCCCACGTTAAAGTCGGAAATCATTCCAAGAGAACGTACTCTCGGGACAAAAATCTCCTGATGCAAGACATGGTAGACCTGTTGGTAAAGTTTCATCCGTATCTGTTCAGGCGTTGGAGCGTGATTAATTGATTAAAAATATCTAAACATTCACATCTATGACATTGATTGCGATTGTCAAAAAGGCGAAATTGTATGGGATTGACAAGCGATATCAAAAAATCACGGGATCAATTCCTTACATTTTGACTTTTCGACTATTGCCTTCGCTGACATCGAATGCCACTTGTCTAGAACCTCTAGACTATATCGTGTTTTTTAATTTCGAAGATTAAATTGACAGCTGCCAAAGACATTACTTAGATAAAATGTTGCAAGCGCGGAGGATAATTATGTTGTAGGTAAGGCTCAATCATTAATGATTCATTAAATCGATGTGATGTAATTTTACCTTTACTTTAATTTTACTAATCTGTGTAAATAAATGTCTTATGAAAATAAACGTAATATATTTAAATAGAACAGTGTTAATACACACAGTGGGTACATAAAACATTGATTGAAATCAATTAGATATTAACAATAAAATAAATGAGTTTGATAGAATGAACTCTTACATAAATGAGTTGAAATTAAAAAAAGAGAGCTAATTTCTTAACTAATGCACTTTTTGACGTGCAATAGTTCCATTTTCGATCTACTTCGATTTTCGATCACTCAGGATACGACACTATTTTCGTAGGTAACCAAAAATTGGCAATCCCCGAAATGTCAGTTTAGTCTTGGTAATAAAAAAAACAGAGTATAGTTATCTTGGTGATATCCATCAAATTAAGACTTTGCACATTATAAGATGGTCTTAAAATGATAGTTTCTGAATACATAAGTATCCACATACAGTTACAAATGTAATAGCGCAATCATGTTAATCGCAGTGAAAGGTGTTTTCTTGCTCAATCCTCGCATCATCATAATACGTATAGTATGCTTTTAGCTCGCATACCAAGTGTTATATTTGTGCACTAGGCATAAGCATCGGTGGTTCAGTGGTAGAATGCTCGCCTGCCACGCGGGCGGCCCGGGTTCGATTCCCGGCCGATGCAGAGCACTTTTGCTTTTTTTACCCCGGTTTGTTTATAGGAGAGTTTACACAACACATAATTGGATTCTCGTTTACGTTCTAAAAACAAAATTCTAACTATTTTTTGTTTGAACTTTTAGAAGATTCTGTTTTGGATGGTCGACAGAAAACCAATATAATTTTCATGTGGCTTGTTCGGTCACGCCTCAGATTTGTTTTTCTTTATTTATGGTCACATTTACGTAGTCCCTATTACACCCTATGAAATAAGGTAGTCGCGATAAGAGCCCTTTTGCAAACAGGCCTTGGAAAAACACGGAAGATTTTCCAAAGATTTTTTATCTAAATCCGGTTCTTGGTTTATAATACGGGTCAAAATCGCATCCCTATGTCCCAAATTTCATCCCATAAGGAACTCGCGAAGTTCAAAGGCTAAAAAGATGAGAGATATGGGGTAGAGATGGGATATTCTAATACGAAAAGGGACTTTTGAAAAATGATTAATAAGGTCTGTATCTGATTCTATTTTGTTTAAACATCACTTGCTTTTGCTACCGGCTTTGTCCGCGTGAATATCGAAATTATGCTACGGGAGCAAACTTGCTACGTAGACAAAGGGAACGTATCATCACGTGGATAACGTCTTTGTCCGCGTGAATATCGAAAATATCGCACTGGAAAATACTTACTACGTAAACAAAGGGAACGTACCTATCACGTGGATAACGGCTTCGTCCGCGTGAATATCGAAAATATCCCACGGGAAAATACTTACTACATAGACAAAGGGAACGTACCTATCACGTGGATAACGGCTTCGTCCGCATGCATATCCGAATTATCCCACATGAAAATACTTACTATGTAGACAAAGGGCACGTACCTATCACGTGGATAACGTCTTTGTCCGCGTGAATATCGAAAATATCGCACTGGAAAATACTTACTACGTACACAAAGGGAACGTACCTATCACGTGGATAACGGCTTCGTCCGCGTGAATATCGAAAATATCCCACGGGAAAATACTTACTACATAGACAAAGGGAACGTACCTATCACGTGGATAACGGCTTCGTCCGCGTGAAAATCAAAATTATATCTCTCATTTATTTCACTTATATTCAATTCCCGCCAGCAAGTTGAGGGCGGAGTATTGCGTAGTTTTGTGCTTGGTGATATTCAGTACTAACTGAATTTTCCAAATACCAGTCGGCCATGCGTTTTGTCGGTAGTTAGTTTCTACACGAATCATAACTGTTCGACAATAACGCTCGACTTGCCCATTAGATTGGTGCATCTCAGGCGTTATAAAGTGTGTATCGCAACCCATATTCTTAACCCAGTCAAGAAATTCAGCGCTTTGGAACATGCGGCCTCTGTCGGCTACTATTAATTTAGGAGTTCCAAAAAGGGATATCACATTGTTAAAATGTTGTTTTAACTCATTTGCATCCTGCCGATACATAGGGTAAAGTAGGCAAAACTTGGAGAACGCATCAATAACTATTAAGACATGACGGTACCCATCGGCTTCAGGAAGGGGACCCAGGGCATCCATGTGAATGGTCTCAAAAGGTAAGTCTGGCTTTTCCCAGGAACTAATAGGTTGGAATGGGGCTCGCGCGACTTTCTTATGCACAATGCATGCTAGGCAATGTGAAATATATTTTGAAACAAAATTCCTTAGCCCAGGGAACCAGAAGTGTTTTGTGATTAAATCGAATGTTTTATCAACCCCAAAATGATTATGTTCATCGTGGAACACACGAAGGAGACTGAGTCGATGTCCTTTAGGGATGTAACAAAGGAAACGGGAAGATTCGCCAGTAGGAGAATACTTTACATAAAGAATATCATTCTTGACAATATATCGCGTGGCATCAAGTTGCCCGTCATTGAGTCTTTGAATAAGGACTTGAGTTTCTTCGTCGGCAGCCTGTGCAATGCGTGCCCAATTCTTAGGTTTCTGAACTGTACACACATTGACAGGGTTACGACTCAGATAATCAGCGTGAGACATAAGTGTGCCTTTACGATAATCTAGGCCAAAATCAAAATCTTGAAGGTAAACCCACCATCGGGCTACCCTAGGTAATAAATCTCTCTTGCGTTGTGTGAGCCTCAACGCATTACAGTCTGTAACAACGGTGAAACGCACACCCACAAGATAAGGTCTGAAATGTTGCAAGGATTTAACCACAGCGAGGGTTTCCAACTCGTATGAGTGATACTTATTTTCCGCGCCTTGTGTAAGCCTGCTGAAGTAGGCAACCACTCGCTTGTGGCGGCCGTCATGCACTTGAAACAGGACAGCTCCGTAACCAATGGAACTAGCGTCCGTGTGGACTTCTATTGGTAAGGAAGGGTCATATATTGCTAGAACAGGTTCATTAGTGAGACACTCAATTATTTCTTTACGAGCAGCCTGATGTTCCTTTCCCCAGTTAAATTCTACCCCTTTCTTAGTAAGGCCAGCGATACAAGCAGCCTTCTGAGCGAAACCCGGTATATATCTACGAAAGTAGCTGGCTAAGCCCAGAAACTGACGGACTTGTCTCAAGTTTTTTGGTTCGGGGGAATCAATCGGAGCCTTTATCTTGCTGGGGCTCGGTCGTACCTGACCTTGGCTGATTTTGCGTCCTAAATACTCAATTTCAGTCGTTAAAAAGGAACATTTTTTCAAATTAACAGAAAAACCAGATTCTGTTAAAGCTCTAAGTACCTGGTGCAAAAGATCAAAACCCTGGTCCATTGTGTGGCTCAGAACCAAGACGTCATCAACGTAAACGAGTACATCGCCAGAATCGATGAACTTGCGCAGTGTTTTTGATATAATGCGTTGATACACTACCGGAGCATTTGCCAAACCATAGGGCATCTTGAGATATTCAAAATGCCCCTCAGGCGTAACAAATCCGGTAAGTGGAACAGACTCCTCATGGAGAAGAATCTGGTGAAAACCAGTTGCCATATCGAGGCTGGTGAAGTACTTATTACGTCCCAATCGATCAATGTAATCGTCAATTCGCGGGAGTGGAAAACGATCCTTAACTGTGACTTCATTCAATTTACGGAAATCTACACACATCCTATCCGATCCATCTTTCTTTTTAACCAAAAGAATTGGGCTTGCGTAGTCAGATTCCGATTCGCGAATAATACCCTTGGCAATCAAATCTTTAATGATTTCACGAACACGAAGTGTTTCCGCGTAAGACATTCGATAAGGTCGATAGTTAACGGGAGTATTGTTGCTTAGCCTAATCGTCATACACCCTGAATTGACAGTCGATGTCGCGGTACCAGATATCAAATATGCAGAAAACTCACTTATCATATTGCGCAATCGTTGTAATTGATCACCTACTAGAGGTGTGTTAATTGGTATTGGCTGATCGTACTGAACGGTCATCACAATATCTTCCGCACTGTCTACTTTTCTAGTAAGTGATTGAAAATTACGAGCGCGAATGTACCGAACACCCTCCCGATTGAGCACGTAGGTTCCCACGATAATTGGCGTATTCATAAAAGCGGGTGCCACGACAAATAAATCTACTTCAAGTGTAAAACCGTCGAACTCAATAGGTAAAGTGACAAATGAAGTGCTTTCGATTTCTTGACTTCCCAATCCTTGTAATACGCGAAATGCTGGCTTGTGCGAGCAATTGAAATGTTTTAGCAGTGAGGATGATATAAGCGATATGGTTGACCCGCTATCGATTAATACATCCACCGGTATACCCTGAATAACAGCTACTACAACATCGTTATTGGGGGTATTCTTATTTTCTAGACAAAAATTAACGTTGTTTTTGTTGTGTGACTCAGATTTTTGTTTTGCGAAACAGTTATCTACTTTGTGTCCAAGTTTCTTGCAAAAAGAACAAGGTTCAGATTTTAACGGTATTACCACTGTTTTGGAGACAGAATTATTTGAACTACTGGGGTTCAAACTCTCATTTGAATCGACCTTAGGTTTCTTATTGCAAGCTGCCTGTTTATGTCCGGCGACTCCACACGAAAAACACTTGCCCTCCTCAAGCCTACGCTTTCTGATTATGTTACCCGCATGACCACTTTTAACGGAATTATTTTGTGAAGTATTACGTGAACTTTGTGTCTTAGAAGTAGACGGTTTTACATAAATTGACAAAAATTCAACTATGTCGTTAGGTGACAACTTAGCATTAGTGGCTGATGCCCTAATTTGTGGGTCCACTATACCACGAATAACAATCGCAGAAATAAGCTCTTCACTGAGTCCGCGCACTATGCGTAATCGAAGCAACGAGCGTCGGGCGTAATCCGCGTACGTAGAGTAATTATCCGAATTTGTGTTCATTACGTCGTATAAAATATTTGCAATGTCTGGCGTTTTCGGACACAAAGGCGCAAATTCCTTTTTGAAATTACTCCACGTACGATCGCTCGTAAACCACTCGCGTAACCACGTACGAGCATCACCTTTTAAACAGTTACCTATTCGCGAAAGACATTCATGATCACTCCAATTGTTTAAAAGTTTCGCCCTATCAACTTCGTCACACCAATCACTAATATTATTCAAACTAGGATCAAAGCTAGAAATAAAGAACCACATAGACCAACATGGTCAGATCTCACCCGATTGATGGAACGAATGGCGTCCACTATGCGGTCTGCTGCAGTGATGTCGTTATCTGCACTGGTGTGTTCTAACAACGATCCTGCTGCAGGACCGGCACGGAGCACGCTCGGTGGTGCAGACGGCAGGGGTGGCGTGCATGACCTCGCCGCCCGCGCAGATCGCCCTAACAACGGCGATACCACGCGCTCAGAGTGGCGCCGTGATGTCGGGGTTGTCTGGCGCCGGGCAGGCGGCGGCGGCGACGCGCCACGTTCGAACGACTCGGACCGCGGCGTCTTATGTGAAGATACCCTCTGTTTGCGCGAGCGTTTCGGGTGTGCAAACGATGCTTGATCTTCTAACGTCTTCAGGCGCGCTCGCATAACCTGGAGTTCTCGCTGTAGATCACTCTCCGGGGTCTGCGTGCGATCCCTATGTCTGCCATGTTGCCGACCTGGCTCGCGGCTATTGTCACGACTTCGAGAGCGATCCGACATTATATTTTCTCAAAATGTTTTTATTAAACCGAACTGAGCTAATTAACAAAAACAGAAATCGGATCGAATCCCACTTCTGATCTTGCAAACTAGACAGCAAGTAATTTTTTTAAAAAGTAAAAATCTTACAGCTACAAAATCAATTTAATTAATTAATAAGGAATTAACAAAAATAAAGAACACACGAAATTTAGGCAAAAATAAATGTCGGTCGCTACAACGACGTGTTGACGGTCCGGTGGTCTCGAGCGGAAAGGGGCGCGCTGTGGAACAGCGCTCCCTTAAATACGGATTGGCTTCTTTAGTTCTTCTGATTCCTAACAATATATATATTCTCCTATCCCTAACCTCACGGCACGAGACCGATCGACGCCCAGGAGTCTACCGCAGGAATCTAAGGTAAGTCATATTGACTATACTATTACCGGCCAACCCTTGTGCCACCTTATACCCGTGGTAGGAACCAGTATATCTCCCAACAAGGAGCAAATCCCTAGCTTTCCACTGCTGCGTTACGGCAGTTTCGTGGGATACGGTTCTGATTGGATCCAGGAGTGGCACGCTGCTAATGGGCCCCAGTGATGAGCTCCTGGCTTGGGATCCGCAGACCTATATTTAACATTTGGTAGCAAGAGCGTGGTTTGCATTCCACGAGCATAGTATACGCTAGGACACTCGTTCACAGGGAACGCTGTATTGTTTGTTGGTTTGCTTTTTATTGTTGAGAATACTGGGTTGGAAAGTGGTAGATTTTGAGTCACTCAGAGTTAGCTGTGTCTTGTTAGAAAAAAGTCAATCAATTTGTTAAAATAAAGTGTACAACTCGCAACTTAATATTGTCACTCCGGGATAGAAGGTTACAGTTTTGTATTGAAAATATAATTTGTTTATTTGTTGTATACAATATAGGTTTGGTGCAGACTAAATAGTCTTCCCTAATTGTATTTAATTGAATCATAGTTATTGTTAGACCTTGAACCTACTATCTTGGTCTGGTAAGTTTGTTGACATTATAAACATACTCAGTGCCCGCTACAGAAGTTATTGTTGTAAAGTGTGTTGTTGCCAATTGTATAAGAAAATTGGTTAGTTTGTTTGATATTGACAGTAATATTCTAATTGATTTAGGTTCAAGTCATTGTTTTTACCTATTAAAGTAAATTGAATATTTAATTCTATTGTAAAATCAACCTACCAACTTTGTGTTGATAATTTTTGTTTTTTTTTGAATACCCTCTTGTGTGTTGATAATTTATTTTCTTGAGGTACCCGCTTTGTTTTTGATAATTTATAAATTGATATTTGGGGTTCCATAATAAATTTGTACTGGAAAATAATTAAGTAAATGTAACAGGGTTCAGTACTATTTGTTGAATTAACTTGTTGTTTCTCTTACAGACTTTGTGATTTGATATTTAATTTGGTAAGAGAATTACTGTCAATCTGTTGTTTTGGATACACACATACATTATTAATTTAAGTTGTTGAACATTTTGTGTATTAATAATATTTAATCACCATTGCTTACATTTTGACAGTATGACTGCCTATACATTTGCTTGTAAGATTAGAGCGGAATTGAGATGGGAGACCTTGGTGGCCTCTTTAATAAGTAGATCTGATAGATCAGAGGCTTTGTTGGCCCATTTTAGTGAACTCCTAGCCCGTCAAGCCAGGGTGGATGAATGCTTTGCGGAGTGTTTGGCGCTATTGTCCACCGAGGACACTGAGTTGGCCGCTGCGGTTGAGGCAGACTTCACGCAGTTTTACGGTTTCTCGGATGACATTGTTGAGGCAACCGCTAAGTTGAGGGGTTTTGCACATGGGAAATATGGTGGGGATGATGCCACACACCTCCTTCCTTTTGATAACTAAACAAAGACAAAGATATTTTATTTCAACTAGGCCACAAAGCGGCACTTTTGAACGTTAGTTACATTAAAATTTACAAGGAATAAAAATTGATTCTACCGAGCATTCGGAAAGTAGCTTGTTATGGAGAAGAACGCACAAGAAACTCCATACTTATTCTTTAAAAAAAAAAAAAAGTTTTTTTTACAATATTTAGGTACATAAGTACATACATTAATAAATTTATATGTGTGAGGACAATGCACCCAGAATCACTAGATACTATACTACGTACAGGTACAAAGTATTAAAAGTACTCACACATGTACTGTGCAGTTACATAATAAGCGCTAGAAAAACATTAGCATCCGAAGCAGTTAAGACCAATCCCAACTGACGGCGTCCGTTCACGAACATGACGCATGAATCGGCACCACCCAGCTCAACCATCATGAAGGGAACCGAATGATCCAACACACACGCCACCATCAGAGAGACATTTGAGAGAGCATGACACACTCAACTGCCAGGGCAAACACAAGTCAAGGAACGACACCAAGGTACAGCAAATGGTAGATTTACAGTTGGGTACATAGTACTCACACACGTGCTGCGCAGTTATACTATACTAAAAGAAATTGAGTCTATATAATACAAATATATTCATACAGTCTTCAGTAGGTCCAACAATTCTACAAAACAATAATATTCTGCATATCACTTGTTTTTGCGCCCTAGTGGTTGTGGAGCAAGACTAGCATTGAGCCAAGCATTTTTATCAGTGATGTAATCCCCCAACTTATAATATGCCTGCCTGCATAGTGTGCGTTTTATACAAGTTTTAAATTTCGTCTCATTCAGTTCTAGAATGTGGGGAGGAATTTTATTGTAACATTTTGTACAGTACCCCATGAAAGAAGAGGCTACTTTAGCCAGTCTGAAACCTGGTTGAACTAATTGGTCCCTATTTCTAGTAATGTAATTATGTCTATCTCCGTTTTTACTAAAAATATGTAAAAAAATTCTCACGTACATGATATTTTCATAAATATATTGACAAGGAACCGTCATGATGTTAATGCCCTTAAACAGTTCCCTTAGAGAATCGCGCCGGCGAAGATTGTATATCGCTCTGATGGCTCGTTTTTGCAGAATAAAAATTGACTCAATGTCTGCAGCCCTTCCCCATAGTAAAATACCGTAAGACATTATACTATGAAAGTAACTAAAATAGACCAGCCTCGCGGTATCTACATCACTAAATTGACGAATCTTTCTAACAGCATAAGCTGCCGAACTTAGCCGCCCTGCAAGTGATATTAAATGAGGACCCCATTGTAACGTTGAGTCTAGCGTGATCCCCAGGAAAACCGTTTTATCGACGAATTCTAGCTTCTCCTTGTTTAAGATAATGTCACAATCAGTACTTTTTACATTCGGCAAGGAAAATTTTACGCACTTGGTTTTTTTACCATTTAAAACTAAATTATTTGCAGTGAACCAATCCTGAAGCTGTCGTAGCGCGTTATTTACGTCGTCAACCTGACAAGTACGTCTATTTATTTTAAAAATTAAAGATGTGTCATCAGCAAATAACACCATGTTTAGTTTGTTTTCCAATAAACGGGGTAAATCGTTTAAGTATATTAAAAATAAGAAAGGACCTAATATTGAGCCCTGGGGTACCCCCATTTTCACGTTGAACCCCGACGAATTCACACCGTTTATTTGAACTAATTGCTGTCTATCATTTAAATAAGATTCAACCAAACTTAACGCTGATTGACCTAGCCCGTAACGCTCAAGTTTCAGAAGTAATGTTTCATGATTAACGCAATCAAACGCCTTCGACAGGTCGCAGAAGATACCTATGGCATCCTGCGACTCTTCCCACGCATTAAAGATGTGTTTTAATAGGGTGACACCAGCGTCAGTTGTACAACGTCCTTTGGTGAAACCATACTGTTTATCATGCAAGATGTTATTCGTATTAAAATGAATGAGCATTTGATTAAGCATTATCATTACCAAGTACCTGGGTATTGTACTTGATCAGCGTCTCTCTTGGCATTCTCATGTATCATTGGTTAGTGATCGTTTGGGAAAATTAATCTGGATTTTCAAGTCACTGAGATATGTTGCATCAGCGAGTCTAATTAAACAAATATACATTGCTCTAGCCCAATCTGTGTTAACCTATTGCATTGCTATCTGGGGTGGTGCCTCCAAGATTAAATTTCTTGATGTTGAAAGATCACAGCGCGCCCTTCTCAAAACTATCTACTTCAAACCTTATCGATTTCCTACACTCGAGCTGTACAACCTATGCGACCTCTTAACTGTTAGGAAGTTGTTTATTCTAAATTCAATCTTAAAGATGCATAAAACAATGGTTTTTGATCCTGGTATACTGAGTAAGAGAGGAACTCACTTTCGTATTCCTGTGATTAGGGTTCGCACTGCATTCGCACGACGGCAATTTATTGCTCAAGCTTCTATTCTATACAGCGCTGTTAGTAAAAAGGTTGCTCTGTACCAAAAAACGCGCTATGAATGTAAGGGATCCCTGACCGCATGGCTAAAGACCCTTAATTATGAAGAGACTGAGTTACTTCTACACCCAGTTACATAATAAATACTTAAACTAATGGAGGGAATTACGCTCACAAACACACACAACGCTCACACACAACACACGCACAGCCCACACACCACACACACACACACACTGACACTGTGACACTCCACAAGTCTTTAGTTTAGTTTTATAGTCTGCACCTACTTTGTTTTATATTTAATTTTATTTTATTGATTGATTATTATTTTTTCTTATCTAATACAATTTTATTCTTATTTAAACCAATTGTAATTGAATTGAATTTAATGTTAATTTAATTCAATTTTAATATATTTTGATTATTGACTGATTTAGTATTCAATTTTAACTTTATTTCATGAATTATAAATTATTATTTTTAGTTAAGTTATTCAATTTTAACTATATTTTATTCATTATTATTTAATTTAATTTCTCATTTTATGTAATGCCATTTTAACTTTCGTTTTGATTTTTATTTTGATTATAATTATGTTCTTAACAGGCTCTTTAAGTTATGTTTGGATATGGAAGAGTGAGGTCCTCTGGTACAGGTATATCCATACCTAAAAGAGGTCCTCTACAACTTTTATGTAAAACCTGTTGATTATGAAATAAAAAATTTAATTAATTTAATTTAATTTAATTATCTTCTCAAATACCTTGCTGAAAACCGGCAACACGGATACTGGTCTATAATTATTTGTGTCTTTACTGTCCCCGGATTTAAAAAGTGGTATAACCTTACTATATTTCATTAGATCCGGAAAGACTCCTTGATCCACACACAAATTAAAAATTACAGCTAAGTACGGCGCTATAGTCTGAATAATGGAGGTACAAGCTTTGATGGACATTCCCCACAGATCTTCAGTCGGTTTGATCTTGATTTGCTTAAAAGCTTTTATTACTGTTATGGGGTTTATATGTGAAAAGTTAAATACATTCGGGCAGGCTGAAACGTTCGCGTTTAATAATCCAAAAGCAAGCGCGGGCGAAGAATTTAAGGTTTCAGTAGTTTTAATTGGGATGTTGGTAAAGAAATTTACAAATTCTTGCGCAACTTTTTTGTTATCTCTAATAAGTCCGTGTGTGGTCTCAAGCGTGTAATCAGGATTATTTCTTTTATTCCTGTTCGTTTCATTATTTATAATTTTCCAAACCGTCTTGATTTTATTTTCTGCTAATTTAACCTTATTTCTAATATACAAGGCCTTAGCTGCCTTACATGTATTTTAAAAAATTCTCGAGTAAGTAGCAACATACTTATTAAACGTTTCAGTGTTCATACAAAACACCTGTGATATATCTGGCACGCGGTACAATCGTCCTTGATTTACATAAGCCCTTTGTTTCTGTAATATATTTAGCTACGACTGTTGGTACCTTGCGTCTGTAATGCAGATATTATGGTGAAGAGGTATTTTAAGTAATGTTACTGTGGAAAGAAGATAGCAGTTTTCTTAGCGGGCGTTTTTATTTACCTACTTACTAAGGGCGGTTGCGCACTACACGTCTGTGTACGTGATCCGTGTCCGTGATTTGAGTTTCCAATTCAAAATGTTCTGAATATTGACAGATTATGATGGATAGAGTTCGGATGTAGTGTGTAAGCTTCACTACAAGAAGTACTACGGCTATTTCAGATCCGAAATTTAACGGGTACGGATCGGATGTAGTGCGTAACCGCCCTTACTGTTACCAAACGTTATGTTAAATTTTCCTGCTTACTTTTGTTTTAGTGGATCATTCAGACGACGCTTGAAGGTGGCTTATGTCCAGCCGTGAACATCACACGGCTGAAAGGATGAGATTGTTCTAAGAATCGTTATATTTTTGGTTGTAAAACAATGTAGGGACGAGTTGGGTTCACATTACACAGAATTTTGCACATTGATTGCACATTTGACTTTCATCAAATTCTATATAATTTTGTCTGTTGTGGTGCTCTGATTTACAGATCCACAGTTTTACCTTCATATCTTTTGATATTTTATCAACTTTTGTAATTCATTTTTATGTTTTCTTTCTATTGTTATTATCTGAAAAGCATACTTTTAGTTATATCTGATTGTTTTAATATCTGAAACTGAAATAATATTGATAATTTGTAATTCTTGCAATATTTTTCTACTGTGACATTTTCATCTGACATGACATCTGTCAGTTTATTTTATTTTTCTTAAACCATAGACCGTAACATAGGTACTATAGACTAGACCTCCTTTAAGCTAGGTGTAAGGGTAGCGTAGACTGACCCCTTTGTGAACCGTTTTTATTCGTTCTGGTCTTTATTTCTTAATTGAAAATTTGAATTTGAAATGCAGATATATGACACAGAACGATGAAAAACGGGCGTCAGCTTTTTAGTTTCGGATCTGGACTGAACGCCGAAGGACGGTTGAATTCTTAATACTACCAAGTGTACTATTGTATCTGAAGACTCTTTAAAACTATAACTTATACGGCTGTGAATGTTATCAATCTTTGAGTACAATAAATATATTTTATTGAATGTGAAACTTATATGTGAGCATTTTTACTGCGTCATTAACCTCGTCGGTCACCGCTTCATCTAAAAGGGGGCGTTTGATCGGCGTATGAAACCACAGCCCGGCCTCCACACCCCTTGCTGCCTGTGCCTGCACCCCTTGCTGCATGTGCCTGCACCTGTGCTACTGCCTACCTGCTCGTTAGCCTGACTATTAGTTCAGCTGCCTTCGACCATCTATCTTTGTGCCTGCCTATCCGTCCTGCTGTCTACTCTACATCCTGCCTATCCAATTGCCGTCGTGGTGCCTGCTCATCTGCCTACTCAGGGCCTACCACGTCTTCCTGCCTGGTTAGCTGCCCACGTCGTGCGAAGCCGGACCATAGTTTTTATTATCTATATCCTTTTTCTTAGTTTTAATTTATATTCCCTTTTATTTTTATTAACGTGGCTAACGTTAGCTCAGTCGAGTTACGGTACAATGTGCAACACAAAAGTACAAACAAATGTCGGCATCAATGTATGTCGTGTCTGTTCAAAGTCTGTGTGCTGTGGATCCATCATTAAGTTCAGCATTGGATGATTTTTAAAGCTGAAATGATGTTGATTATAAGGTAGGTACTGTAGGTAGGTATTGCATGCGGCGGGTTCGCGGTGAGTGCCAACGCGTGTCCGTGTTCCCGCCATGCGAGAACAACTTCGGAATCCGTCCAAGCGTGCACATCTGATATATTTACTTTCAGAGTTTTAGCCACGTCCACCATCAACTTAGCTAATAGGACGGCTCCACATAGTTCTAACCTAGGTATTGAAACCTGTTTGATGGGAGACACTTTGGTTTTCCATAAGCGGCACAGGAGGACACCGTGGAGTTTTATTGGGTTGGAGTCCCACATAACTACACTATCTCCCCGTGCTAGTGCAGCATGCATGAGCATATATCCACGCAAAAAAAGAAGGTAGGTATTGCATTATGAATTGCAAGGAGGGGTTGTTCCCGACGAAGATGTCAATGCTATCATTAATCCGTTGTAAAAAAAGGGATAGTGCTATTAGAAATGATAGCTCCGTCTCTCTCTCACAACGGAATGATAATGGAAAAGACATGTCCTAGTAAAACATATCATCTACCTAGCCTTTTCCTAACTATATTGGGGTCGGCTTCCAGTCTTACCGGATTTAGCTGAGTACCAGTGTTTTACATGGAGCGACTGCCTATCTGTCTGACCTCCACAACCCAGTAACTTGTTAACACGGTACCTCTTGGCTAGACTGGTGTCAGATCTCAAGCTTCTGACTACTCGTAACAACTGTCAAAAATCTTCAAATGGCAACCGGGACCAACGGCTTAACGTGCTTTCCGAGGAACGGAGGAAACTCGGTATGTTGAAATGGTCACCCATCCACGGACCGACCTCGTCAAGCGTTGCTTAACTTTGAAGATCGACCCGTGCAACTGTATTATTTAGCCACGAGCTCCTCATGTCCTTGTAAAACATTATCGTTATAACTAAAAGTCTAGTTTAATTGAAATCCGCTATGTTACTAAGTACATCCTTCAAGTAATGCAAGTAAAGCGCACATCGTAACAACATTTCTTAAAGTAATGTAACTGTATGAACTCCTACTAAGTATGATTACATGTGAACTTTGTCCGGTTTAAAGCAATTTTCTCAACCGTTTATAGGGACATAGAATAAAAATATGAAGAAGTGGTATTCCGTAATGAATTCAGTTTTAATGCGTTGTTGCCAGTTTTGAAACAATCTGTCAAAAACACCTCTTATGTTTGATACCTATCTACATTTAAGAGATGAGTTTGCGAAAGTTGTATAAGAAGATACGAGAATGACCCTTCAGTTCTATAATATCAATCAAATATCAGTTGAAATAGAGGTTAAACATGAGTCTATTAATAAAAATATTGCAGACGATCATTCGGAAAACATAATCGGCCGACGTTGGTAAGAAAACTAAGATCGAAAGTCAAAATTGACACTGTATTACCCATCGAAGAAATTTAATTGCCTTGCTGATCGATTGGCAGAGAAAAAAATATTCTGTGCCTCCAGGTAGAAATGAAGTTTAAGTCGATTGACAAACGGGCCAAGAGGCTTATCGGCAACGATGCACTGGTCACCTCAAAGCTGCAGAGCCTAGAACATCGACGCCGAGTGCCCAGTCTGTCGCAATTTTATTGGTTACATTTCGAGGAGTGTGCGATGGAACTGACAACACAATTTGATTCCGCCTAGCCCTTTCCATCATCGGACAACAAGACGTACGGCAATGCGCCATCGGTACATGGCGGATATCCCACTCATACTTACAAAGTGTTTTGCGAATACTTTCATTGTGCGCACAGCTAAGGAGTGGAATTCCCTACCGGAGTCTTTGTTTCCTAATAGCTACAACCTTGGGGTCTTTAAGTCAAGAGTGAATAGGTTACTTCTAGGCAAGCGTGCTTTACCGTCGACCACATCATCGCTTACCATCAGGCGAGATAGTAGTCAAACGCGAGCCTACCGAAAAAAAAGTTACTCGAGTTTCGCTTCTATTCAGTTTCATATTCTATGATAAGGGCATACCTCAGTTAGCAGAGCTTTAACGCCACCACATTAAGCTGGCTGGAACATCCGAACGTGTAGACTAATCGTATTTATTTTCACTCAGTGTTTATTTTGCTTGGTGAGCGGAATAATAAGTTAAAACAACGTTACGGAGGATGAGTAAATTGCTAAGGACAGACTTTCGAAAGATCAGAGGGATTCTTTCCTTTTATGCCTCATTACGCTATTGAAATTGGATATACTTTCGCATGTATGACCAGAGGCTCTCGACTAAGTATCTTTCTACCAGCTATGGCGATGGTCATCATCATCATCAGCCTTTTAATGTTCCCACTGCTGAGACACAGGCCTCCTCTGTGAGCGAAGAGATGGGCTTTAACCTATCCACTCACACTTGGGTTGGTGTATGTTATATGTCTTAGAATTTTTGGTTCTAGGACATGCCGGTTTCCTCACGATGTTTTTCTTTACCGTTTTTAGAGCATTGGTGATGAAATAATTTACACAAAGTAATTCGCCTGCCTGAGTTCTAACCCACGACGTACGACGCGTAAGTCGGGCCCTTTACCACTGGGCCACGACTGCTCTCATGTCTCAGTGGCGATGGTCGAAATGAATGATGCAAAGAGATTTACCACGAGACATTTCGATAGCACCTGGCAATTCCATACATTATGACTTTTTCCAATCGTTATCGCAACGCTTGTTTTGATAGATCTTCACTTGTCTAGAATCTCAAATTGTGTATTGTCTATAGACGATACAGTAACGTACACATAGAGTTGTAGATAGTTCAACTCATCTTTGCGCGCGGCGCTATGTGTGGGTAACCTTGTATGCTCGGAAGACGACTGCCGGTGCCGAGTCACAGCCAGCCAGATGAAAGTTGTATAATTACAAGCGCACGCACACATGGCGCCGCACGCGAAAATTAGTTGAACTATCTATACGAATTATAATGTCTGTCCGTGACATCAATCAACAGTAATTTTAATCACTTTTATTTATTATATTCTTTATTGTACACCACACAAATATATATACAGGACAAAAAATCATAAAAGCAAGTGTACAATGTGTGTGTGTTGTGAGTGTGTGTGTGTGTTTTATCTAATTTTAAGGGCCTTTCACCGCTTTAGGGTCGTAAAACGGTTACGTTCTAAAGCATACTCCTTAAGGCTAGGTTAAAAGGTTTGAAAAAAAAAATTGATTCATGTACACTATTTTTGAAACATGTTTTTTTCGAATAACTAATAGTCTTTGCTTTAAAAAAATAATTAGCGACACGATATTTTTCGCAACTTTTGGATACTCCTCCAAAACGACTGGGATGTTTAAAAATATTTTTACACAGCAAAAATTATGGCTGGAATTTATAATAACAGTTCAAAAGGAGGTTCAATATTGATATTTTGGCTCCGAGCAGGCGCACGGCCAGTAGTTGGGGTGTATATATCGCCTTAAGTTACATGTTGTTGTTTAAATATTTTGGATATCTTTTAGATTTCTGTGAATCGTGTTTTGTCTATATAGAATTCACATTCCTTCTTTCTTTCTTTTCATTTGAATCCTTTGCTAACCATAAATTGCAGGTGGCTTAAATCTGCCAGAATTCTGAAAGTCTGAGTAACGTACTGACTAATTTCACTGATTTGGAAGCAGAAATTTACATTTATTCATTTCTCACAGAAAAAACCTTAAGGCCACCCCACCCACTTTAAAATAAAAAGCAAAAAACTTCAAACTTCAGTTCAAAAATAGACCAAACGGAGCAGTTTCATCAATCTTTCTTCAGATCTACGTAAGAATCACTGTTCAAAATGTTCTTTTTACACTTTAAATACAGTTTCCTTACGATCGCGCTATCGCTGGACCATTAGCGCAATGTCTGAACTTAGAGTTGTGTGCCAACAGTCTCAGATATAATATATATTCCTAGTCGACAGATAACTGTTTTAACCATTTGTGAGAACAATGGGCTTACTGTGTACGTAACGTTTGTTTGGACAGTTGAATTGGAGTTAAAAATAAACTATTGTAACGTAACCTACAAGTCTTTGTTAGAACCAGCTAACGCAGTGCGTACGGTTGGGTACAGTGGCAACCTTGATTATCAGCACGATCGAGTAAGGCCCATTGTAGTTTTTTGATCCGTGGTTAACTCAAATAATGGTTATATATGCCAATCAATGGTTTCAAATTTCATCAATCTCATCATCTCTTTTCTTTCATTTTCCTCCCCACTCATCAAGTCGTTACTGTGGATCATTTACTGTTCGTGCTGTCCGCCTCTGGAATAATCTCCCTCACTCCATGCGGGACATCCCTTCGTTGGGAATTTTCAAGAAAAGAACAAGGGAACATTTCCTGTCAACATGACGCATAGTTGATTATGTATGTATTTATTAATTAAGGATTTTAGTTATATTAGATAGTAAGTATTATGTTTATGCATTTTGTACTGTACACGTATTTGTTTAATTTATATAGTTAGTAAGAATTTAAATGTTAAGTTTTATTGTGCACTTGAGTATGCTGTCATCATTTAAAAAAAAATCTCTATGACACTGTGGTTTTGCTTTAAGAGAACCCAATTATGGGAGAAGTTCGCCTTTGTACATAAGCTGTCCTACTGTATTTGTATATGTTTGTTTGGTATATTTTAAAGAATAAGAATAGGAATTGGTTGAGTTAACTACGTATCAAAAAAATTGAGCTAAGTGAAAAAATCTCGTGGGTTCCGGTTTGGTCTACGTGCTGATGGTGATTACTAGGGTGGTTTTAGTGAGGTAAAAATCACACACTCCCTGGTCTTTTCCCCAAAAATCCAGGCGCCTTTTGAAGGTTTCCAGAAAAAGCAAAAAAAATATTGTTTTCGCATCGCATTTGCAATCTGTCAATTATTCTGTCAAATATCCCTACTAGTCCTTACAAATATACAAATACGTTTATTTATTTATTAAAACTTCATGCAACATAAAAGTACATAGGCGGACTTAATGCCTGAGGCTTTCTCTACCAGGCAACCAAGGGTGGTGAAGAGATAGCATTATTATAGCGGTGAAGAGTTTATTGGTTCAAAAAATAACAAGAAAACAACAACAATACTCTGTCACTTAAAATAGGATTCCCTGTGCTATAAGTGACAGTAGGGATCGCAGTACGATCAGCATTGAAGTACTTTTATTAAAGGTCGATGATTATTTTTTGTATGCTTATTAAAATGTATCTACGTAATTATTTCCCTAAATATTAAACAAAACAAATTCTTACAATGCCAACTTTTCTAATAACCAAAGTAAACAATAGTTTTTTTCTGTTTTACTGCAGTAGATCGATTTATAGTTCAGCATAAAATATAGTGGGTGACTTTTAATTATACAAAGAGACATTGTGTGTAGTTATGAGAATTTAGAAGGAAGTACTAAACAGCAGATTTTTCTGTCATATTTCAGAGTATATAGAATAGTAAAAGTGTTTTCATATTTATGAATACTTATCCCCCTGAAACATTGGCAGTGAGTATAATGTTACCTTGTATGATACTAGTAGATTATGCAACAAAGGGATAAAGCAGTGTCTTACGTCACGGGTGGCATATTGAAGCCTGAGCGTAACGAGGGAGTTATGTAGAGTCCTGAGTGAAGCGAGGGGTTCAAGCTGCCCTGGACGAAGACAGGCTTTATTCCAGAGGAACATACTCTTCTTTGCACACTTCCTGCGAGAAAATAAAAAGCCAGGAATTAATACATAAATTAAGTATTTATTTTGTTATTAATATAAATCTAAAGTTAATACCTACCTATTGATGATGGCACATTAAACCAGGTACGGAAGGATAAAGTAACAATTTAGTTCGGTACATTTGTGGAAGTTATGGTGGACTTCAGTACACAAAAGTGTGGGTGTCATTTTGTTTCACATTCTTTGAAATAGCGCCTTGTTTCTTTTTTTTTTAGGTCAACTTATGGTGGCCAGTTCGATTTTCGAACAAACCACTTTACAATGCCATGTGGGTTATTTTTACTTAGAGTTTTCCACAAGTTTCCACACAAATTTGACGTTCCAAATTCAAATCACTTTACTCCCATGGGAGTTTCACATTATTTTACCTTCCTTAAAGAGGTATTGCTTTAACTTTACGTTGAGATTGCATGATATGTAATTGGACATTGTCCACCGGGTGGTGAAAAAAAAAACAAACTGCTGCTATTACTTAGTTATGGCCTATAATATAGTTACTACGCCATAACATACGGACTTAAGTGCGAGAACATTCAGTCTAACAGAGATAATGCAACCGCAACTGGATTGCACACAATCAGATCAGCTTTGCGGAACATCGGCGAACACACTCGGTATGTTATATACCTTGAACAAGAATGTACAGCATGTTGTTAACAGCGTGAACCAACAAATATTAAAATAAGTTGCACGCATTCGAATTTGGAATGTGACAGTCTTTTTTATCTGAATAGAACTGCGTGCATTGCGTAGTAGAGATAAGGGTCAAGATGCAATGTATTTTTCTAAATGCTGAGAATAAATACCGTGTTCGGACCATGGGCACCAGCAGGACTATTGTGAAGGGGCGCATCTTCAGAAACCCGCCTCGTCTAGGATAGGATTCAGAATTCAGATTTTTATTACTAAGGAGACTTAATCTAAAAATCGTCAATAAAATCTAATAAATATTTTGTAATAAACTGACTTATTTAAAAAAACCGGCCAAGTACGTGTCGGACTTTGCACATTTAGGATTCCGTACCAAACCGCAAAAATAATCTCATTTATCAATATATTGGTATTTGTTAATAACATACACGTATTAATAAACATTAACACCAAATTTCAAATTCATAGGTTAATGGGAAGTTACAAAATTCTTCGGAACCAAATGTAGTGAAAAAGCTGACTTTGGTGGCTTCTCATTCCCATGTTTTCTTACATTTTTTAAAACAAAAATACAGTATGTATCTATTGAACGAGCTCTAAACAACGAAACCCTACTTGATGGGGTAGGTCATAATTTCTTTTTCGCACCCTCCCTTTTGCTGTATGGCCCCTTAAAATATTTAAAATATTTTTGTCATTTTTTTTTGACTTTGGGTCAACAAGATGCTTATACTGTGAACATTTGAAGACTGTAGCTCCAACCGTCTGGCTATAAAAACTTTGTGACAAACGACAGCCAGACAGACATGTGAGTGGCAGCAATAGGGCTCCGTTTGGACCCTTCAGGTACGCAACTCTAAAAAGGAGTCAGTTTAGCACAAATAAGGAATTGTACCTACCTTCCCAGTGTCTGCAATAAACTGGCAAAACCCGACATCCGTCAATTTTATGCAAGTCCACTCGAGAGCACAGCTCCGACGCAATATTGATGCGGAGCCGTTCACATAACATGCATTGATAAATAGTGCGCTCAACAAAAGTGACCGATGTCTTAGGCTCCCTTTCTTACTCATAATTATCTCTTTTTCATACTCTTTTTCAACACAAGGTTTTAGAGTACGCTTTTTAAGGCCAGTTTCTAGCAAGATCAGGGTTTACAGAAATTTTGAGTTAGGTCACTTTTATTCTGGGGGTGCGATATATTCTTATTCCGATTAGATTAATTTCAACACCGTTGTCGCATTGCGCCTGTCTTCTGAAAGCTTTAACAGATTACGAACCACGTTGGCTTGTAATTGCTTTAACTTGATAGCCAATGTAGTTGGTAATCCGAAGGCTTACAGAATACTCGTATAGAACGCCGAGCAAGTCTGTGCATCGGATAAGGTATTGTGATGAACAAGAACTGTACATATGAATGAAACTGAGATTGCTGCATACACAGACATAAATCTAACTAGATGACGCGCTTGTATGTATTTCGCGTGCCAAAAAACGGAGTAAACTTACGAACAATAAATGATCGTAATGTGAGCTTTTCATTCAGCATTATCGGCTCCGGAAATCCACTGAAATCTAGAAAAATGCCTTTTTATGCCATATTGCGCTGTAAAAAATGTATAGAAAAAGTTTGCCGAGGCATTGAAAATGTTATCTTTCATTGGTAAGTAAATTTGTTTTTAAATTGTTTGTGGAAAAGTGGCACGCTTGGAGATATATATATATGGAGGGACTTGCGTGATCTATTTTGATTTAGGTCTGTGGCTGCATACCTTGCATGTCCCTGTATACGAATAGTAAACGATAAAGTTGTCGGCAACTTAATATTTTACTTAGCCAAACCTTGACTAAAACGTTTGGTAATTTATTAAAATACTAAAAAATGCTTTTACCTATCTGTAAAAATATTTTCGTAACGGAATAAAAATGACTCTAATTTTACAAGATTGTTAGAGTCAGTAGTGGGTTTCATGTAGGTATTTACTCTAGCCATTCTTATATGTAGGAAGCCGTTATTCGTACTATATTAGGTGATCATTTGAAGAATAAGCCTACATTTAATAGTTCTAAACATTTTAAATTCATAATTAGTTTCCGTATGGACGTAGAATAAATTATGATTACTTTTAAATTTAAATTTTTGTTTTTCAATAGTGCTTCTTAGTGGCCTTATTGATAATTTTGACTATGATCTTGAATCATTATCAGTGTCTTGCTTTCAACCCAATTTCTTGTCATGTCTTATTTTTACATACTTTTCCTATAATCGTCATCGTGTTTTATAGAATCGTATATTCCGATCAACTACACAAACTTCTCCGAGAACCCAATCACAATCTGTAAAAATAAAACTTCCTTTTTCCGAACGCCAGCGTCCCCTTCTCAAGCCAGCCCGATCCATTCACTGGCTGCTTCAAAAAAGCGTCCAACTAACTTTAATTAAATTCAAAGCAAAAGTTCCGTTATTAGGCGGAAGGGAACCGCAGCAATTGATTGTTTTAGAATACTTGCTTCAAGTTATATAATTAGGAGTATTTATTTTGAGAAGGGACCATTTTCGGGTTGAGGACAAAATGGCGGATGTTCAGCGAAAAAAAAACAGAACAGCGACCGCTTCGGGGTCTCGACCACTGTTAAAAACCGGATTGTAAAAAACTTTACATACAAAGCAAGCGTGTCAATAGACAATTTATGACTATGTTAAATTGTCTATAATAGACGAAACTTGTGGTCAATGCACATTGCACGGGGTTATATATCATTTGTAACTAGCTAGTGAAAATTAACTCAAGGGAACAAACATACTCTTTGTTATAAAAAGTATCCTATATTCTAAATCAGTACATGCTCTACCCATGTACGGAGTTTCATCCAAATTTTGTTAGCGATGCAATTCAGTGTACATTAGCGATGAAGTCTGTGAGAACAAAAAAAAAATCAGTTACAGTTAGCTTGAGAGCGGAGCTAGTTCGGGAAAATAATTCCACCAATAGTTGTTGCCGCCTAGCAGCGTTCCCATTTGAAGGGGTATTTGTGCCCCGGTGTAATTACAAGTACACAATATATTTTGCTTGGAGTCACAGACTTAGGTAGTATTTATTTTCAAAGAAAAATTAAAAGCTGTAAATGATAAATGACTTTATTTCCTTAAGTTAGTCTGTATCAAAACTTACATGTCGATAATATTTTTTTAAACTAGATGAGTTCGGCGTTTCCTATCTGATTACTCTAAGAAAGGCCGAACTAAACTCAGAGGTCAAAGTCTCTTTTAAAGCCCAGACAAAATCTTGGTTAGATCATGTGAAGACCATGTAGATTGATGTCTGAAATGGTCTATTGAGGCAAGAACCAGCCAGATTGAGTGGACCTTTCAAGTCAGTGCATGCATTTGTCAATAACCGTGCAACTCAACTCAGAATTTAAGGAGCTCAACGATTCGACGAACAATACCAAAGAAAGGACATTCGGGTAGGCCGCATAAATTACTCAAACTGCCAGACCACTAGTAGTAGGTAGGCAATTATGAAGAACTGGATTTTCCTTTTTATGTTCTTTTGTGAGTTGTTAGCCTATTACCCTGGGTGCATTTAGCGAGCCGAAACCAGTGCCCGCCGATACTTTAGTACTTCCGGTGCACGCTAGGCTAACACTGCTAAACCGAACCTACATAATTATTTTGCTGGTGCAATCTGGATAATCTTTGAGCGATCGCATGAGAGATTTGGTATGTCTTACCGATCAGACAGTGTAGGTTATACCTATGCCCTTTATTGTTAATGAAGGTGAATCATAGATAACCGAAGAATTGCCAAACTTAAGTGGCCGACAAGTGTTGGGGCCTAAAATGCTGGAGTGGCGACCGCGTACTGGCAGAAGCAGCGTTGGAAGGCCTTCCTCTAGGTGAAGCGATGACCTGGTCAAGGCTACGGGAGTCCGGTGGATGCGAAACACACAGGACCGATCAATCTGGCGACGCTTGGCGGGGACCTATGTCCAGTGGTGGACGGCTTTCGGCTGAAATGATGATCATTATGATGAATAACACTTTTATTATTCTATAGTCAGTAAAGGTGTGATTCCGTGGTCAACTGCAGGTGGCTCTAGTAGACGAGATGTCGCCGGTGTCCTGAGGCCGTAAAGCTAGTTTTTTGTCTCGCGTTTGACCACTACCTCGCCTGATGTTAAACGATGATATGGTAGACGGTGAAGCACGCTTGCCTAGAAGTAACATATTTACATCTCACCGTGATAACTTTGACGGTGTGAGCTGTCAATCTTTAGCATCGGTGGGAATGATGGCTTACTTCACATAAGTCATCACGATGAGATTTCTACAGAATTGACAGACTGGTTTCTATGAAATACCTTCCGACCTGTCGCATGCCTCTGAATACATAGAAACCAGTAGTGTCGCAGCGCCACGTTGCCTGCCTAGAAATACAGGCAGTTACGGTATCACACCTTAATACACGGACTGCCGCAGTTTACATCACAATCTAGAAATTATAGTATCTACTGCTTGACTTTTAATTATATTTGATAAAAAATATGTCTCATCAAATTATCTGATGGGTGAAGGTCGATCTCCCACGTCTCTCAGGCTATTAGATGCAATGTTTTTTTACAGTAGCACGTATCTTGCTCGAGGTTGATGACAATAAGCTCGCCCCTATTACATGTGACTTAAACATAACTGGTGAATGTTTATGTACTAGGTATAGGTGCACCTCTGCCTAAGACTCCGAGAAATACAGGCAAAAAAAGAAAGAATGAAAGAAACGAAGAAAAAAAGAAGGAAAGAAACAAAGAAATAAAGAAGGAAAGAATGAAAGAAAGCCAGAAAGAAATAGAGAAAGAAATATACTTTATTTGGCATACACAGATACACACAATGTAGGTACAAATAATAGGGAACGCGCCACGTCATGGTATGTTATCTATACCAATATTATAAAGAGGAAAGATGTTTTTGTTTGTTTGTTTGTTTGTACCGAATAGGCTCCAAAATTACTGGACCGATTTCAAAAATTGTTTCACCGTTCGGAAGCTACTCTATTCCCGGGTGACATAGGCTACTTTTTATCCCTGTATTACCACGGGAACGGGAACTACGCGGGTGAAACCACGAGGCGTCCTCTAGTGTTATATGTATCTATCGTTTAGGTACTTACGGTCATTACCGATTTTGTTATGAGAAAATGCGGGCAGAGAGCTCCGACTGAATTTTCATAGTAAAAGTCATAATTCGAGGTTTGGCTCTTGCCAACTCAACTCAACAACTCTCCTGGCACGTTTTCCTCCGCTGGACATTCTGGCGGACATGGACGCGAGGGTTTATAACCGAATTCGCGCCATCCGCCAGAATGGTGAAAGCGTGCCAGGAGTCGCTGTAGTAAGGTTGAGGCGGCAGGAACGGCGACACGCACTCGAGCGGTGGCGCGAGCGGCTACAGCAGCCGAAATATTCGTGTAAGCGCGTTGTCGAAGCCGTCCTGCCGCACTTCGAAGCCTGGCTGAAGAGAGAGGAGCGCATCCGGCTCACTCAAGTACTCACCGGGCACGGTTGCTTCGGTGAGTATCTGAATAGAATTGGGCGAGAGGCCACGGCAAATTGCCACCATTGTGGTGGCGACCTTGATTCTGCACAGCACACGCTCGAGGAGTGCTCAACGTGGGCCTCTGAGCGGCAGGTCTTGGTCGCCAGGATCGGGCGAGACCTGTCTCTGCCAGCAGCTGTGAGGGCCATGCTGGCAGAGACAGCAAATTGGAGGGAAATGGCCTCCTTCTGTGAGACTGTGATGGCCCAGAAGGAGGCCGCCGAGCGGGAGCGTGAGAGGGCAGATCCTGCTCGAAGAAGAAGGCGTCGGGGAGGCAACCGCCTCGATGCCTAAAACGCCGAAACCCCGCCTGCATCACAAGCAGGTTGGACTCCGGGGTCGCGAGTGGTCAGATTGGGGACTCTGTCCACCCACCGAGTGACTTCAGTGCTGCCGTACACAGCGTGGCTCAGGGGAAGCTATTCTTTCAGCTTCCCCAGGGATGTGCCCTAACAGGCGTTGCACAAAGGGGGTTCCGGTTTGGTCTTTTAAGAGGTGATGGGGCCCCTTCCAGGTGTAGATGGTGATCACCAGGGTGGTTTTAGTGAGGTAAAAATCCCACACTCCCTGATCTTTTCCCCAAAAGTCCGGGCACCTTTTGAAGATTTCCCCCCGTAAACAAAAAAAAAAAAAAAAAAGGTATACAAACCACCTCTTTTTATCTTTTGAAATTGTATTAACTCATGTGACTCACTTTTATGTATTCTTTGATACTGTAAGCACTTGAAAAGTATACTTTTAGTTATCTCCGATTGTTTTAATATCCACAACTTATTCTCGAACTTTTACAAAGCTGGTTGTACATTTTAGTCTTTAAAATAAGGACAGCGGCAGACTGCCCCCTCTGTAAAACGTTTTTTATTCGTTCTAGTCATGATTACTTATAAACGACCGAGGAAAAACGGGCTTTAGTTTTTAGTTTCGTTTTGGGTTTTGCTAGTTAAGCGTACATTTTTGTTGCTTGCGTCTATTATGTTTAAACGAATTTGTCTAAATACTTGAATTCTAACCTGATCAGTTCGGAGTAACCCGCATGTATATTTTACCTACCCACTGTGTGTTCTAACTTTCAATACTTAGTAGTATCTGACAATAAACATTGAGTGTGTGTAATACTGTGTATCATTTGTCTGACGCCTTGCCTACCCCTGTAAGAGGGTTCGCTGTTCGGCGTGTAACGGCACAGCCCGTTTCCTCAACACTCCTTGCTGCCTGCTTTCCTGCCTACCTGTAAACCTGCTTATCTGGCTACCAGCCGTTTGCCTGCTTGTCCGTCGTGGTGCCTGCTCACCTGCATACCTTGAGCATACCATGACCTCTTGAAGTTCCTGACCGTCCTGCTGCCTGCTTGGTGGACTACCTTGGTCAAACCACGTCGTGCGAAGCCGCACCTAAGTTTTTTTTATACCCAATTATCTTTCATATCATAGTTCTTTTTTATATACTTATTTCTATTAAGGTGGCTTACATTTAACTCTTCTGAGCTAATCGTAACGTTACACAATCAAAGAACTCTGTTCAAGCCTACGTAATACCATAACGAGATTTGCAGCCAATGGACTGCGTCAGAAGGCGCCGCGACGAGTAAGCATGTTTTCGGTTTATTTTTTTTCCCACATAGCATGCGCAATCTTGTCACCTCTTGGAAATGTAATTTTTCATTCAAATGTTGCTACTACTTTTTATTGGAGCTTATTATTTTAATTCAGCGGGACCTATATAACAGGCCTGTAGGCTAGCAGCTACCCTGACGTTGAACTTAAAAAGAACCATGTTTCTTAGAACATCCTGTTTATACCTCAAAATATGGTGTAGAAAAAGTTATAAAAAATCTCTTCGAACAAAATCCTTTTCCTTTTTATTTTAACAACTCTTCATGCTGACAACTTGTTACGTATGTATGATACTCATGTTTTAGCAAATAAACAATGATTTGATTTGATTTGAAAATCCAACTCATGCTACAAAAACGTTTCAACATAGCGCTATTTTACTTCCAAGTTCCACCTCTTGTAGTAGGTACGAGTGCCCCTGTTACCGTTCTCTTTGTGTTAGACAAAGGCCACGCTTCACCGCGTCAATAAGATGTCTTGAAAGTTTTTAGTTTTGTTCTCCATTGTGTTGTAAATCTTGTTAGAGATAATAAGTTTTATATATGTTTTCGAGTGGTGCATTCCAGCTTCTGATTTTGCAAGTATCCTAATATGTCAAATGTAGGCAAATGCTTCATTAAGGTAAATTTAGAAAACCTTACGACTATGTTTGCAATAGCGGTCTTATCGCTGACAGCGATATCTACCAGACAACCTCTGTATGGACTGAACTTAGAATACCCGGTTGATAGCAAAGAAGGAGACATATGTTGCACCGGCTCCAAAATAAATTGTAATAAAAAATAGAGAATAGAATATGATTATAATTACTTATTAGTTTTGTACTACAAATAATCCTCTACCCAACCCATCGGCTAATAAATTCATGATGTTTTTCGGGATTCCCTCTATCTGGCAGAATCTTGATGCTCTGAAATTTATTTGGCATAACACATTTGGCATAATCTTCTTGAAACGAATTTTTTTCAAGGCATAAAAATTATTTAACAAATTTATTGTTTGGCCAAATGTTTGTATGTCCGAATTTACTACATTTTTATTTACATATAGCAGAATTTAATTTGGAATAATTTCACTTGGCATATTATGAAGATTATTATTAGTCATTTTTATAAAAAAGCATCTTCAACCTTAAATTAAAATTAAAATATTGTCTTAAAATAATAATAAAATATAATCTTTAGTCCGTTCATTTTTACACGGTACAATAGTTAACTAATAGTACATTACTTAGGGGGCCTTATGTGCTGGGTGTTTACAAATTCTCTGGACCACACACTAGGATTCCCTGTGTTGCGCGGTCCAACAAAAGTCAATATGTTGTGTAAAACCGACTCCACGTAGTCTTGTCTGCCTTGTCTATAATTTAAGCCCGCGTAGGCGCGGATAGACGTTGCGGCCTGCGAGTTGAGGAGCATCTGCAACGATAAGCTGGCGTGGCACCGCCGGAGCTCCGCAGCGTCGGAGCCGTGACTGAAACCATTCCTACTACATGCTCACTTGCATGCATGTTGCTGGCTTGCTGCATGCATGTAGTTTGCTTGATGCATGCATGGTGTATGCTTGTTTGGTGTAAGCTTGTTTGCATGATTCATATAGCAATTTTATTATTATGGTAAAAAATACAAAATTATTCTAACTATTACTTTTCTGTAATGTGATGGATGAGTATTTCAATTAATATGGATGTGAAATGTACGCCAAAAGACGATTCCGATTGAGAACTTTCTGTGATATGATTGTTCTGCCTTTTAATGACTAACGAAATTTATGCCTATAGATGATTCTGACTTACAAAGTTTTGAATGACTAATAAATGAGTGTATGCCAAACGATTTTCTGTCATATTAAGTTTATGCTATCCGTTGTTATGCATAATAATATTATGACATAAACAGTTCTGCTATAAGAGATAGAACTGTTTTTCGTGCATCTTTTAATTGCCTCTTTAATTGACAATGATCCTGGTATTATAGACATTCACAGGCGTCAATGAAGAAAATGTTTCAAATAAAAGTAGAAACATAAAGGCAAATAACTTCAATATCCAGTTGTACCAACAATGTAAAGATTAAAACTTGAAATACCAGACATGTAAATCTCCACGAACAAAACTTCAGCCGCAAATTTGTTAGCCAAATAAGTCAAAACAACCAAGAGCTGACTGGAAACGTTTACAAGTAGCAAGTTTAAAACATATTTCCTGCTTTGTTTGTCCTATTTAGCTGCCTGCGAATTCGCAACTCATAAATATTCCTTAAGGCTACTGGATTTTGTGATCCGTTTTTCAACCAGTCGACATTTGTTGATATGTAACAGAAAGGTTATGAAGTATTTTAGTATAGTAGTTTTAATAAGTTAGTAAAAAGATACATGTTTCACAAGAGAACGTTTTTCTAAGACAGACATCATAGAACAGTACAAAAGCATTGAGTTTGAAAAGGGTTACTGAACCAAAAGTATTAGGTCCATATAAAACACTAGCTGAACCTCGCGGTTTCACTCGCATCTTTGATTACTACTCCGCTCCTATTAGTCATAGCGTGATGTTTTATAGCCTATAACCTTCCTCAATAATTGGGCTATCGAATAGTGAAATAATTTTTAAAATCGGACCAGTAGATCCTGAGATTAACGCGTTCAAACAAACAAACAAACCCTTCAGCTTTATAATATTAGTATAGATAAGAGCCTTCTGGACTCATCTTTTTAAATTAGTTGGTTTACATATACTATACAATTCTAACAACCTTTAGGTGATGCAGAGACTAATAGTGGTAGGTGCAATACTGAAAGTAAATCACGATACCTAAGGTAGGTTTATTCAAATACAAAGCTATACATACATTCTACACCACTACTATTACATACAATAGACGTCGGTCTAGCTGTCGCTTTACTGCTGATCAGAAGGTTCTGGGTTTGATACCCGGACGGTGCAAAAATGTCATTGGGTTTTCCATCTGGAATTTTTCAGTAGCAGGTCTGAATATGTGACGGATTGATGGCAATAGGTCGACCTCTTTACATGGGTTCGAACTTAACTGGTGAAATGCACCTGTGGGTATTAGGTGCACCTGCCCATCTCTTCGGGGCATATAGGGGGTCTACTCCCTAAGCATGAAGTCCGTAGTTCTGGCCTTCGTTACGGGCACTTCCTACTCTGTATCACACATGGACTAAATTGGTGCGGGCGGGGCCCGATTACAACATAATTTGACAGTTGTACCTACACCTGGAGTGTTTTAATACCCGTCCGAAAAATCAAATCAAAATCAAATATGTTATTTCAAATAAACCTTAGAGGTTCTTTTGAATTGGCAAACAAAAAAAAAAGATGACTTGTTGCAAATTCGCAAGCGTCAGTAGGAATCAATGGAGAAGAATTTGCAAGAAACTCCACGGACACTCTTTTCCATCAGTTTAAACACATTTTTTGGTTACGTCATTCTTGTCGAAAAAATACATATATTGTAGAGTAACGTTAGGATCAGTCGAGCTAACGTTAGCCACGTTAGTAAAAAAAATTATTATCAATCAAAACTAAGAAAATAGATATAGATAATAAAAACTAAGCTCCGGCTTCGCACGACGTGGGCAGCTAACCAGGCAGCAGGTCGGGCAGGAAGACGTGGAATACCCGAGGTAGGCAGGTGATCAGGCACCACGACGGACAAGCAGGCAATCGGGCAGGTAGGCAGGTGAACAGGCAGCACGGGTAGATGGTCAAGGCAGGTAGGCAGTAGAATAGGTAGCAGGACGGATAGACAGGCAAACGGGTTAGTACGTTGGCACCAAGGAGAGTGGAGGCCAGCTATGACTCAATAAGCCAAACAGCGAGGCCTTTGATGCCAAGAGATGACCGTTGAAGGTAAGGTACCAAGAAATAATTCTATGTTTAGGGAACCACACACAATATATGTATTAATTGCACTTCAAAGATTGTATTATATTCACAGGCCGCATATATTATAGTTTAAAGAGTTTTCAGATACGATAGTACACTTGGTAGTATTAAGAAGTCAACCATCTTTCGGCGTTCAGTCCAGATTCAAAACTATTTTGTCGTTCTGCCATCCCTTCTAAATTTCAAATTCAAAAATCAATTAAAGAAATCAAGACCAGAACGAATAAAAAATGGCTTTACAGAGGCGGGGCAGTCTGTCCTGCCCTTACAATAATGTGCAACTAGCTTAAGGAAAGTTTTAGGTAGTCCATGGTACCTATATTATGTCTATGGCTTAAGAAAATAAAATAGACAGACAGACGTCACATCAGATGAAAATGTCAAAGTATAAAATATTACAAGAATTACAAATTATATAATTTAAGTTATAGATATTAAAACAATCAGAGATAACTAAAAGTATGCTTTTCAGATGATAACAATAGAAAGAAAACATAAAATTGAATTACAAAAATGATGCAATATCAAAAGAAATGAAGCTGGTGGTTTGTACAGTGTGTTATAGAACGTAAGTAGAAAAGATGTGGCTCTGTTTAGCAAAATACAACAATATGTGAGAGCAATGTAAAAAGACGTGCACGAAAAAGCTTCTATTGTAACAAACAATAAAAAAAAATACAATAACAGGCCGAGGCAGCAAAGTTATGACCGATCCCAACTGGCCGACGCATGGATCGGCATTGTTTATTTTATTCCGAAGTTTTAGAGTACTTTCAGACGGGGTCCGAAACTTCGTTGATGGAGATAGGGATAGACCCCCTTGTTATTATAAAAAATAATCTACAAATGATCACAAATATATCCTAAAACTAAAACGAACAGGTGATTGAACAAACGCTAGTAGTTGAGAATTTATTCTGTGATAATTACCCTAACTTTAAGGCTAACTTTCTTTAGAAAAAGAACCTAAAGAAACTTAAATTTATTTTTCTTAAAGAAACTTAAGTTTTTTTTTTCTTTTTCTTCCAAATATTTTAAAATTACATAATTTTAAAATATTTGGAAGAAAAAGAAAAAAAAAACGAAAAAAAATGCATACGTATGTACGTATGCATTTTTTTTTCGTTTTTGGCAATACAGTGGCTTTGTAGAGTTTCGGGAAAAGCATGTGTTTAAAAATAAACTCATTGTTACTGCTAAAATAACATAAAAATATGCCCAAAATTTCACCCGAATTTTATAGGTTTTGTTCATGACGTTATCTAACGCCTTAAGGAAAAACTTTTCTTGCCTCAGATGGTGATTCGAAAGAGTTTTAAGAAAATGTTTGAATACGGACTGCTGCAATGCGCTGAAAAAGTTCTTGGAATTTTCTTATCTTTTCTATTGGCTTAGTCAGCGTTTTTAAGGATTGCCGGTGAAAGGAATCGGGGTTTTGTGCAAAATTATTTGTTTAATGTCTATTCTTAAATTTTTTGTTGAATGTCTATCGGATAAAATGTGGACTATTTTGCCTACGTCTTTTTTGGAATACTTATAAGCGTGTGTGAACCAGTGGTCAGGATAGGCTGGTCACAGAACGGAAACGGCACTCGTATAATTTACAAGGTGTTTACTCTCAGTTATTTTCAAAAAAACAATCTGACGAGCGTTCGCCTTACAATTCGCAGTATCAACATTGGCCGTCACCGTCATCAATTCAAACTGCCTAACCCATCCGCTTTTAATATTATTCCAATAAACTTCTTTAATGTAATATACAAATTGAATTACTTAATAAAATAACTTATATTAAATAACAATTATTGTCAGTAATATTTATCAAAGAATCATGCGTAATAATTAACTTTATTATTTATTTGACACACCGAAAGATGACAAGCGGATGTTGTCCTAAGAGGTTGTAATCATTCGGAATACTTAATAATAAATATATTAGAAGATTAACATTCAAAATAAAAGATGAACTATACGTATTGTAGAATTAAGTCAAGCTGGTATATCCAAGGTCGGAGGTCGGTAACACGTGAGATTACTTACGATATTCCCGTGGACACGTGCTACGCAATAATGCAACGAAGAGATTTCATATTGTTTTATATTGTAATACAGGTGGAACATATCTTTACTATGTAGCCCTTATCCTATTTTATTTGAGACCGGCAGCGCAACAATTTTTCTTCTTTGCTTACCTCCTATCGGCTATTACGCTATAGTCTATACTATAATTATTATTATAATAATATATTATTAATATTATAAAGAGGTAAAGTTTGATAGATAGATAGATAGATACATCATTTATTTAGTGCACACTAAAGACACAGCACAACACACAAAATCTTAATTAAATTATTTCAATTTACATGTTCGTTTAAAAACAAAGTGCCAACATAAAACGAAAAAAGGAAAACATACTTTGTTGTTCGTGAGGTTGTAGGGGGTAATCACTGGATCTACTGAACCGATTTAGATGAAATTTGTAAGAAATTTTCTCCATGCCTATGCCCTCAAACTATCCTATTTCCTTCTGGGAATGACATAGTATAGTTATAGTTTGTATTTCCTTCGGATGACAAAACACTTTGCACGCGGGCAAAGCCGCGGGCAGAAGTTAGTTTGCTATAAAGATAAATATAATGATAAAAATACAATACCTACGATAGAATTAAAAAAAGCCAAACATATTTTTTATATCACAAAAACTACCTACTTAATACCAAGTTCTCATGGTTTCCAATTTGCCAGACGTTTAATAAGTTTTGACAAGCAAATCTCATCACGAAAGTCCAACTTAAATTAGGATAATTGATTCAAATAGCTAGGACTAAGTAATTTGGGTACACAGACATAGTTTCAGACTAAATTATAATACAATGTCATTATCATTTCGCAGATGATAATGATCACCGTTGTCCGTTAGATATGCTGGTTTTTATTTGCATTTAATTTATATTATGCTAAGTTTTGATCGTAACCAAAACGGATTGTGGATTTGCCTTCCAACAAGATCTTGTTGAAATACAGAAAATCTGCAAGTTTGACGCTCCGGGACGATTTGTTTTTTAAATATTTATTTTTTATTAATGCCCTAGCAGCACGATGAAATTTCAGACTTGTATGAGATTAAATCAATAGTACCACAGGGAAGTTTACTGGGCCCAATTCTCTACATAATATTTAGCGCTAACCTTCCAACAACAGACAGGACAACAATAGCAACATATGCAGACGATACAGCTTTGCTATCCACAAACACAAATCCAATAATTGCATCAGAACTCTTACAACATCACATTGATAAAATAGGGGATTGGCTTAAAACTTGGAGAATTGGAGCACGCAAATCAAAGTAAATCAACACATTTAACTTTCTCTCTCAGGAGAGACACATGTCCACAGTTAAACTTAATAATGAGAAAATCCCGTTAGATGATTATGCGTAATACTTAGGCATGCATTTGGACATAAGGCTGACATGGCACAAACACATTTATACAAAGAGGAAGCAACTAGATATAAAACTGTGAAATATGTACTCACTCACAAATGAGCAGACATAGCAAGTTGTTAGTATAAAAAGCAATCTTGAAACCAATATGGACTTATGGCATACAAATCTGGGGTACAGTTAGCAACAGTAACATAGAGATATTGGAAAGATTTCAAACAAAAACACTGAGGACTATCTTTAACTTCCCCCAATACATCAGGAACAAGATCATATACCTTGATATAAAACTACCAACTGTCAAACAGGAGATAGCAAAATATAGCGACGCCTACCAGAAAAGACCATCAAAACACAAAAATGAGCTTACTGTCAGGCTGAGTGGAGTCCAAGGTCTCCAATATCGAATCCTTAAGAGACATAGTGTACCAACTCATCAAGATAGATTCGTCAGGATGGAATAAGACACTCATCTGAGAAGTGTCTCTCCAAGCTAAAAGCCTTAACCAGATAAAAATATCAGCCAAAACAGTGACCTTTTGTGTATGCGCAACAGATTGCCATGGAGCAAAGATAGACAAATAAAATAAAAAAATTGACCCTGGGTGGGACAGCGTAGCCTATTCTGTCCAAAGGGTTCCCTCCACTTCTTCTGCTTTTTGCGACTCCGCGCGTGACCCGCGTCTTCTGCCAATTTGGACTTAGCATAGGCTGCCCGGGACTTCTCTCGTTTGGAAATAATCGTCGGATCAAACTACCTTGATAAGAAAATCCTTAAAATATCCTGTATACTTAATATAGATTAGGATATTATTTACGACGATATGATACGGTCACAAATATGTCTCATCGAGTTTAAGAAAGATACGAAGTTAAACGCCAAACTGTTTCTTCAGCTAAAGATTCAACTATCGAACGTATTATTTGCTAAATCTACCACAACATAAACCCCCGTTAAATGTCCGGCGACATATAAGATGGAGGGATGAAATCGGGTCCTATAGACGAGACTAGTCCACACTTACCCAAAACCGGGTAGAATACAAAGAAGAACTGGAGGCCTTTGCCCTGTTATGAGATAGCACATGTTTAATATGTTAAGCTACTATTATACTACATTGTAAGAACTTTTGTAACCATATTTATCTGCAAATAAATCTTTGACTTTGACTTAAAATAAATAATAATCCAACTTCTAATCACACTATCACACTAAAGGCGAAAGTTTGAGTGTGTGTGTTTGTTACTTCTTCATGCTCAAACGGCTGCACGGATCTGGATTAAATTTGGCACAGAGACATGACTTTGGTCTGGAATAGCACATAGGATACTTTTTATCACTGGAATATATTCCCCCAGGATAAGTTTTAGCCTTTCACGCGAGCGATGCCGCTGGCAGTAGCTAGTAAATAGTAGCTAATAGGTACTATAAATGTCAAAGTGAGTATGATGAATCGTTGGATCTTTTTTAAATTTTCAGGCAAAAACTACTGCACAAATTTGGATGAAACACACAGAGCAAACAGATACTTTATAACCTAAATGGTCACTTAGAATATTTTATCCGAGGTAGGATCTTTTGGGACAATTTTCAACATTCACACGAGAAAGTGGCAAGGAGAAGCTTGTACCCAATAAAATTTAACTGGTGTAGTATAAAGCTATTTTGACAAAAATGTTGGCAGCCGCTTGCTATTGATTTCCCTTAGCGCTTCATCTCGTTAGTAAAATAGGTGTAATAATAAGCATCGAATGAACCAACATTATCGTTATAGCTCCCGTTAAGACGCCATTTTCCTTTAGCTTATTTTATTTCGGTCAAAGGAAAGTTACAGGAGTTTTTTGTTTAAAAACAAAGCTTTTTGAATGTTACATAACATAATATATCGTCTGTATTCCCTGGAGGTTTAGGCAGAGAAGTTCGCGTCTTTACGCGGTTGGATTTTTTACCGACTTCAAAAATGATGATGTTCTCAATGCGACAGTTTTTTTTCATATGTATTTTTTACTAGGTGAACCGATTCAGATGATTATTTTTACGTTTGAATTTCATTTGTTTTTTGAGTCGTTACTTCTAATTTGGTCCCATTTAAAGTTGATCAAGATCTGACAAGTAGTTTTAAAGTTATCCTTAGTAATGCGTATTTTCATGGTATTAAATTATATGATTATAATATAAGGTACCAAAACTAAATAGAGTTTATTTTTTAAGGTCTGATGAAGAACTTCGGAGATATACAACAGAACTCTTCAATAAATGACGGCAAATCTAGGTGTTGCATAACTTCGACGTGAACAAAACTAGCTGCCCCGACGGTATACCAGAATTGTTCTTCGAACCTGTGCGCTTGAATTGTATGTATTAATGCCGGGGTCCCTCAGGGATCGGTACTCTCAGCCAAATTATTCGATGGCAATCTGGTCAAGTTAAATGCCGCTAAAATACAGGCGTGTCTTATTTCCGCTAAAAAGAGCCAATTTCACCCGGTTCCATCTTTCCGAGCGGTAACCGTGCTGATAAAGGACCATCTTGAGCTTCTTGTCATAACGTTGACAGCGACACTTAAGTTTGGCCCATACATTGAGGCAATGTCTCAGCTGGCTGCCAAAAAGATGGTGATCCTTCCGAAGGTGAGACGATACTTCACGCCAAATCAGCTGCTTAAGTTGTATCAAGCGCAATTTCTTTCATGTATTGAGTACTGTTTTCATTTCTGGGATGGATCTCCTAAATACCAGCTTGATGCACTATAGATGATAGAAAAATGGGCCAAGAGGCTTATCAGCAATGAGGCACTGGTAGAGTCAAAGCTCTAGAGCCTTGAACATCGTCGCCGAGTTGCCAGCTTATCGGTTTTTTATCGGTTGCATTTCGGGGAGTGTGCGATGGAATTGCATGATATAATTCCGCCTAGCCCGTTTCATCATCGGACTACAAGACGTACGGCGATGCGTAATCGGTACATGGTGGACATCCCGCCCATATGCAACAACGTTTTGGAACTACATTCATTATACGTACAACTAAGGAGTGTAATTCCCTGCTGGAGTCTCTGTTGCCCGTTAGTTCAACCTAGGGGTCTTTATAAGTCAGGAGTGAATAGGTTACTTCTAGGCAAGCGTGCTTCATTGTCGACCAAACCATCGCTTACCATAAGGTGAGATAGTGGTCAAGCGTGAGCCTATCTATTATTAAAAAACTGGCCAAGTGCGAGCAGGACTCGCGCACTGAGGGTTCCGTACAAACAGCTACATTCACCAAAATATTTAAATAAAAATAGTGAAGTTCATAAACTATGAGGTCACCGAACATTGCTAACGATAAGATGACAAATATATATATGTTATCTATGCTACTGCTTGCTATCAGACATTACTTCTTGCCAAATTTCATGATTCTAGGTCAACGGGAAGTACCCTGTAGAATTTGACCTTTACACATTTGCGACACCCACCAAAGTGTTGAAGTGGTCGATCACTCCATAAGCTGGGGCTTGGGGTTAAAGATATTAACACCTTCGTACTTAGATATGTATCTTATATACTTATGTATCTAATATGGTAACCCTGCCTCTAATTATAAAATGGTTTTAAAAGCCATTTGAGATTTACATAACTGTTCTTGTGTACTTTGATATTATTATGATAACCTCTATAGAATTTTATGTGTTTATCTTCTCTAAATATAAACTTAAGACAGTCAAAGCGAGGCAGATCACTGCCGGGTGCTTCTCCCAAGTTCCTTTAATTTTTTTTATTATGAAATCATTCACCGTCATCATCATTTCCACCGAAAATTTACCACTGCTATACATTAAAGGCCTCCCCAAAATCAACTTCTACAAATCAGTATTCTGTAGAAATTTCACATTGATATAAAATTTCGTCAAGAGAACATGAAACAGATTTGATGCTATTCACGATGCTTTGCATTCAATATTTTATTGTATGTCCCAAAGCAATATACCTGAAGTTGCAGCAAAATATTCACTATGGCATTTGAATATTTAATATTTCTGCTAGTGCAGGTAAAGCTAAAATGTCTGATGCGCTTGTAAACACACCAATATCGTAGACGTAAATATGTATGGTACATACCATACGTCAGCGCAGAGAGCAAAGGGCTCTAACTACATTGTACTCATTTCTTGACTCGCCCAATTCCCCTAGTTATCTGGCCCCTCACTTTCAATACATCTGCGACAACCACAATAAAAAACTACGATCTTCCAATAACCGTCTTCTTCAATGTCCTACTCACCGCACTGACTTCATTCACCGTTCTTTCTTCGTTCAGTCTATTTCTCTGTGGAATGCGCTCCCCCAGGAAATCAGGATGGCAACCAACCGACTAATCTTTAAAGTCAAAGTTCGCGAGCACATTCGCAAGAAGTTGGCAGCAGTGTCGTCACAGCGCTAAATTTTTCCAATTATCTATTTCTACTAATAGTATAGGTGTATTCCTATATTTCATTTGTTATTTATTGTGTAAATTGTATTGTATTTATTAATTACTTCTGGCTTATATTTATGTATTATATATATTTTTAAATCCATTCATTATAGTGATTGCACCTGCCACTATTTATCTCTGCATCACCCAAAGGTTGACTGGTAGAAAATGCCTAAGGCATTAAGTCCGCCTCTGTACATTTGTGTGCTTAAAGTATTAAATAAATAAATAAATAAATATGGCTTCATCTTCAATGTGGAACAGCACAGTTCCTTAGCAGCAAGAATAATACTAAAATAAATGGTATAATGTCGGTACTTCACTGGCTGCCATTTGCAGGATTTTGACAGTCGTAATAGGTATACAAAAGTCAGAAGATCAAATAATAAAACTAAAATTTACTTAGCTCAAACTTTGATTCAGCCGATCATAGAATACGCTGATGCCTGCTATCTGGATGCCACCGAGGAGCTCTTAAATAAGCTTGAGCGCTTGCAAAACTTGTGCATCCGTTTTGTTTTTGGTCTGAGGAAATACGACCATGTCTCTCAGTTCCGCAAGGATCTCAAGTGGCTCCCTATCCGTCTTCGCAGGAACACTCGCATATTACGTCTCCTTTTCAACATCCTTTTTAACCCTGCATACCCTGGCTACCTGCGCGATCGTTTTTCGTTTACTCGCCCTGCCTTTGTAGATCCCGCCTTAAACTGCATCTCAATTTCCCATCCCATAAAACTCATTTCTGTTCCCACTCCTTCTCTGTCCATGCAGTACGATTGTGGAACTCACTTCCACCTAAAATCCGTGACTTTCAAAATGTATATCTGTTCTAAAAACGAGTCAAAGAACATTATCTCGCTACCATATTGTAATTTTGTATATTATACTCGTATGTATTTATTTATTTTTATCTTCTATACTTATATTTAGTTAAGGTATAATATGTGTAATTTATATATAATTAGTTAAGTTATTATAGTCTATTTTAGGTTTCCTTATTTCTTTCTACACACTGTGTCTTCGTCTATCATCCAACTGTCCTGTCGCAGGTCTGCTGGAAGAAATTTCTATTGAAATAAGAAGTACCTTTGTGCTCTTCTATCTGTATTTTTTATTTTTTCTGTAAAGTGTTTTGTGTGTACATAAATAAATAAATAAATAAGATCTGATTCCATTCTTCTTATTTTCTTCCCTGTTAATATACTGGTATTCAGCCACATCAAGTTAGACGGGGAGCAAAACATAATATAGTTGGGAAAAGAGTTATATTTACCCCCTTTTTTTGTGGTGGGAAATCATCCAATGACTTCTCCCGCTCTGGGTGAAGCGGAAGGTCGTGTCAGACTTTTATTGACTAAAACCCACCCGTGTTCCTTCAGTTGCTTGTGCTAGGGTCGCGGTAACTCTCTTTCAAATTTATGCGCGACCCAGCCAGGCATCGGCCCTAGCGGGACCCGTCAATTTTTGCTGTCATCTCTATGAGGCGCGCGTGTAACACTACGGGCCGTCGACGACTCCCGACGCTCAGGGCGTCTCGTGCGATAGCTAGGGGCGTGAGGGCGTCTTCGTTGCGTCTCCCTCACGCGTTCTGACACCTCATTGCGCGAGCATTATTGCTTCGCAGTAGGAGGTGATATATTTACCACCTGTATGTACATTATGGATGCAATAAATTTAATTTGAATTTGAAAGCTGAGCAGATTGATTGGTGCTTCTCTAGACACATTTTTTAACACAGACCAGCCCTCGAACCATGACGTTTCAAAACTATTCTAGTCGAACCATAATAGTTTGGAATAGTGAGAGATGTATACATATATTCTTTACACACTGGAAATAACCTTGCTCTTAGAGCTCTTGGTCACTTCCCTATGCTCTAGATAAGTGGCATTCGATGTCAAAGAAGGCGATAGTCGAAATGTCAAAATATAAGGGATTAATCACGTGATTTTTCCATATAGCTTGTCAATCCTATATAATTGGACCTTTTTGTCAATGCTATTGCCACGTTTCCGATGACGTTACGTTACTTATCTAGGCCTCTGTACTATCCCCCCGGTGGGTTCCCGCATTTTCAAGGCAGGGGAGCTCAATAACCGTGGCTTGGTTACCCACGGTGAAGCGAAGAGGAACCCGCAAGGATATCGCGACTGAGGGTTGGATGCTGCGGCGGGAGATGAGCATTGCGGTGCGCCGCTCTCCCAACCTTTCGCGGCCTGGACTGGGGCCGCGACCTTGACCCGTCACAAGGAGACCAAGGGTGCCATACACGGGGTCGTCTAGCGCCCATTTGCTGGTTTGATCTTTGGGGTGGTCACGGCGTACAGTGTGTTCTGTTGCGCCGGTGATGGGGGTACTCCCTAGAGGAGGGTCTGTGACGGACAACCGCGGCGGTTTCGCGGTGAGTGCTAACGCGTTCCCATGTTACCGCCATAAGCGGTAGACGAGAACACCTTGGAGTTTTAGTGGGTTGGAGTCCCAAATAGCTGCACTATCTCCCTGTGGTGGCGCAGTATGCATGAGCATTTCTCCAACTAAAAAAAAGATCTCTGTACTGTACTAAAAACCTACCTATAAAATAATATGAATTCACCAAGTTTTAACCTCAAAACAAAGCTTAATGCACTACATAGATCGCCTTGTCCAACCGCAAGTCAAGTGCCCCAAGTTATGCGACTTTTGACGTCCATTTCTCAGCGTTCTTTAATATTCATGCTCACCATTGTACGCAAAGTTTCCGAAGTACTTCTTCAACAGATGACTCGGTCTACCTGAAGATCTAAAGTCTTACTTAAACGTTATGAATGTATACGTTTGTATGTTTGTTTGGGTATAGGACTTAATGACCTGAATTTGAAATTTTGATTACTTTTTGTTCGTACTACGTTGTATAGAGGAACCCGAGGATAGAAGCTGGCAGCAATAATAATACAATAGTTTGTATGTTTGTTCCACTTTCACGCCTAAAGGAATGGACGAATTTGGTTGGCATTCAGTATACAGGTAGATTATGATCTGGATTCAAATAACTCTCCATAAAATTTTCATGTAAAATGTTCCCAAGACGAGACCATATGGCTCCCACTCTCAAAAAGCTATCAGATCTCAGATGTAGAGCCAAGTTTCTAACTCTACACGCCCTAACTTCACAAACTCTACAATAAGGTGCGACGTTAGGGCTTGTAGAGTAAATAAGTTCAAAATATGTTGTTTGGCCATTTCGCCACGATCACTTGCCTCGTTACTAGAAGTTGCCACTTATAGGTTTCACGTATTTCGTATGCGTAACTCCTCTCGTCGCCATGTTTCGTTACTACAAGAACTATTGTATAACATAAAAGTAATGAACAGTGAATAAATTTTTCACCTTACGCCCATGTGACGTAATACCCCGAAAATTTTGTTTATCTGGTATAATCCAAACACAAGTAATTAATTAATTTAATTTTCAACACATTGGTCATAAAGTGGCTCTAATTTCACCGCAATTAGGCACATAATGACACCTGTTATTAAACTGTGACTTTTTCATTACTATTATTCACAAGTGACATAAAGAGTTTTTTTTTTAAATTTATTGGTTGAGTTGCTTTGTTATTAAAAAAGTTGCGATACAAAAAGATCGTGCTCAATAGTACAAATGCAACACATTTCATGCAACTTCGTATTTAAATAGATAATTTCAACTTGTACGTGTTTAATAAATAAAACTTTCACTTAAATATATTTGTTGTGTTTGTCTGTAATAAAGAAAACTTGAAATTCCCCATTTTGTACTTAGCTAAAACGCTATCCGCGAAAAGCCAAAAAAAAATCATTCTTTTTAGTCTATGGCCGATCGCCATTGTTAGATGCGCGCGCATAGGAAAACTGATTTATTTGTCCGCCATAGCGAAAAAAAATTCACAGCTCGTTTTCACTGTTGGAAATGATTTTTAGTATTATTTTCTTCACAAGTGTGTTGAAAAACATCGTATGATACATGTGTGTATTGATGATTACCATCCTCGGCTCTCTTAAGACCCTCACCTAACGGCTCGGGTCTCAATGGCGCCTCAGCGGTAATCACCAACATTACCCACTTGTACCATAATGTACTATTAAACCCCCTTTCCATGGTGTTTCTCTGCTTAAAGTTCTTCAATATTTTATTTGATGTTATTTCTTTTTAAACGATATAAATAAAACCCAAGTTATGAGGGTTCAAAAAATGATGAAGCGCTTCGAGAAAAGGTAGGATCGCTTCCCTTGACTCGTCTTGGCGATAGGATAGATTTTAGTTTGGTAATTATGCTGATCCCTCAAATAAGAGGCGGTGTCCTAGCAGTGGGCAAAGTACCCGCTGATTATGCTAAATACGTTCCCCGGTATAAAAGTCACCTGCCCAAGGGGACGAAGCCGGGAGCAGGAGTTAGTATTTAATAAATATCTTCATTCTTCAGTAGAAATGGTGAATGAGAAAAGTTTTCAAATAATGAGCAACATGGTCGAAGCTAAGGGCTAGTGATGGGAAAATATTGCGCGGGATATTAGTTTGTGCCGGATTTAGCAGCTTAGTGTTGTTTCTTGTTTATTCGTAGATTATATCGGTGACTGGAATCGAAAGTTTTATATCGTCATAGATTGGTGTTATGTGTATTGATGGTGTTTTTATTTATCTACAATTGCATGGTCGTTCTTTTTTTGTAGTACCTACGCGTGTCATTAACTGTATATTAATACTTTTACTGTATCGTATCTTTTTCTTTTAAAGATTCAACATAGTTTTTTAATGGTCGATAGATTTAAGATTATTTTACGAATGTCATATTTTATGTATTTGATTTTAGCAGTAGGTTAATTACAGGGCTGGTATTTTTCTTATTATCTTCATCATCATCAGTTTTTTAACGTTCCCACTGCTGGGAAAAAGGTATCCTCTCTTTGAGAGTATGAAGGAATGGGCCTTAATCCACCACACGGGCCCAGTGTGGGTTGGTGAATGTCACATGTCTTAAAATTTTTGGTTCTAGGATAAAAATATGCCGGTTTCCTGACTATGTTTTCTTTTATCGTATTCTCTTCAGTCTAACACTAATATCAATAGTATGTCATCTGTTCTACCAACTATTATTTTCAATTAGGTATCAATAAGTTATAACGTAAAAAAAAAGTACTTATGTGATTCCACAAAAGCCCGAAGTACCATATTAGCGTCGTAGTAACTCATTTGTGCCGTAACATGTGGGATTTAAACCGCACTAGTGCAGTTTCAAATAATGAATTACGCCGACGCGGCGCCAACTCAGCCAGCGAGCATTAGTGCGGGGAAATTATTGATATAGCTTTTATTCTTTTATATTATTACTATTGTTTCTATGTGATATATTAGCGTGAGTTATTGATAAACTTATTGTTATTGCAGTTGAAAATAAATAATAATACATTGTTAACTTGTGGGAACGGAATATAGGTTGAATTGGAATGGAGCCCTTAGGACCTAAACAATGCTTTTATCTGCGGTAACGATTGTTAATGTCACATTGCTCTACCAAAATGTCACATTGGCCCATTCTTTACTTTAACTTTTCGAGAATCTTTAAGGCCCAAACACAAAACTGCAAATTGATGATTTTATTCTTTAACTAGAGGACGCCTCGCGGTTTCACCCGCGTGGTTCCCGTTTCCGTGGGAATACAGGGATAAAAACCTAGCCTATGTCACCCGGGGATAGAGTAGCTTCCCAACGATGAAAGAATTTTTGAAATCGGTCCAGTATTTTTGGAGCCTATTCGGTACAAACAAACAAACAAACAAAAAAATCTTTCCTCTTTATAGTATTGGTATAGATGATATTATTTATTATTTTATATCATTTTTTTTATTATTTACTTCTTAATGATTTTGATTATTAACTTTGGGTTTTGATTTTAATTTTGACTTTATGATTTTTAATTTATTTTTCAATATTTTTGATATTGTATTTAATATTTTTATGATTTTGATTACTGAGTATTTTTTTTTGGAGGTTTGTTTTTTTTATTATTTTAATTTTGAATTTTATATTTTTTTCCTAATGAATTTGATTATTTTTATTTCGACTTTATAATTTTGATTATTGACATTATGATTTTGATTCTGGTTTTATTATAGGTACTCAATTGATTATTGTACTCATTATGACCTGTATTTGAAATTATTACCTTTTTTTTAAATGAATTATGTACTGGATTGTGACTATGTAGTTATTTGTGGACGGCAATGTTATCATTATAAGTGCATTGTACGCCGTAATTGTCATTTGCATTGGTTCTGTAATTGTCCATTTCATTCTCTGTCGATGTGAAATGCATGTGATGTGGCTGTGCTATTTTAAATAAATAAATAGATGCGAATTCGCAAAGCAGAAAACAGCTAAGCCGTAAAAGCAACAAGCTCGTAGATTTTTACGGTGTGACGTAGCACCGCAGTTTTGTCGTCACCCAAACCTAGATAAAATGGCGTGCCATCAGCTTTTTATCTCGACATCTCATATTTTTTTAAGCTCTCTTGTTAAGAGTAGCAGCTTTGTCTAAAGCCTGAAGTACAAAAAAACAAACAAATTAGAACATCTAGATTTAGGCAATTTTTAATGAAAATAAACCAAAAGTATTCTTAAGCATTAAAAAGTTTCCATTTTAATTTACCTGATTGGACATAGACTATGCCGACCATAAACACTAAACACTATAAAAAATACAAGCGACTATAAAAATCAGTGCGCTACCCTACCCACGAGTTCCACTATGAAAGAATCGTTTCAGGTTAATTAGCAGTGAGTCGGGGTTGGCTCACGTTTTTAATGAGTCTCGATTTATCAGGCTTTCCTTTGTTTTCCTGCAAATTACCAGTGATTGTGATCGGTCAGCAGAGAGGCTTGGCCAATAAAACTTTATCGCTTGATTTTTATGTTTTTTAAAAGGTCTTAAATCTTTGTTGCTATCGATGGTTGAAGTCGTTGGTAATTGGAGTAAAAGGGTTTGGTTTAGTTCTTGTCGTTAAATCATGTTAGTGGTCTGGAATATTATTTCAATATTAGCCAAATATACAAGGCATCTTCGCCAAAACTGTTGCCATGTAAGTCTGACTTAAGTACTCTCATGAAAATAGAATGCAAGCATTGGACATTAATAGACAGTAATAAATTCTATTGTATGTGATGCTGGGATTCGCTGGAGGTGAGACGCAGGGAACCGGTCAACGTGTCGACGCTTGAGAGAGGCCTATGTCCAGCAGTGGACGTCTTTCAGCTAATGATGAATGTATGGGGGCAATATTTGATAGAGACTTGAAAACCATGTTAAAACTGAACAAACTCTATTCAGTATGTCATGTGTAATGGTCGACTTATAAAATATCATTTGGGAGTAAGTTATTGGTGCATTATAAGGAGATTATTATCAAATCAAATATTTATTGAAATATTAAATAAGTTTACACAATTTCACGAATTTTAATTGTTAGCTACAAAAGAGCGAAAAAAAAACAAGAAATTTATTTCTACATGCATTGATAAAGTTCTTACATAAAATATAACAACAATCTTTTCGAGGCAAGATTCGCTTCACTTCGCTCTTTTTGTAGTGTAGCCATTAGCGCCCACCTCCGAGACGTGATACGTGAGACGTCGGCGTCCAACATGTATAATAACAAATTTACAATAACAATTGTTGCAACTTTTTGTAATTATTATAATGTTTAGTTTAATAATATATCTAGATTCATTAAAAATTACAGATTACACAACACAGAGTTACACAACAATAAATGGGTAGAGATTTATAAAATTTTCATTAGATTTGTCGTAAAATCTGTACTAATTTTTTTAAATCCCGCCTCTCAAACCAGGTGATAACCTGTATTTTGAGAAACAGTGAAAGGCCACTATTACTGATACAACAATTAATGATCAAATTAAATAAGTTTAAGTAATTTTATAACTTTTAATACGGACATTAGCTGAACTGCTTGGTGATTGTAAATAGAAATTTACCACATATTAGCGTCTAGAAGAAAAATATTATAAGATAATGTATGAAAGAGGATTGGCCATTCCATCTTAACATACCCTAGACAAGCGCAGAAAATACTTGATAAAAAGATGATAACTAACAAGATAATACATAGTTGACAGCCACTTACACTCTCCCCCGAACAAGAATACCCAATATCTTCAAGACTAGTCTCAGTATTTTCAGATAAAATAAACGTGGCGTCATGAAGATAAAGGCGATCGTCCACTGCTAGAAAGCTACGTAAAACGTGCGCATACAGATTATGTCAACTGTTTCGCCATAAGCGATACAGGAAGACACCGTGGAGCTTTAGTTGGTTAGAGTCCCACATAACTGCGCTACCATGAGCATTTCTCCAGGATAAAAAGGTCCTCTAATGTGAAGGTGTATGGGCACTTGGGTCACTCTAGCATGTGTGTTATATTATGCACAAAAGCACCGCACTGTGTATTAGACGGGTCTACAAAACTTCATTATGCCAGAAGCAAATTAATTTTATCGGTTTAAAACCTTAGAGCGAATGTCTTTGATTAGTATGAGGCAGAATTGTTTACTTATTTATTGAGCAAGGCACACCAACGACTCATTTACAAATTAATATCAGAAAATAATATTCAGAAAAGATCCTGTGTAATCAAGTCACGCATGCACATCATTGTCATAATAAGTCGCATAAAATATAATAAGAATTTAAACAAACATAAAGTGAAATCAAAGAAAATTAAACTAAATTACATAAATTAAAGTTAAAATAAAAGAATGTCAAAATAAAATCAAAACAAAATAAAATAAAATAAAATTTAAATATACATGTCGTTGATTAAATTGGTATTCAATAAAATTTACTTTCACGATGTAGATAAAATCTTTATTTTGTTGGCGGCTTCGGCCTATTCGGCTTCTGTCATGATTCTGTTTGCCAGCCATGCATCCAGCGCGCATCACGCCGTGCGTAGCGGTCCGAGGTACCTTAGCGGCTACTGCTAGAGATGGCATTATGTAATGGCGTCTCTAACCGTTGCCAAAGCGGCATTCCATGCTCTATGTCCGACACGTAAGATGCGCAAGAAATGCTTGCCCACAGTTTGACAGTTTTGCTGTGCAGCTAATTTTATTGTCTGGCACGCATCCGTGCGTAAATTCATTTACAGTGGAGCTATGTGGATAGCTTAGCCGTGGCTACTGTGTAGTGGTGCCTTTAAACGGGATGTGTAAACAAAAATACTGAAAAATGAATATTTGTAGCCTCATTTGGAAGTACTGACGTTGCCTGATGCTTTATGTTAGTTAGTCTTATAGTCTGTGATCACGCACTCTTTATTTTCGTCTTCAAAGGAGATTTGTGACTATGTTTTAGTGTTCTTTAAAATACGATATTTCATGGGCTTTGACTGATTATTTTAAGACGTGGATATGAGGTACCGACTCTGTCAGAATTTTGATCATGTTAATATAAAAAATCGATCATCAAAACTATCTCGATTGTGTGGCTTTGCTGATTGTTTTGGCATCTTGTTTAGTGTGTATATGTTTGTACCTATGTATTTACCCGTGTCTTGGCTAAGTAATGCATAACGAAAAGAACGCATTTATGATTTTAGTTATTTTCAACTTTAAGATTGTAAATCACCAAGCTTAATCTAAACTTAGATTACTACTGTAAAATAGTTTTTTTTATTTGTATGTTTGTACAAGGTAATCTCTGGAACTCCTGATCCCATTCTAAAAATTCTTGCACTGACAGAAAGTTTAACTATTTTTGAGTTTACTTTAGATAAGTTACTTAAACAGACACACATTCGTATTTATAAAGACAGGATATTATTTAGGACAGGTGAACGAAGCTTTGCTAATTATAATTCACACACCACACGACCTCACTATTCACACTCACACCCATACTTACTTACACACTCACTCGTGACACACATACCACACATTCATACGCAATCTGTCCTCTTTCTAGGCATAACGCTCATTAATTTGCCGAGCAGTTTGTATACTTTTAAGTTACCCTTTTATTTTTAGTCTTGCATGTTTACATTGTCTACATTTCAATTACATAAAATAATGATAAGTGGAAGTGCGGAGTCTCTTATTACAAGCAATTCCTTGCTCAAAACGTGATCTCCAATAATACGTTTCGAAATGCCCTTTGTAATTGAATAAATTAAAAAGAAAAAAATCTTTATCAAAGAAAAATGCACGGTTAATCTGAGATAGTCCACGGGAGCAAAACCGCGGGTAAACTTATTGCAAAGAGACACAGTCTACTGCTGCATGATTAACGAAGATCAACCCATCTTGCTCGATGACATCTCACGCAAACTTCCAGTTTCATCCTTTAACCTCAAGTAAATTGGCATAGGGGTAAAAGTTACTAAACTCAGCGTATAACCAGCTGATTTATATTTTTCTTTCACCAGCAAATAAATCTAATCAAATAGAAATTTATGACTTTCGAAGTCTTAGCAAAGAACAGAAGTCGATGATGTAAACAGTATTCCAAGTAATATAAAACTTTTGAGACGAAGAGAAAATTCTGGGGCTTGTGTAAGCAGTATAAGTTTTAGTGAATCGGACTTCAAGATAATTGGTGGCTAAACAATGATTCTTTTGTTTTATTGTCTTTGGTATGGTCTGGTTTTGCTCTGCCTTGTTTATGGTCAATGTTTTTTTATTGTAGATTGTGTTTAGTGGCCAGTCATTCTTTTATGACTTGTTTATTCAGGCTTTGCTTATTTACCAATATTGCTGTGTTACAATTTACTCTGTAGCCTTTTTCATATTGATCTTTCACTGAAATATTTGTTTAATTAAAAGTTACCAAAGGTTTGGTTGCTGGTTATGGAATTATTGGGAACTCGCGAACGTAATTAACGAGTTTTACTAGCAAACAGAGTTTTGCTATTGCTAATTACGTTTGTATTATCAACAGACTTCTAAAAGGAGGAGGTTCTTACGAGTAGTTCGACTGTATGTTTTTGTATGTTTGTTACGCGATTACTCCGTTAATTCTGATTCCATTTTGATGATTATTTTTTATTTGGATCCTGGTGCTTCTCATGTGGTCCTATATTTACATAAGGTCTGACGAGTATTATTTAAGTTATACTTAATAATTCGTACTTTCATATGTATAAGGTAAGAAGATTTTAATTATTAGTCGTCCTCTAAGCAGCCACGTCCTTTCTCGCTACTGTTTTATTTTACGATTGCCTCGCGTTTGACAACTATCTCGCCTGAGTAAGCGATGATGTGGTCTACGGCGAAGCAAGCTTGCCTAGAAGTAACCTATTCACATTATCTTTCTCACTCCATCCATCGTATCTTTCTTATTTCATTATTAAGTAATACCCCGTTAGTAGATTGATTCTATTCAGAATATAACTTATGCTGGAGTAGCCCAAGTGCCCATACACCTGCACTTCAAAAGACTTCAACCAGGCTCGAAATATTTGAAGAGATTTTTATCGACTCGAAAAGAAAAAGTATACAAACAAATTAACTTTACTGGTCAACAATATTAAATTTCCCACTAAATTGGAGAATTTAGGTTATCTTCAGAATTAAATTGATATGAAAATGGATTTTCAAAATTAGGTCTTAATCCAGTTATCAAGACCTGTCTTTAGACTACCAATAACGACTGCTATAAATATTGAACAGGTCCCGACGACTTTACGAGGTTCTTTACTAGCCAGCAAATTTTATATAGCTTTCTTACACTTATAATATATTAACTTCTGCACTGGTGTCAAGGTATTGATAATAAAAATACCTGGCCAAGTGTCAGTCGGACTCGCACATCAAGGGTTACGTACAAATAGCTACAGTCACCAAAATAATTAGGTAAGAGAACTGGATTTCATAAACTATGAATGCTCTGAACATTGCTCTAACGAGAAGATAAACTGGATAGAAAAAAAAATTGCCTTTGGAAAACTATTGTCTCATACATGGACAAGCAGACCAAATTATTTGATATCAATTTATACTTGATAGATCCACGCATTCCTGAGAATAATGATATTGACAGACATAAAGACATCGAAGTGATCCTATAAGAGTTTTTTTTTCCCTTTGTTATATTGAACCCTAAAAATCTACCGTCACGTCGTCTTCATAACTCGAAGTGACGGAGTCGGCCATATTTCATCAGATGTGGCCAAATTACGGCTATATTTATAATGTCTGGCCACATCAAAGTGTGTGATCGTGTACCGTCATAAATTATGATGACGTCACGCGGTACAAATGGTGAAAAGTAATAGCGTCGGTCCCTAACATTTGCTCTTACTTAAAGGGTCGGGTAGGGTAGGATAAATATGGCTGGTGTGACATGTGTATTTTTGGCTTTTTTGTGTTCTTTTTTTGTTAGTGAATGTTTGTTTGTATGTACATATAACTCATATCTAAACTTCTAAGTACGGTTACCACCTGCCACGCCTCGATCCTTACATATTCCTTTTGCTTTGTTTACGATAATACATCTTGTCAACAAAGAGTATGTTTTTGTTCAGCTCATACTAAATATTTTCAGAAACAGCGAGACCAATTAAGACAAAGTAATCTTGATTTTTGATTTCGGCCACGGTAAAGTTGAAAATCATACCACCGCGTTAAAAAGTAGTCTGTATTCTAATCCCGGTCGTGATTATTTACTATTATTATTATTATCTAAACAAATATACAAATACATATATATGTAATAAACATAGATACAAAATTGCAAATAATTATATAATACATATCGCAATTGCATTAAATCTTCAATCGACTCCATTGCTTTTCATTGAAATACTCAGAAAACCTTCAGTTGTAGCTTTTCATTACTTGATTGGACCGCAGTTGAGAGATGTTGAGAGTCAACACAGTAAACGCTGTGGAATCGATATCTAATAGAAAAAGATCCCACCGCAAAAATCTGCAGTCGTATTATTTTTTATTGAACTTATTTTTTATGAAAGATACTTGTGAGAAGAATATTATTATAAATTCGTTTTCTTTTTAAATTGTCCTGCCGTAATTGTGTTGCCATGTTTCAATCAGGTAAACTGGCAACCCATAGATTGCAACTAACTGAGAGCTGGTCATGAACTGGTGACCTTTTTGTTCCTATTTTCTGTATCACTTTTTTTCAAATGGCGTTGCATTCACTTGAAAAACTTATATATCTGGGGTTAGGTTTCAAACAAATTATAATTTAATTTAATAAAATAATTACGGCTGAATATTTCCAGGCAAACCTGCAGCAATATTTTCTACATTCGTAGAAAAGTAATTCGTAAAAAGTATCATTCATGAAAAGTACCTAAGTTTTATCTGCAGATTTTTTAGTCATCTATTGTTATTGATGTCTTCTGATGTGTCCTTACAAATTAAGATATGTTCAATATTCTTTAAGTATAGACTTGTAATTGGCTGACTGTCAAATTTATTGTTCTTGTTCTGTTTGTTTTTTAGCTGTAAGTCTATATTATCTATTTAAATACATACATTTTAGCAGTCGGGTCTTAGGCTATAATGTGTACTGGAAACCGATCGTGTCTAGGTAAATGTGTGCGGAGCACGTTTGTATTGCAAATAGGGTTTTATGAGTGTTTGGTGTTATATTAGTATATATATATATATTATTAGACTGTGATATTTAGATTGAGTTTATTGAACACGTATGAATAATATTTGAGGATATCAAGAAGTAATTTAAAATAAAAAGTTATGTAACACTTGGGCAATATTCAGCAATGGACGTCTTTCGCTGAAATGAAGTTTTTTTTTTTTATTCGTTTTAGGCTCGCGTTTGACCACTATCTCGCCTGATGCTAAGTGATGATATGGTCGAAGTTGGAGCACGCTTGCCTAGAAGTAACCTATTCACTCTTGATTTAAGATGGAGATAATGATATTAAATACCACCCATAACCAGCGTGAGTGTATGATTAGAGAAATAAATATGAACGTAACGTGACTGTGTTTCCTAGCAGCAAACTAATATTTAAGGTGCTTAGCGTTATGTAGTTTTTGTCTAGTCTACGCCCATGAATAAAGGGCGTGATGTTATGTCATGTAATAATGAAAGAACAAAGAATGATTGATAGCGGGACGGTTGACGGGGAGAATAGAAAAAATGTGTTACGCCGACCCCAAGTGATATAGGACAAGGAGGAAGATGGTGATGATTTTAAAAAGGTTTTATACCAACTCACAAAGAAGGAGCAAGTGGAGAAACATCATCAAGAAGAAAGTTTTGAAACCACGATGTGGTCACGACGGCCAGCATTGAGGAATCGTCGCAAGGAGGAGTAAGATTAGAATCTACTGCAGCATATAATCTATAACGATTTTATTTTCCTCGCTTCGCCTCTTGTGTCCATGAAGTCAAAGTTTACAGACAATTTTACGCTCCATTCTCTTGTCTCGACTTTAAATAAATCAAATTTATCTGAAGCCCTATGTTAATGAAAACCTGTTCGTAACTTAAATCACTTGTGTTGTATATTGGTAGTGGTCCAAAGATTTAAATGGGATTATCTATAGCAAGCCGGAATCGTGAGCCCAATAAATTTCAAGTTTAGAGTGTGTGGTCCGAACCCTTATCAAAAAGTTTTATACTGTAGATGAGATATATAACAAGTTCAGTGTTAACTAGTGCCTATCTTCTTTTGTAGTCTTACCGGATGAAAGAAAGACGGATTCTTTTTTTTTGTTTTTTTGATGCAGCGTAATACGAGTATTTTTTTATCTGACTTCAGCAAACCCAGGAACTGGGTTTTTCTTTATTAAGTCCAGCAGAATCGATGGCATGGTGTCCCCGCCATATGTTCTGGCTTTAGCAGAAATTAGAGTCTGAAGCTCTAGATCAGTGTGGACGGTGAACTTTGATATTAGACACAGTCCTCTGTTCGCCTGTAATAAGCTTTAAAATCTTCTAATATATTGACAAATATCGTAAGCTCTCTTAAAATACGCAATTATTGTAAGCTGGCAGTTTTTGCAGCAATTAATAGTCGAATACAAAATAAATGGAATAAGTAAAAACTTAACGTCTTAATAATCTGATTGGCTTAAACAAGGGCATTCTACTACCGAAAGCATTGATATAACAATTGCTAAATGGCAAAGCCAAGTGTTATTGAAATGTCACGTGATCAATCCCTTACATTTTGTCTATAGCCTGGGGCCTTAGACAAGTGACGTTCTATTACCGAAAGCGTGGCGATAGCGATTATCAAAAAGGAAAATTGTAGGGGTTGACAAGCGATATCGAAAAATCACGTGATCAATCCAATCAATTTAATTTCATTTCATTTCGACTATCGCCTTCGCGGGTTGAACGACTTTGGTCAAGTGTGATATTCGTCAAATGGGTAATTCGTCAAATTTGATATTGATCAAAGCTGTAGTTTGTCAAATCGTCTGTTTGTCTAATTACGCAACTTGTCAAATATGCTATTGGTCAAGTCCATGTACAGTCTATGAAAACATGCGTATTGAATTCACATAACTTACTTGTATGAACTTACAAAAGCAAAAGTCGCCTGCTGTAGGTTCCAATTTACATCATCAAAATGTAGTAAATAGTAATTGAGTATCATCATCATCAGCCTTTTCCTACTTACCTCCTCTCTGTGATAGGGAATGGGCCGTAATCCACCACGCGGACCCAGTGCGGGTCGGTGGATATCACATGTCTTTAAATTTTTGGTTCCAGGAAAAATAAAACCGCGGAGTAGACCGTGAAGTCTATCGAGTGAAACTATGATGAATATTTCCAGCAGAGGAAGTCTCCAGCTTGATAACGATATTTTACTCCGTCTTCTGTCTCATCAAAATATGATGACAAATTCGTTGACTATGATTCTAAATTTACCCAAAAGCTTGAAAATAACCAAGTTCCAAACTAAATTATATGATTTTGTAAACTACCCTCGAGCTCTGTATTTCAAATTAGTATTCCCAATAGTATGGCAGAATAATCGTTGAGAGAGTTGTAATAATTAGAGCTGCAGCCCAATCTGAGGCTAAGTGCATTATACTGATTGCACAGAGCCACTGGACACTATTAAATTAACTTTGCTGGTATTTTGAAACGGGATTCAGTGATTTTATTGAAAATGTTTTCAGTTTTGGACCTGCAGAGTGCAAAATGCAGGGCTGCCTTTCATTTTGATAATTCGACAATGTTTATTTTGTTTTTTTTCGTTGTCGGATAGACAAATTTTTCAAATGAAGCTATGTTTATGGTATTTCATTTAAAATCGATAAAACATTGGATTGAGAGAGTCGAGATGCGAAACAAAAGCCCCCGCCGCGTCTGTTCACGATAAACTCAAAAACTACTGAATATCCATTCATACAGTTTTCAGCAATAGACAGAATGAGAAACAAGAAAGGTTTTTATGTATTATTTGTCACGAGCGAAGCCGGGTCAAGTCGCTAGTACATGATAAACTACTAAAATTATTGAGTTCGCTTTCGTATTGCGTGCGATCGCTTGAGTGAGTTTTGCCGAATGAAGCACTATGTGTATATTGACATCGTTTATTTTCATTCGAAGCATCATTTAATCGTATACAGGTAATTAAATGCTCGATTACTTTTTTAAACAGAACACGAAAATATTATTCACTGCTTCCCCAGACCGATTCATAATTAAAAATTCGCCAAAGTTCTGTATACAATATTGACAGCGAAAATGTATCGATGTTGAAGTAAATAAAAAACTCTACTCGCAATGAAAACAATAAAAATATCATTTACATAGGCCTCTCTGACGAAAATAAACTGCCTAACTTTATATTGAAAATATTTTTGACAATGTACCATCAATTATGAAGGGAAAGCGAATAAGGGTGGTTTTTTACCAGAGATGGGTGAGGGGTTTGTGCGGTGCGAGGATGCTTAGCAAAGCTGTGAAACGGTGTGTAGCAGAGAGGTACGAGGATGCGTAGCGGACTCTTTCATATGTGCGCGCAAGTTCCTCAACCGCGTGCTTCACACACATACATCGCTATTACATTCCTCGCTCGTATCACTCGCATTTTTATGTAGTCGTGCTAAGCCAGGCATGGAAAATGATGTAATTCTATTGCTGGATTTTTTCCTCGCCCACCGCCTAGCTAAGCTACCTCGCACATCTCTGGAGGGAAAGCATCCTAAATCTCACACTGGATATTAATTCACTTACGTTTTTGACAGAGGCCGGAAAACTGGGATAATATGGCACTTTTAATATTAGATGTAATTTTAAGAGCACTTTCGGAGCTCAAAGTAATTTAATCATGGGATATCGTATTCTTGTTATTTTTTTTCATATTTTAGTAAGCTTTATTTCTGGTTCCTGGAATAAATATCGGCGTGTCACAAATTAAGCGCAAGTTAAATTATGCGATTGGCTGTCGAATCGAATCGCAAACGTAGACGTAAACGTTAGTTTGGCAGGTTGACAAAATACTCGTAATTTTGCGATCAATATCGTTCCAAATTAATTTTTAAACAAAAAAAATCATTTTAACAAAAAATACAACCGACTTCCAAATAAAAACACTACAAAGTGAAAAATAACTTTACTTTCGGAAGTCGGTGTTCTTGTTTTGGTTTCTTCGTTTTTTGACACCGACTTCCGAAATTGGAAGGACACAATTCTCCAAAGTGAAGCCAGAATAGATTAACCCAGAAACATGCAACTTAGACAAAAACGGTGGAATGAAAGTATACCAGGGTGAACTGTTCACACCTGCGTGCGTACCCCTTTAGAGCGTGCTGGTGTGATGTTATGGTATGAAATGATGTAAACAATAAACAGACATCCGATCGCAGCTATCACGAGTGATTTGCTGCCTTTTATTGAAGAGTTTTGATGTATATCTCCGAAGTTCTTCATCAGATCTTGATTAAATTTTAATGGGACCACATGACAAGCACCAGCTTTCAAATAAAAAAAAGATGCATCAAAATCGGTTCACCACGGTAAAAAAACCTCCTCCTTTTTGCGAAGTCGGTTAAAAAGATAGAATCGCAGACTTTTTAAAGACTGTCTTTAACAATATTTTGTTTTTATCATCACGACAGGAACAATGTCATACTTTTTTATCTTTTTACCATCCACAATCTTTTATCCGACTGCAGAGAGACAAAGCCGAGGTTAAACACAGAAAAGTATTTTGCTTATAAAAGAAAGCTTTCAGGATAAAAATATTCAGAAAATGCCACAGTGAGGTGCATTACTAATTCATTAGTTATAAGAACCTGAAAAATAACAAAATTTTCTCAAAATTGAACCTTATAACGTCGAATCTTGATAAAGGGACCTTTGAAATATAAAAGATGGCAAATTTTGCAAGTTCACGTAAATTCGTTGTCTTTATCAAACATTTTTGTATAAGATAAATGGAATACTGTTTTTGTTGAGTTATCTTTTCGGTTCGTTACATTCTTGGGGTGAGTGTAAAACTTTCGGATGGCTGAAAACTGAGCTGCTAATTACCATTTTTTTCTTTCAAAAGATGCCTAGACTTATTGGAAAAGACCAGTGAGTGTAGGATTTTGACCCCACTAAAACCATCCTGGTGCTCACAGTCACCACATGGTAGGGGAGACCTGTGATCGCTTAATATACCATCCCAGAACCCCTGTACAATGCCTGTGAGGGTATATCCCTGGGGCGACTGAAGAAGCGTCTCCCATGAGCCTCACTGTGCATAGAGCTACTAATAGGGTACTTGATAAAAAAGTTCTATTTAATCCCTCAGTTAGATAACCTAAATATATTGGAGGCGTATTTTTCTTTTACCACGGAAATATCGTGTATCGCGTGGGCGGGTAGCTTGGGTAGGAAGGTAGGTAGGGTAGGGTTTGCTTGAAAACTTGAAAATTAAAAGTCATACTAGACCACATCATCGCTTGACATCAGCCGAGATAGTGGTCAAACGCGAGACTTAAGTTTATAAAAAAAAGAAATGGTTATATGTAGGTCCAAAAATATTTATTATAAAATGAAACTTAAAATTTCAACAATAAGTTTAAAAACACTATGTAGGAAATTTCGGGGTTACTTTATTTTGTTTTCTATGGATCATTAGGAAACCTAAAAAAAAAGCTTTAAAAACTACTCCCTGCATTCTCTGTTCCAGAACAGTCAATGTTTGTTACAATAGTTGGCGCGTTCACTTTTTCGACGCAAACGTTGGCCAAACAATCATAATATTTGGTAATTATATATATTGGTAATTATGGATATTTACTATTTAATACGGTTTTTACTTTATGAAAAACACATAATGATATAAACTTACCGAAAAAAAGATATTCCTTACAAAAACAAGGTGTTACGGTGGTTATTTGCACAGTTTTTGAACGCACATTGCGGCATTTTTAACGTATTAATGTTGGCTATGATTGGACCATACTAATTTGAAATAGGACCACAACTGTATTCGTGGCCCTATTTTTCCGCCCGATTTCGAAGCGCTGACCGGGAATCTAGTGTATTCTTCATCGAAGATAATATGGTAGAGAAACTGATAATTTTCGACTTTTACGCTGGCCAAGCCGCTCACAGAAACTAGTTAAGCAAATAGTAGCGCTATTCCAAATATTTTTATTATACTAGCTGTTGCCCGCGGCTCCGCCCGCGTATATTAGCACTTCTCCCAATATCATAAATTATATCCTATGTATTATTTTGATGTATAAGCTATATTTCTGTAAAGCTTCATTCAAATTCATTTAGTAGTTTTTACGTGAAAGAGCTACAAACATCCATCAATCATCACAAACGTTTCACGTTTGTAGTAGGATTTATTCCTCCAAGGAACTGGGCCAGACACGTTTGCTACATGTCAAACGGTACATTGTTTTTTTTTATGGCATTATAAAACACCTTAATCTCTAACAACACAACAGTATATGGGAGATCTTACACGCTAACAACAGAATCACTTAAGCTACTCGTACAACTAAATGTAAGAATACAAAAATAGTTTTGGCGGGAATGAGTTAGAACTGTAAAATAACCTATATATCGATATATCGCGATCTGGGCCAGCTACGTTTGCTGCATGTCAAACGGTTCATGGGATAAATCAATCAAAATGTGCGGTGAGATTGCGACTAGCCCAGACAAAGATAGCGTAACAAACTGGACACCTACAGACAGGATTGGTCTAAAATTATCTAATACTGGACGAAATGGAAAGAAGAAAGGGTGCGTTTTCCCTGCAGTGGCAATACTCAGGATAAAAATAAATAAAATAATATTCTAACACAAAACCACATCTGTGTTGTCCGGTAGGGAACGCACAGGTGTGTTATATTGCGTGTATTTTGCCAGTTAGTCCATGTTAGTCCCATGTAACTTGGGGCGAGGAAGCGTGCCATTAACCCTGGCACAAATCCAGGCTGCGGGATGCTACTGAGGAATTTACAAACTTGATAGATGGTCACCCTGTGTCGTATCCTGCCTTTTGACTTTGCCGTTGTCGGGTAAAATTTTTTAATTAAATTATTTCAGAAGAGTTAATTTAAAAATTTAAAGCCCATTTTAACTCCCGACGGAAAAAGAGGGGTGTTATAAGTTTGACGTATGTTGCTGTGTATCTGTGTGTCTGTGAATCTGTTTATTTGTGTGTCTGTCTGTGGCATCATAGCGCCTCAACGGATGAACCGATTTTGATTTAGATTTTTTTGTTTGAAAGGTGATTTTGTCGAGAGTGTTCTTAGCTATGTTTGAATAAAATCTGTTCAGCAGTTCAAAAGTTATGGGCGTTTTACTGTTTGAATCGGGATGTAATCGCAAGATAAATGGATCAGGGGGATTTTAAATTCTGAAATTTTACTTGTATCTCCTATTTACTCCTACAAAGAAAATATAACCTTTTGAAACTTTTTAGTAGTTCCTAAAACAGATCTGTGATAAATGCCAGACAAACAAAGTTGCAATGTAAAGGTTCATTTTTATCGTTTTTATTTTTGGTACGGAACCTATTAGGTATCAATCATTATATATAATATGTTAAAGTCGAAAACGTATTTTAAAAACGATTACCTACAAAAGTATAAATAACATTGAATAACCCAAGTTTGTACCAACATAGAGTCTTTTCACAAGTTTAAAACTAGGTTTTCTTTCTTTTTTATACCAAGCCTTAGATTCTCGCTTCCGAAGTTTTCTAACAAAAATTATTTTATGTATTATACAAATTGACAAATGTATCATGTTGCTTGTTTGCGAAACATTTATGTTAATGAAGTACCTAGACAGTCTAGATCCTATTATCGTTCTGAAACCAGTTGAAGCTAATATTTTGTTTTAAAGTAAACTACATAAACACATCAACACGGTCTAGGGATATTTTTAAAAAAGCAAATTACTATCAATGTGTTAATTATTTATATGACATTTATATATTTAAAAGATACGTTATTTAATATTCCACCATTTTTTAATAATGTTTAAGGTACTTCGATTAAAATTTCAGGATTTTATGGAAAAAAAATGAATCATGGACGGAAACCGTATATGAATTAACTTTTAATTTATGAGTAAAAACTGAAAAAAATAGAAAAATCATTTAATTTGTGTTTATAAACTTGAAGTTAGTAGTCTGAGAAAGGGCCCATGATGTTCATAACACATCGGCAACGATTCGGCATGCTCAGAACAAGGTTGTCAATGTCTTGCTGCGGAATATTGTCCCATGTCCTTCTGAGGTGCGCAAAAAGTTGATCTTCTGTTGCCAGATTTTCAGGAACTTCCTTCAGAGCTCTTCTTTGCAGCATATCCCACGCATGCTTAATGGGATTTAGATCTGGCGATTGAGCAGGCCAGTCTAAGGCCCTAACATTGTGTGTATGTAACCAAGCTGCTACCGTTCTCGCCGTGTGTGCCCGGGCATTGCCGTGCATGAGCAGGAAATCTTGCCCCATTTGTGTTCTGTGGGGCAAGATTACGGGCCCCAGCACCTGTTGGACGTATCGTTCTGCCGTCATATTGCCCCGCACCCAAACGAGATCCGTCCGTCCTCTAAGACGAATTCCTGCGCAAACCATAATTGTTGCTCCTTGGTATGGGTGAACTTCCTGAGGGTTCTGAAGACGGCTCCATCGTCCAGGAACTCGCCAAACACGCGTCCTTCGTGAATCTGGATGGAAGCCGAACCTGGATTCATCCGTGAACAGCACATTGGACCATTGCTCACGGCCCCAGTCCACGTGGTTCCGAACCCATTCTAATCGTCGTCCACGATTGCCTCTCCGTAAAGGTGGGACACGGAGTGGTCTACGAGAGCGTAGATTGCTTTCATGCAGTCGCCTTCTTACAGTTTGGTCACTCACAAGTACTTGGTGTTCCACTCGCAGCCTTTGGACCAATTGAGTCGCCGTTGCATTTGGTTGAGCTCGCGCAGTAATTTGCAAAAATCGGTCTTGTCTGGGGGTAGTGATGCGACTTGGCCCCCGGTGCCTCTCCACTACTTCACCTGTGGCACGATAGCGTGTCCACAATCTTGAAATTACATTTTGGTGGGTCCCTATGGCCCCAGCAACATTACGCTGAACAGACCCAGCTTCCAGCATTCCCACAGCTCGTAACATCTCCGCCCTCGTCAAATGTTGGCGTTGCATGGCTACAATACCTCAATTTTAACTTTATCTTTCGTTTAAAAATGAAAAAAAAACTGTAACTAAACGTAATTCGTATTGTTTTCTAAATTTCGCACAAATGAAAATTCGCTCTCCTACACATCAAGACATTTTTATGCCACCGAAACAAAAGAATTTTCAAAAATTTGAATTTGGAATTAGTCTGAGATAAATTACAAACAAATCGGTGTATAAAAGATTCCAATGCGGCCAGTACTTTTCGAGTTATTTAATTGAGTATGAAATATCCCTAGACCGTGTTGATGTGTGTATTTTGTATGTTTTCAATGTGATCTTAAAAGAACTTATGAATAAAATAATAACGTATATTTTCTTGATTATGAATAAAAACTTATTAACAAAAAAAAAAACTTCCAAAACAAAACATTATTATGCCGGTCACTCACATTCGCACGAATACGCAAACCCACAAGTGTAGGACGACATTTGCAAATGATTATACAAAGTTTTCGCTGCATTCGCGCTTTTCCAAGCTGTGTCGGTTTTTTAACGGACATCAAAGCGCGCGAATCTCGATCCTTCTCGTAGTCTCCCACACATTCGTGCGACCCCGACCAGTCGCACTCGCGCACACGATTGCGAAGGTAACGGACGTTTCGCCATTTTCATAGTTCGTGAATTCTACTGTGTAGCGTAGGTATCTAAACTAACTAAATCATGGATTGGAGCAACACCAAATTGCTAGTGCTCATTGAACTCTTGAAAAATTAATCGACCATATGGGATCCTCAAAAAAAAAAACCATAACAACATAATGGTCGTTAATGACGCCTGGGAAAGAATTAAAAATTCATTTTCTCTTCAATGTTCCACTTGACTGTCGAATTAAAAAAGAAGAGAAATTCTCGAATGGCTGCTTATAGGGAGCACTTAAAAAAGGTACATAGGTAACATAGGTAAAACAGTCCAACCGCACTATTAAAATCATCCTCATTCTCCATTATTCACAAAATCGCAAGCAAGACTGACAGACATTCGTAAACAAGTGTTCGCAAATTGTGTATGCGAACCACTGACCTCTATCTTACTGTATGATAGAGGTCAGTGATGCGAACCCATTTGCATATCCGCTTAGTTTGCGATTGAATTTCTGACGGCCCTTCACATGCGCGCAAACATTCGTACAATGTACGAATGTTTGCGCGCATGTGCGGTCACTCACGGGTTACAAAGCGAAAAATAACTTTCTTTTCGGCAGTCGGTGGCTTTGGTACGTATTGTTTTCCGTTTTTGACACCGACTTCCAATGATGAAGATGAAAATACGCATTATTAAGGATAAATTAAAAATTAATCGTCAAATCTTGATCAAATTTAAATGGGACCACATGAAGAGCACTAGCATCCAAAAAAAACAAATATCATCAAAATCGGTTCATAATTAAAATCGCGTAACAAAAATATACAACCTTCTCCTTTTTGATGTTGGTTGAAAATAAGATAACTTCATCGAATCATTAACCATAATCACCAACTGAGGTTCTAGACAAACAGATATTCTATCTATATACATAAAAAACCCGTATTTCCATAACTTGAGAACGGCTTTATCGATTTCAATCATCATTTTTTTATGTTTTCTAATTCTTTGTAGAAGGTTCTTACGTAATGAAACATTAAGAAAAAAACAACTACGAAAAATATGGTAGGTAGTTTAGGTAGGGTAGATAGGAAGGTAGGTAGGGTAGGTAAGTAGGGTAGGGTAGGCAGTTGACAGGAGTTATGCCGCGGGCACAGCTAGTCGACAATAATTATGGCGATTGTTGAAATGCCAAAATGTAAGAGATTTACCACGTGACATTCAGAAGCACATGACAATCAAATAAATTACAAGCTTTTTATTTTTAACTTGCAATGTATGTATGTTCGGGTCAAATCTTATAACTGAATTTTAAAGCAGTTATTCTCCACCGATTAAGATGAAATTTTACATATACGTTTAGTTTGGATGACAATGCATGATAAGCTAAGGGCGTCATTATAAATCCAATATGGCGGACTGGTTATTTTTTGTGCACTGCCATGATATGGTATCAAATGAAAGGGTTTGCTGAGAAGAATACGAAAAAAAATTTTAATCAATTATTTTATTTTAGACTTAGCGACAACTGCTGTCGCTTATACTGGTATAATGACACTTTTTCTGCCAAATCTTTGCCAAGCATGTTTGGGTCAGCTTCCAATTTAACTGGATGGGTCTGAGTACCAGTATTTTAAACGGAGTGGTTGTTTGTCTAAACTCCACAACCCACTTACTGCAATAATACGATTCCTCTTGGTAAGATTACTAGGGGAGGTGGAAAAGTTCGCAGACTATTTTCCATAAAATACATCTACTGTTTATCAGTCTATGTTTGTATGTATGTTCCTACGTGGCGTTCCAGTGACCAAACGCGTTGGCCGATTTTGATGATTCTTACGTCAATCGATTCGTCTTAACCTTGAGAATGTCACTGGCTACATTATAGTTGAAGAAAAATGGCGTATTTTGGGTGCCATATTGAGGGATCCCAACTATTTGTTTTCGTCCAAACCCATCGGGTACAAACATAAAGTGTTTTAAGAGGTTATTTCAAAAATATATATCACTTATATGAAATTTACCTAATTAGAAAAGAATACAAGTTAAAATAAAAAAAAGGTAATTCAAAAAGAAAAAAAAAAGATTTTCATCTTGTTTAAGTCTTTTTAGTTCGCTTTTTAAGCAGTCGGGTTTTTTTGTTTTGTATTAACTTTTTTAAGGAAAATCTTTCGCGAACTGTTGGACCTCTAGTAGTTGCTAAACTTTCAGTCATCTAACAACCTGTAACGAATCAATAACCAGGAGTGGACCCCTGAAGCCGAAGATATGTCACCAATTTACAATATTTGACTTTTCAAGCAACGCAAACCTCGTGCTATACCATTTCTAAAATATTATTATTCATTTTAGTTGTAATAACAAGAATTAATAGGCGCCAAGCATTAAATCCATATATTTTGCTTCTCCCTCCGACATTGCTATGAGTTTAGGCTAACAGCACCGATTTATGGCACACTTAGGGAACGCGGTACCTTGAAAATGTATTCTCCTTTGTTTCAAGTATTGAAAGTTATTTGGTTAAGAGTTCTCTTAGGGAAATGAATATTTTAACTGTAATTATGGCTTTTTATTTGTTTTATTTCTCTTGTTGGTTCTTCGAAGTTTATCTTTTAATTTTATATGATACATTGGACATACGTTGAACCGTAAAATCGTTTTGTTCGCCCCAAATAAAATGGCTTCTTTTCAGCTAATTCTACAAATTTCATCGTCTTTTTGCTAGCGCAGTCGTGAAAATGAGTCAAACATGTCTCAATTGTCGTAGGTTATGATCTATCCAGACTCTAGAGTAACTGGCATTCTATCAGCATTATTTAATTGTTACCAATTTTTGAAAAGTCTGAAATGTGTGCGATTACCGTGCACTATCGAAATGTCTGTTTTATGTTCTGGCTTTTCTGATCTGACTGATCTTGAGCCTCAGAACTCATAGTCAGTATTCTCCTAGTTTAAGTTTTTTTTTTTTTTGGTACAATCCCACCGAACTATTCTCAAACCACTGCAACTTCTGAAAGCCAGAATCAACAGTGGCGACCACCAGAAAAGCGCCGAGGCAATGAAGCTCGACGAAGTCCCGGAGAATGAATTTAACTGTCTTGGATCCAGCAACGAAATTAATCAGAAAAGAAAATGTAGGAGTAAGAAAAATACAAATTTCCACTTCCCTCCATATCAAGCAGGAGACAGAACAAACAAGACCAATAGGCACTAAGGGTCGTTTACAACTGGGATAAGCCCAGTTGCCTAGCACCACGGATAAAAATTAGCATTAATATTAATGGGTCCTAACACTGAGCTGTTATATTTGATTCCAATAATAGGTATGGCAAAAGCGCTTGAACGCACGGAAATTTGTTCTAGTTTCCACAAGGTCCGTATAGTAAACAGCTCCTGATACAGCCTCTACTTTATTCAACATAGTATTGCGTTCATTCTGCCAAAGAATACACTCCCATAAGATATGATGTGCAGATTGTACATATTCGCAGTCAGATGTAGAACACTGACATAATGGCGAGGCAACAAGCTTGAAGGAAAATAATTTACTTTTAAAGTTACCATGCCCTGTGAGAAATTGGGCAACACAGTGATCCACCTCCAGCCACGTCCTGGCCAGCCGCACGCGAACGGATGGAAAGAATTGGTGGAGGTGTCGGCCCTTGATGGAATTATCCCACCTACATTGCCATTCGGATAAAAGTTCCTCCCAGACGTCAATATGTGGTTTAAATAATCTAGAGATTTTGGCACGGTCACTCCGCGTTACAAAGTCCGCGTCCATGGTCTCTTTTGCGGAATAGTACATTGCAGCGCGTCGCTGCACTTCAAGGTCGACCGGAAGTACGCCAGCAAGTACCGGTAAGGCCTCAGTACTAACCGTCCTGTATGCTTTGCATTTCTTTGTAGTTTAAGTAAATTAAAATTGTAAATATTTTTAAAAGATTTTATTTAGTGGCACCTGTCCATGTGTCTCTAATCAAAACTTGCAAGTAAAATTTAACCCACTTCCCGGTGTCTAATTGAACTGAAATTTTGCACACACGTTTGTTTCTCGTGACAATGCAAATTTTATTAGAAAAGTTTGTTATAAAATAGACCGGCCAAGTGCGAGTTGAACTTACGCACGAAGGTACCATTATCACAAAATACAGCAAAAAATCACGTTTGTTGTATGGGATTTGGTTGGTTGGTGGTTTAATCCTCGACGGAAAAAGAGGGATGTTATAAATTTGACGTGTTTACATAATTGTCTGTGGCATCATAGCTCCTAAATGGATGAACAGATTTTGATTTCATTTGTTTTTGTTTGAAAGGTGACTTTATCGTGAGTGTTCTTAGATATGTTTGATGAAAATCGGTTCAACCGTTCCAAAGTTATAGGCGTTTTACTGTTTGAATCGGGATGTTTTCGCAAATTATCGTGTCATAATTACGTGTTTAATAGATTCTCGTTCGAAGCGTGACTACTAGATAAATGATGTAACATGAATTAAAAATGTGTCAGGTGTTTTTTAAATTTTACTTGTTGTATCCGTAGAAAATATGTCAAACCGAAATAATATTTATTCTTTATATACAAGTTATCTGCCTATTGAAAAATCAGCCCATAATTCAGAACAATTTATCTAGCAACATATCGAAAGCGCCAAATTTTTTTAAGCAATACACAAATAATTTATCGGCCATTCAAGCAGCTGTGACAGCGATGATCGGCGCAGCTGGCACGTCGGGCGAGCCATTAGCGCCTATTACTAGATCATCGATCGTGTCGGCGACTTGCGATATATGTCGAGCTTTTGTAATATTTACTGGCTTATTTTTGGTAGTTCAGAAGGCATAGGTAGTTGAAGAATCCTACTAAAAGAAGATTTTGATTTTGTACTAGTTACTGCCCGTGGCTACACCCACGTTGAATTACTGCTTGTAAATATGTATATTATGGTTTATATTTTAATCTGATATTTAAGCTATATTACTGTACATTTTAATTAAAGTTAATTAATTAATTTTTGCGTGAAAATGTAACAAACCTCGTATCGTGTGACATCACGCCGTGATATACGGACTTCACAAGCTCCTACTCCTGAATTTAGAAATATTATTTGATAATCTCACTGATGGACTAAATATAATTATCATTTTTTACTCAGGAAACATCCTTCTTAACACATTTTAACTTCAAACAGTTCCTATAGTTCATAACATTGTTAAACTTTAAGGTCGTTACAGATTTAATCAACGTAAATTGGGGTGGCCATACACCGACTATTTTCGCCGAAAATACGCATCGATATACGGTGTATAGTGGCCTATTTTACAGTTATTGCTCAAGTAAGAATTCATTTAGAAAGGGGCTTTGAAAGCAGCGGTTGTTGAAAAAGCGGTTCCAAAAGTTTGTGAGGATAGTTGTTTGTTATTCCCTTATGCGAAACTACTGAACGGACTTTGATAGCACTTGAAGGTTTGCTGGGAGAAAAATCTACTTTGAGTTAAGCTCGCCTTTATACTTGAACTTTTATTTTTATGTTATTTTGGTCTATAATAAAGAATTAAGAAACTTTACAGTGTATACTTATACATGAAACAATTGCATGCGGCCGAAGCCGCAGACGGCAGCTAATAGGTACTTAATATTTACTAATTTGACGAACTTTTTAAACAAAATCTACTTATACTTCCATGCTTAATGAAAAGTTAAAAATGTTGTAAAAGTAAATTTATCTCTGGTAGTATCTACATACCTAAGAATGACGCCGAATACGAAAATTCCTTCTCCATAAGAAAGTTACACTGTTACTAACATTAATTTACTGTTTGTATCGGAAACTCGCTACAAACAGTAAACATGGTAAATATCCCGTTTATAATGTTAATGTTAGTGTTAGTGACCATGACAGTTTAAAAGTTACACTGTTGTTGAGTAATTACCATAGGCTACTTTTCATCCCGAAAAAACTAACAATTCCTATGGAAAAGTTAGGGAAGAAAAGTTGCGGGAAGAAGAGAGTAATAATAATTTGAAATTGTTGCTGTTTTAACATCATTTGGCAAAAAGAGATTAATAATATTTTTAAATTGTTGCTGTTTTAACATCATTTCGCAAAAAGAGATTAATAATATTTTAAAATGGTTGCTGTAATAACATCATTTGGCAAAAATATATTTTGAAATTGTTGCTGTTTTTAACCGACTTCCCAAAAAGGAGGAGGTTCTATGTTCGACTTCAAGTTTGTTTTTTTTTTTTTTTTTTTTTTTTTTTTTTTTTTTGTGTATGTTCACCGATAACTCCGTCAATTGTGGACCGATTTTGAAAATTCTTTTTTTGTTTGAAAAGGTATGTTCCGAAATTGGTCCCATTTTACTTTGGTGAAGATCTGATGAAGAACTTCGGAGATATACAACAGAACTCTTCAATAAATAACGGGAAATCTCCCGGGATTGCTGCAATCGCATGTCTGTTTACTGTTTATACCATTTCATAACATAACATCACGCCAGTTCGCTCTTAAGGGATAAGCAGATCTCTCATTTCACCGGTTATGTTCAAGTTTCATGATATCTATTCTGGCGAAATAGTTCCCTTACTAACTTGCCTATAAGGTACGTACAACTAAAAAGTGAAAAATAAAAAAACTTTTTGCAAAAAAATACCACCGACTTCCAAATAAAAAACTACAAAGTGAAAAATAACTTAATTTTTTGAAGTCGGTGTCCATAACGCAAAAAAATGGTACCTGCGAAAGACACCGACTTCAAAAAATTAAGTTATTTTTCACTTTGTAGTTTTTTATTTGGAAGTCGGTGGTATTTTTTTGCAAAAAGTTTTTTTATAATCATTTGACAAAAAGAGATCAATAATATTTTGAAATAGTTGCTGTTTATTATATGTGATCATTAATCTTTTTTGCCAAATGATTAATTATTTTGAAATTGTGTTCAATCCTATATTTGATTAAAATTCCTAACAATAACTAATTTATTTATTATCTATTCATTTGTTTAAGCTTTAGATAACAAAAGCAAGTCTAGAAGGCATTCGGTCAGAGTTATAATAAATCATCTAGAAAATAGCAGTGAAATTAATAACTACCTAGACACTTCGTAACTAGTCCCTTAAGACCCGTTTCGAAGCTATAAACGGTCTTAAAGGATCAACCTTTAACTGAAAAACATTTGGAATCAATATAGAATATACGAGTACGTCATGGTTTATTCAACATTTACTTTTTCATTTATTTATTTGTCTTATTTAGGCTTCCGTACCCAAGGGGAAAAACGGGACACTATTACTAAGACCACTGTCCGTCTGTCTGTCTGTCACCAGGCTGTATCTTATGAACCGTGATAGCTATACAGATAAAATTTTCGGGCTACCATGCAACAAACATTACTTTTTTGCCGTTTTTGCGATAATGGTGCGGAAACTTTCGTGCGCGAGTCTGACTCACTTGGCTGGTTTTGTAACTTTTCTTGTAATGTAATGTTTGTATGTCGTTTTGTGGCAATTAAATACTTTTTTTATTTTCTTTATTATTACTTGTACATAAGAGTTGAAAAAGCGTACAGCGTGTGGCTATATGGCTGGATCAATGGTTGTTTCGGCGTCATTCAAAAATCAACTGGGTATGCCAACATGAGAGGCACAGCCGTGCGGATTGGTTGATGTTCCCGTGAAAGTGGTTTCATTGAATTTTTGGTACTATTTTGATAGATTTTTCGACTAGTCGGGTATATATTGATATTTTTTTATTAGCTCCTTAGTAACTACTCCTAGGTCCCTTAGGGACCTTAAATTGCGACGATAGGCGATATCGCGCACTAATAAAGTTTTAAGTGCAAATCGATCAAATTGCATCGCATAGCATAATGCGAGTCCCAGCATTATGCTGAGCGATGACCGTTTTGCGTAGTTGTGACGCATACTTTGTAATTATTGTATTTAAGTTTTTTTTGTTATTTTTATGGTATGCGTCGTGCCTGGCGCAAATAAACAATTTTTCTTTCTTTCTTTCTTTCATAAAAATATTTTTGATTGTGTCTTATTTTACATTCGATTATTTCTATTATTAATTTTAATTTTGTGTTATTGTAATGTCCTATTCAATTTAATTGTAAATTTGTAATATGGGTGACATGCCTGAGGAGCTCGTGGCTAAATAATAACAGCCGCACAGGTCGATCTTCAAGGTTAACAACCAAGCTTGCCGAGGTCGGTCCGTGGATGGGCGACCATTTCAACATACGTAGTTTCCTCCGTGCCTCGGAAAGCACGTTAAGCCGTTGGTCCCGGCTGTCATTTGAAGATCTTTGACAGTCGTTACGAGTAGTAAGAAGCTTGAAATCTGACACCAGTCTAGCCAAGGGGTACCGTGTTACCCAGTTACTGGGTTGTGGAGGTCAGATAGACAGTCGCTCCATGTAAAACACTGGTACTCAGCTGAATCCGGTTAGACTGGAAGCCGACCCCAACATACTTGGGAAAAGGCTAGGCAGATTGATTGGGTGACATGCCTGAAAATAAACGATTATCATTTTTTTTTTTTTTATAGTGTCCATTTGAACGTCCTTGTATTACGCTTAGTAAAACTCGCTTGTCGGTGCGATTTAAATAAAGTCGCGTCGGACCATCAGAAGAAGTAAAAGAAAAAGAAAAGTATAGTCACGGAGTCCCAGCGCTAACAAATAAAATTTGGTTCAAATTAATATCACTAGATGGCGCGATTTGCACCGCCGCGATTTATTTATTTATTTATTTAAAACTTCATGCAGCATACAGATACATAGGCGGACTTAATGCCTGAGGCATTCTCTACCAGTCAACCAAGGGTGGTGGAGAGATAACATGGCAGGTGCATAAAAATTGATGCCAATTGCCATTGATTGACCGATTTGTTATTGAATTGTGTGTAAAATTAACATTTTCTGGAATTGAACATAAACATTGTATGTACTTGTTTAATCAACTCTCCTAAGCACAAAATTATGTAATATTGGGCTCTTTATTCATATTTCAAAGAATATTTGAACGGATCATTTAAAATTGATGCCAATAGATGGCGCGGTTTAAAATTTCTGAGGCATTCCACTCGATTGTTTAAATTTGTATTGTATCACATTTTGGTGAAATTAAACTATAAAAGCGTGCAAAAATACTATAAAACAAATCAACAATGTATTTAAAGAAAAAAAACACACAAACCGAGTAAACCCTGTTTCTTGCAAGTCGCTGCTAACACCATCTATATATCAACGTGGAACGGAACCGATTGATGTACATAAAATAATCAGTTTAATCAGACGAAAAACGCTAGTTACGACAGCATGGTTTCTTCTTATGGGATGAGGCATCTGTATGCTAGTATTATATTATCTGTGGTACAGTATTTATTGTCATATCTTACCCACACAGTATTTATTTATTTTTTAACATTATTTACAACTGACATGATTAACTGTAATACTTACGACGGACCTTTTTTTTGGATCGCATTTCTAAATGACGAGTAGCAAGGGCGGATTTAGGAGCAGACGGTATTTTGTGTACTATGGAGATTCTATCACAGTACACACTTCGAAGCAAATCAAATTATCAGAGGTGTTAAAATATATGAATAAAATAACAGAAATAAACTATTCACCGCTGCACTGGAGGATGTCTTCAAGGTTCTGGACTGGAGAGGGCTAGGCATCACTCACCTTCGGTTCGCCGATGATAAAGCTGTCATGGAGACCATGGAGGACCCCAGTACAACGCTCGACGACCTCAGTAGAGCTTCCGAAAGAATGGGTCCAAAAATGAACATGGACAAACCAAGGTGATGTTGAAAGCCCATATCGCACCTACTCCTATCAAGGTCGGTTGCTCCACAGCCGAATTAGTGGACGACCATGTCTACCTGGGACAAACGATCCAGCTAGGCAGGTCCAACCTCGAGAAAGAGGTCAACCGTCGAATTCTATTCGGCCGGGCAGCATTCGGGAAGCTGCGCGATATCTTCTCGCCCAATTCACCACAGTGTCTCAAGATGAACCTATGGCTCTGAGACGTGGTCAATCACAATGGGCCTCATCAGAAAGCTTACAGTCACCCAAAGGGCAATGGAGAGGGCCAGGCTCGGAGTGTACTTGTGTGATTGAAGTGATTGAGAAATGTAGAGATCCGCAAGAGTTACAGGGTTACCGACACAGCCCGAAGAATTGCCAAACTTAAGTGGCAGTGGGCAGGGCACATAGCTCGCAGAACAGATGTCCGATGAGGCAGAAAAGTATTGGAGTGCCGACCGTGAACTGGAAGACGTTGCGTTGTAGGGCTTCCCACCAGGTGGACCTGGTGAAGGTTGCGGGGATCCGCTAGATGCGGGACGCACGGGACCGATCAATGTGGCAACGCTTGGGGGAGGCCTATGTCCAGCAGTGGACGTCTTTCGGCTGATGATGATGATTCAAATTCATTTATTTGCCAGAATGTAAGTATACAAAGTATGAAGAAAGAAAGAGAGAAAACGGTCCCTTTACATTCTACCATTAAATATGGTGTGCATATATTTAATTTTAATTATCTACATTTTGATCTCAGGCTTTTTTTAAAGTCATAGAAGAGTAAGGAAAGTAAAAAAATCTACTTAATTTTGCGTTGACGGGTGTGAAACGTGCGCGTTTTGTTCCCTTAAGGTTGTTGGCAACTGTCGTCGTCTTTAGATTTACATGGTTAAACTGCTGATCCGATTTTGATAGAATGAAGTTAGTTTGAACCCTGACAATAACATAATCTGCTTAGTTTCTCAACTATACAGGGGTCGGCTTCCAGTCATACCTGATACAGCTTTGTACATGGACCTGACTGGAAACTACCTGTCTGACTATTACAACCAACTCGATACTCCATGCTAAAGAGCCAGGTAGTATAATACTTCATCCTAAAAACAGAAGAAAAAATATTTATATGTGACCCGCACAGGAGACACGAGATAAGCAAGGAAACAAAAAAAAAACAATAATAAAAAATAAAAATAATTAATAAGCCCGTGCGAGACCAAAATCGCTGGAAACAAGCCTCTCCCACGCGTCCTGTGGCCACATCGACCGCTCCGGGCTCCTTCTCTTCTCCTCCGAATTCTCGCGGCTTTCACCAGGTCACAGGTCCACCTTAAAGAAGGCTTTGAATGCTACAGAAAATTGAATAGAAGTTTTTAATTAATCCTATAACAGCTAAAGTATGGTTTAGCAGTTAAGTAGTTTGACAAAATTCTAAACACCCGCGTACGAAGTCGCGTACACAAACTAGTATAGCATAAAAATAATTTTAAAATTTCGTACAGTTCCTTCCTGTTATGAATTATTTATAGAAAATATATTTCTGCAACATTTATTCCACGATATTTTGTATCGTTCGCTTTGGTGGCCATTGAAGCCTGAAGTTGTGGTAAGGGAGTGGTTTCACTGATGAAAACTAGGTTGCTATTGAACATTTTCATTTTTATTATGAGTGCGTAAACAGTTAGCTTATTGCCAACATTAAAAAACCAGTGTCATAGAAACCATAATATTATCCTGACGATTGTTATAATGTTGTACTCAATTTCATTATGCAACTCCTTTGCTTTATCGATTCCTTCCTTACTCATCAAACAGCCACATTCATATCTTCATAAATTTCCAAAAAAGACGATTGTCAAGCACGCGCGATTCACAACTACAGTGCCATAATTAAAAATAAAAACTTATAGGTTATTCGAATTCACGTCGTATCCCGCCATTTTTATTTAACCTTTTATTTTTTTGCCCCAACGAATAGAGCATATAGCTTTTGCCAGCAACTCTGCCTAAGTGCAAGTCCAAAATTATCCCACAAGACTGTAGGTACTACTGGGTTGGAAATGTCAGGGATTATATTTCATTAAGGGCCTACTTAAGCCAAACTTCATTCAAAAAAAAAAAAATATACTTTCATATTTATAATATTAGTAGGTCTAGATATCCTACAAACGATAGAACGGAGACTCGTTTTTATAAATGTTACAGATTTAATTTGCATTTGAAACGCTCTACCCAAAATGGTTGGTAAATAACATTTCAAAAGTTTAAGTATAGATAATCACTTTATACTTAATTGATATTGTTCCGTATGGTGCCTGACGTAAAGAATTTCACCATCCCATGTCTTCCCGTGGGTGTCGTAAGAGGCGACTAAGGCACAAACCAGAGAATGGGCAGCAGCGTTCTCTGTGCTTCTATAACAAGCATACTGCGATCGCCAACCCGCCTGCCAAGCGTGGCGATTATGGCGAAACCCCCCCAATGAATAGCACAAAAACAAAATGGCCCCTAGTACCCGGCAGCTTGCCTACCCTCGACTACGGTAGCGGTCGAGGCTACGGCATGGCAAGGGGTGCTAAGAATCTCCGGACGAGATCCGGCTACCCCAACAATCACCGACGACTGGACCTGGCAACGTACAACACGCGCACACTTCGGACCGACGAGAAGGTCACTGAACTCGAAGAGGAATTGAGCAGGTTGCGATGGAGTATTATAGGGTTATCTGAAGTCCGAAGAGAGGGGGAGGACTCGATAGTCCTCAAATCCGGTAACCTGCTCTATTTCCGAGAGGGTGGCCGGCAGTCCCGGGTGGTGTCGGGTTTATCGTCCACAAGTCCCTTGTGAACAACGTGGTGAAGATCGAGAGTGTGTCGACCAGGGTAGCGTACCTTATACTCAGAATATCCTCAAGATATTCACTGAAGGTCATACAGGTCTACGCCCCGACCTCGGCACATCCCGACGATGAGGTAGAAACCATGTATGAGGATATCTCCAGAGCCATGCATGGTTTCAAAACTCACTTCACCGTTGTCATGGGGGACTTCAACGCGAAACTGGGCAAACGAGACGAGGATGAGCTGCAAGTGGAGCAATTTGGAGTTGGACAACGGAACCACCGGGGTCACCTACTGGCCAGTTTTATGGAGAAGGAGGGCCTCTATATGATGAACTCCTTCTTCAAAAAGCGTGAACACAGCAAGTGGACCTGGCAGAGCCCCGATGGTGCAACAAAAAATGAGATCGACTTCATCATGTCAACCAAGAAGCAAATGTTCAATGATGTCTCTGTGATCAACTCGGTAAAAACCGGGAGCGATCACCGCATGGGAAGAAACAAGGGCACATTGAACATTAATATTAAGCTTGAAAGGTCTCGACTGATGAAGTCCACGCTCCGGCCAGCACAGATCCAGGTCCAAAATCCCGAGGCTTTCAGCTCGAACTCCAGAATCGTTTCGAGTGCCTAGGGAGCTCCGTGGATGAATACAGCAACGGGTTCGTGGAAGCTCCATACGGTCGGGTCTAAGTTTTTCAAGACCCGTCGTACAGATAGAAACAAAAAGCTCTCTGATCATACCCTCAAGCTTATGAAGGAGAGGCGTGAGATGATCCTGCAGTCTTCAGATGAGGCGTGCAAATACCGGCAGCTCAATAGACAGATCTCTAAATCCTTGAAAAGAGATCCGTTGATCGATCGATCCGAGTGATCCGCTTCAATACCGAGCGTATTAAAGACGCAATCGAGCGAAATAAAGGCTCCAAGGTGTTTTCAAGGGATCTGGCTATTGGGCAGAGCAAACTCACGAAACTGAAGACCGACGATGGCAGGATCGTATCTGCCAAACCGGAGCTTCTCAGGGAGATCGAGACATTCTATGGGCAATTGTACACATCGATCGACAAGCCCGTTGCGAGTCTAGCAAACGACCCAAGAGCTAGATTGAACCGACACTATACCGAAGATATCCTGGACGTCAGCCTGTACGAGATTAGGATGCCTCCGAAACAGCTCAAAAACAACAAGGCGCCGGGTGATGACGGAATTACGGCCGAACTCCTGAAGGCGGATGGAAAACCGGTCCTTAGGGCCCTTCAGAAGCTATTTGATTCCGTCATACTCGAGGGCAAAACGCCACAGGCATGGTGCAGGGGTGTGGTGGTACTCTTCTTCAAGAAGGGCGACAATGCCTGGTTGAAGAATTATAGGCCCATCTCACTTCTTAGCCACGTCTACAAGTTGTTTTCAAGAGTCATCACGAATCGTCTCGCGCGCAGGTTTGACGATTTCCAGCCCCCCGAACAAGCCGGATTCCGAAAAGGCTTTAGCGCCGTAGACCACATACATACGCTGCGGCAGGTTATACAGAAGACCGAAGAGTATAACCTGCCTCTCTGTTTAGCGTTTGTGGACTACGAGAAAGCCTTCGATTCGATAGAGACTTGGGCTGTACTGCAGTCTCTCCAACGGTGCCAGATCGACTACCGGTACATTGAGGTGTTGAAGTGTCTGTACAAAAACGCCACCATGTCAGTCCGTCTTCAGGACCAGACCTCGAAACCAATACTTCTACAGCGCGGCGTGAGACAGGGAGACGTCATTTCTCCGAAACTGTTCACTGCTGCGCTGGAGGATGTCTTCAAGGTTCTGGACTGGAGGGGGCTTGGCATCAACGTTAATGGCGAGTACATTACTCACCTTCGGTTTGCCGACGACATAGTGGTCATGGCTGAGACCATGGAGAGCCTCAGTAAAATGCTCGATGACCTCAGTAGAGCTTCCGAAAGAGTGGGTCTTAAAATGAACATGGACAAAACCAAGATCATGGTGAATGCCCATGTAACACCCACTCCTATCAAGGTCGGAGACTCGACTCTCGAAGTTGTAGACGATTATGTCTACCTGGGACAAACGGTCCAGTTGGGTAGGTCCAATTTCGAGAAAGAGGTCAACCGTCGAATCCGACTCGGCTGGGCGGCATTCGGGAAGTTGCGTGGTATCTTCTCGTCCAATTTACAAATTTAGGTCATAGACTTTTGTCTTGAGACACTGCGTCTCAAGACAAAAGTCTATGACCAGTGTGTGTTGCCAGTGATCACCTATGGGACCGAGACGTGGTCGCTCACAATGGGCCTTATCAGAAAGCTCAAAGTCACCCATAGGGCAATGGAGAGGGCTATGCTCGGAATTTCCTTGCGTGATCACGTCAGAAATGATGATATCCGCAGGAGAACCAAAGTTACCGACATAGCCCGAAGAATTGCCAAACTTAAGTGGCAGTGGGCAGGGCACATTGCTCGCAGAACGGATGGCCGATGGGGCCGAAAAGTTCTGGAATGGCGACCGCGAACCGGAAGACGATACGTTGGAAGGCCTCCCACTAGGTGGACTGATGACCTGGTTAAGGTTGCGGGAAGGCGCTGGATGCGAGACGCACGGGATCGATCAATGTGGCGACGCCTGGGGGAGGCCTATGTCCAGCAGTGGACGTCTTTCGGCTGAAATGATGATGATGATGACATAATCGATATTGAACGCGAATTATTAATCTACTCTTTGAACTTGGTTTACTTCTGAGTTCAGTTTAAAATCAATAAAAACTTTGTCGCTGAACAGTAACAGATTAATAGTTCATCGCTTGCGACTCTTTCAACTTGTAACTAAGTTTTTAAATAAATTGTGAAGAAAGGAACATTTTGTAGAGAAAATCTTGGTGATTATTTTCTTTTGATATTTACTAACCTTTTCCCTTGTGAACTGTTTGACTGGGGATATACTATAACGTGTAAACGCCATCATGATTGTCGGCGACGAAACCCCATCTGCAAGCTGATTAGGTAAAACAACGAAATTTATGCAATGCCTACTCACGCAAGTACCTTAAGTATATATTTAAAGTACACAAGAACTGTTTATAAATTTTTAGTTAAGTACATCTAATAAGATTTCAACCAATAAGTAAAAATGAACGTAAAAATGGTCTCAAAACGCGCGGACGTCAATTTGGAAACGACGGGCCAGTGGCCCAATGAAGTCTGCCTGGCTGGGGGCTATATAGCTTAGTCTCCTCTGCATCGCCCGGTTAAGCAGTAGACGATCATTCTGATTTAACAGAGAGGGCACTTACAAAAAAATGTGGAGTCAGTCGCAGCTCAGCCACCGAAGAGGCAACAACTAGAAGAAAAGCCAAAATCATGCACGTGCGTTTCACTAGCACAGCGCCGTAATTAAAAATAGTCATGATGAAGATATAAAACTGCGATATATCCCATCAGTTTAGTTTTTCATGGAGTGTCTGCCTAACTGTCCGCCACAAACTAGTTACATTTACATGATACACGTTGGTTAGATTGCTGTCGCTTTCGAGCTCCTACTCGTAAAGACTGTCAAAGATGCATATGACCGGCAGGGCCAATAGCTTAAGCTGTTTTCCGGGTAACCTCATTCTACTTAATAAAATTCATCTTCAATATTACAGCCCAAAGATGTCCACTGCTGGACATAGGCCTCCCCCAAGTGTCACCATATCGACCGATCCTGTGTGTCTTGTATCCAGCGGAATACCCGCAGCCTTGACCAGGTTATCACTGCACTTAGACGGAGGCCTTCCAACGCTGCTTGATAAAATTCTAACACTACAAATTTATTCTCTAACTGTTTAGAAAAATGTTTTTTTTCACAAAAGTTATTTTTGAACATTCCTTCCCTAAAGGGTTAATTAAATTGAGGAATAAACCTTAAATAAAATTCCTAGGGATTTCGGAGACTAATAATGTCAATTGAAAACTTTGACATTTTTACTCTCCGAAATCCCTTGGGGCGAGCGTCATCTTATTTATAAATTGCTGCATACAGTTTGTTCCATATTAAATATCTGCTGCATGATAATAGGAGCTGAACCTTGGAGCGCTTCGTGAATACATCAAACTCGAGAGCTATCGAATATTCACAACAGCCTGTATTTCTAAGGCAGGAATAGAAGCTCTTAGCGAGGGTTAGAGGTGACTAAGAGATTATTGGGGAAAGGGTGGCACGTGCCTTTTACCTTCCTGTCATTTGCCACATCCTTAACTTTTCTGTGTCCAGCGGTGTCTTTCCGTGCTCATGGAAAGATGCGCAAATAATTCCTTTATCTAAAAAGTCCAATCCCTCCTCCTTTTCTGAATACCGTCCAATATCCGTCTTACCATTCCTATCTAAAGTCCTAGAACGGTTAGTCCATAATCAAATTAGCAAGTTCCTATCCAAGAACAATCTCCTCAATCCCTTCCAGTCCGGTTTCCGTCCTGGTCACAGAACCACAACAGCTCTTCTCAACATTACGGACGATATACGGTCAGCCATGGAAAGCAGTAATCTGACGGTCTGACGGTTGCTAGATTTCAGTAATGCTTTTAATACTATTGACTTCGACGTTTTGCTTGGTATTCTATGCTCTCTTAATATATCTCCATCGGTGGTTGACTGGTTTCGTAGTTACCTGTTCGGGCGCCGGCAACGTATATGTATCGGGGAGAACTTGTCTTCCTGGTGCAGTACTTCTGCTGGGGTACCACAGGGTGGCGTTTTATCCCCTTTACTTTTCGCAGTTTTTATAAACTCAATCTCGAATGAACTTATTTCTTCCTACCATCTTTATGCAGACGATCTACAGTTGTACTCGCGGGCACCCCTCGGAAAGCTGTCCGAGGCTATAGCAACCATAAACCTTGATCTGGCTCGCATTTGTGATTGGAGCAGGAGGTATGGGCTTATGGTCAACCCTATTAAGACGCAGGTTATTGTAGTGGGCAGTTCTAGAATGGTTTCAAAGATCGACTGGACGTCTCTTCCCCAAGTACTTTTTGACAATTCTGTTATTCCATTCAGTGAGAAAGTTAAAAACTTGGGGATATTCATCGACAAAAACTTTTCATGGACTGCCCAACTGCAGGAAGTTAGCCGCAAGTTGTTTGCATCTGCTGCAACTTTGAGGAGATGCGGCATTTTCTTCCGACTGCCACCAAGATTGCGCTTGCACAATCTCTTCTTCTTCCCATCCTTGATTATGCTGATGCCAGCTATCTTGACCTTACTCAAGAACAACTAGATAAACTTGAGAGACTTCAAAATGTCTGTATAAGGTTCATATTTGGTTTGTGCAAATATGACCACGTTTCCGAATTCCGTGTAAAGCTCAAGTGGTTGCCAATTCGCCTTCGCCGGAATACTCATATTCTTTCTCTTTTGTACAATGTCCTCTTTACTCCTTCCACCCCTCTTTACCTCAAGGATCGTTTTCAGTTTATCTGCGATTCCCATACGAAATCTCTTAGGTCATCAGAAAACTTGCGACTTAAAATGCCTATGCATTCCACTACATTTTTGGATAAATCATTCACTGTCCAGGCTGCTCGTTTGTGGAATGCATTGCCTGACCCAATAAAACGTGCTCAGTCGTTGCCTGTCTTTAAAAAACTTATAAAGGAACATTACCTCTCTCTGTGATTATGTCCTTGTTTAAGCTGTATTGTTTTCTTGTTTGTTTATTTAGATGTATTTATGTATCTATTTTAGTGTTTGTTTTATCTGTATGATTTGAAATTGGCACCAAGTGCAACCCCATGTCGTGTCCAGGCTATCTCTATCCATTCAGGGTTGCCTGGAAGAGATCGCAGAGCGCGATAAGGCCACCTATTGTATGTTTGTTTTAATTTTTAATGTTTCTTTTGTATTGTCTTATCTTGGTGTACAATAAAGTATATATAAATAAATAAATAAATAAATACTGGGTTGGAAATGTCAGGGATTATATTTCATAAAAGGCCTACTTATGCCAAACTTCATTCAAATCCAAATGGATTTGGTCTGTCTGTGAGGCGTGAAAGTGTGATTCATTAAATAATATAGCATACAGACTTTCATATTTATAATATTAGTAGCTCTAGATATCCTACAAACGATAGAACGGAGACTCGTTTTTATAAATGTTACAGATTTAATTTGCATTTCAAACGCTCTACCCAAAATGGTTGGTAAATAACATTTCAAAAGTTTAAGTATAGATAATCACTTTATACTTAATCGATATTGAACGTGAATTATTCATCTACTCTTTGAACTTGGTTTACTTCTGAGTTCAGTTTAAAATCAATAAAAACATTGTCGCTGAACAGTAACAGATTAATAGTTCATCGCTTGCGACTCTTTCAACTTGTAACTAAGTTTTTAAATCAATTTTGAAGAAAGGAACATTTTGTATTTTGTAGAGAAAATCTTGGTGATTATTTTCTTTTAATATTTACTAACCTTTTCTCTTGTGAACTGTTTGACTGGGGATATACTATAACGTGTAAACGCCATCATGATTATCGGCGACGAAACCCCATCTGCAAGCTGATTAGGTAAAACAACGAAATTTATGCAATGCCTACTCATGCAAGTACCTTAAGTATATATTTAAAGTACATAAGAACGGTTTATAAAGTTTTAGTTAAGTACATCTAATAAGATTTCAACCAATAAGTAAAAATGAACGTATAAATGGTCTCAAAAAGCGCGGACATCAATTTGGGAACGACGGACCACTAGCCCAGTGAAGTCTGCCTGGCTGGGGGCTATATAGCTTAGTCTCCACTGCAACGTCCGGTTAAGCAGTAGACGATCATTCTGATTGAACAGAGAGGGCACTTACAAAAAAATGTGGAGTCACTCGCAGCTCAGCCACCGAAGAGGCAACAACTAGAAGAAAAGCCGAAATCATGCACGTGCGTTTCACTTTCACAGCGCCGTAATTAAAAATAGTCATGATGAAGATATAAAACTGCGATATATCCCATCAGTTTAGTTTTTCATGGAGTGTCTGCCTAACTGTCCGCCACAAACTAGTTACATTTACATGATACACGGTGGTTAGATTGCTGTCGCTTTCGAGCTCCTACTCGTAAAGACTGTCAAAGATGCATATGACCGGCAGGGCCAATAGCTTAAGCTGTTTTCCGGGTAACCTCATTCTACTTAATAAAATTCATCTTCAATATTACAGCCCAAAGATGTCCACTGCTGGACATAGGCCTCCCCCAAGTGTCACCATATCGACCGATCCTGTGTGTCTTGTATCCAGCGGAATACCCGCAGCCTTGACCAGGCCATCACTGCACTTAGACGGAGACCTTCCAACGCTGCTTGATAAAATTCTAACACTACAAATTTATTCTCTAACTGTTTAGAAAAATGTTTTTCTTTCACAAAAGTTATTTTGATAAGATAAGAAGCATTTTTGAACATTCTTTCCCTAAAGGGTTAATTAAATTGAGGATTAAACCTTGAATAAAACTCCTAGGGATTTCGGAGACTAATAATGTCAATTGAAAACGGGTGGGCGTCATCTTATAATATATAAATTGCTGCATACAGTTTGTTCCATATTTAATATCTTGATAAAATTCTAACACTACAAATTTATTCTCTAACTGTTTAGAAAAATGTTTTTTTTCACAAAAGTTATTTTTGAACATTCCTTCCCTAAAGGGTTAATTAAATTGAGGAATAAACCTTAAATAAAATTCCTAGGGATTTCGGAGACTAATAATGTCAATTGAAAACTTTGACATTTTTACTCTCCGAAATCCCTTGGGGCGAGCGTCATCTTATTTATAAATTGCTGCATACAGTTTGTTCCATATTAAATATCTGCTGCATGATAATAGGAGCTCAACCTTGGAGCGCTTCGTGAATACATCAGACTCGAGAGCTATCGAATATTCACAACAGCCTGTATTTCTAAGGCAGGAATAGAAGCTCTTAGCGAGGGTTAGAGGTGACTAAGAGATTATTGGGGAAAGGGTGGCACGTGCCTTTTACCTGTACGTTGATAATATAGTGGGACTGGTTAAACTGCGGAATTTGGCAAAATCTTGATAAATTATCTTCCCACTAAATTATTTACCGAGCAAAAATATTAGGGAAACTTAAATTTGCTTTTGAAGCATCACAAAGCATAATTATGTTTGTTGATAGATCATTCGAATGGTGATAAAACAACCTCTAATGCAGTTTGAATTTGACCTGGATTTCACCTGGGTTTACATCAAGCGATTACTATACCCGGGCTGGTATAAAATATATCCTCTTATTCTTCTATACTTAACTTATTTATTAGTCATTATATCAGTGGTCACTTTAGATACAATCATCTTTGATATAGTTCTACTTACAATTCTTTTCTTTGGTTATTATTAAATGTGATATGAACTTACATTACTTACGTTTTCTATCGGAAAATATTCAGAACTGAATGCTCCGACAAAAAATTGTTTCAAATATCGAATGCAGCCGAAATACCCCGAATCACCACGACTCAACTAGACGAATGGTACACTTCACTCGCGGTACCCAAATCCATGTTTATTACACTGCCTGCCCTACGAATATTGTACAGCTCGACTTTACCCGGCGATTTAAATTGCACACCAGTTTCAATGAGGCTTCGAAAGTACTTTAACCGTTTCATGTGATTTTCGTTTGAGTTTTGCGTACCATTGACTTTTGCGGTCACTTGGTTGTTAATGGCTCTAGGAATTAAGCAGTTGAGTGTATAATATATGTATATTATATACGTAAAGAGAGAACATTTTATCACTTAAGTTTAATGCCCGCTGTTAAAGTTTACATGGAGTTTTTTTTGGAGTTTGGTTTGGTGTACATTAAAGAATACAGCGTGGAAAAATCTTGTGATAGATTATTCTACTTAAAGGAAAAATACCTTTATTTTTAAATTTAGAAAATAAACATTCACTATTTTTCTCTAGGAAACACTTCTAATTCTATTTCGGTCTTACACTCGTCTGTCGTACAAGATATTCATACTACGTACGGGGACCTTTTCGGGGAAACTGAAGGTTTTGTCTGTGCAATTATGGACGAAGTTATCCTGACAAATAACTACCGGAGACGTATAATGAAGGACGGTATGGTTGGCATGTGTCGAGCATGCCACCATGCGGGTGAATCCATCAGACATATTATCTCTGGTTGTTAAGCTGGATATAATGGTGATAGACCGATTAGCGCACAATGATAATTGATGTCACCATCTCGCATGACGAGATCCTCGTGAAAGCTGGGAAAGAGAAACAAATCAAGTATCTCGAATTAGCACACGAGGTTGTCGACATGTGGAATGTGGACTCGGCGATCATTGTGCCGATTATCGTTACGGCCAACGGACTGATGGCTTGATGACTTTTAAACAAAATCTACTTATACTTCCATGTTTCATGAAAAGTATTTTTTTTTGTAAAATAAATTCATTATTATTATTATTTCTGGTAGTATCTACCTACCTACGAATGACGCCCAATACGAAGATTCTTTCTCATAAGAAAGTTACACTGTTGTTGAGTCATTACCATAGGCTACTTATTATCCCGAAAAAATTAACAATTCCTATGGGAAAAGTTAGTGAAGTGAAGTCGCGAGCAAAAAAAAAGAGTAATAATATTTTGAAATTTTTGCTGTTTTAACATCATTTGGCAAAAAGAGATTAATAACATTTTGAAATTGTTGCTGTTTTAACATCATTTCGCAAAAAGATATTTTGAAATTGTTGCTGTTTTAATCATTTGACAAAAAGAGATCAATAATATTTTAAAATTGTTGCTGTTTATTATATGTGATCACTATTCCTTTTATTTATCTCTTAGATTAATTATTTTGAAATTGTGTTCATATTTGATTAAAATTCCTTACAACAACTAATTAATTTATTATCAATTCATTTGTTTAAGCTTTAGATAACAAAAGCAAGTCTAGAAGGCATTCGGTCAGAGTCATAATAAATCATCTAGAAAATAGCAGCGAAATTAATAACTACCTAGACACTTCGTAACTAGTCCCTTAAGACCCGTTTTGAAGCTCTAAACGGTCTTAAAGGATCAAACTTTAACTGCGCAACCCTTGAAATTAATATAGCATATACGTATATTCAACTTTTATATTTTCATTTATTTTTTGTCTTTTTTAGGGTTCCGTACCCAAATAGTAAAAACGGGACACCACTGTCCATCTGTCTATATGTCTGTCACCAGGCTGTATCTCATGAACCGTAGGTAGACAGTTGAAATTTTCACAGATGATGTATTTCTGTTGCCGCTATAACAACAAATGCTAAAACATATTAAAATTAATATTTAATTAGGGTCCCTAACAAACTTGATTATTTTTGCCGTTTTTTTGCGATAATGGTTCGGAACCCTTCGTGCGCGAGTCCAACTCGTACTTGGCCGGTTTTTTTAAATATTTTTATTAACATAATTTCTTGTAATGTAATGTTTGTACGTCGTTTTGTGGCAAGTAAATACTTTTTCGTTTCTTTTCTTTCTTATTACTTCGTACATAAGAGTTGAAATAGCGTACAGCGTGCGGCTATATGGTTTGTATCAATGTTTGTTTCGGCGTCATTCAAAAAACAAGTGGGTATGCCAACATGAGAGGTACAGCCGAGCGGATTGGTTGGTGTTCCCGTGAATGTGGTCTCATTGCATTTTTTGTGCTATTTTGATTTTTTTTTTTACTTTAATTAATGTTTTTCAATAAAGCTGCTTGCTGAATACACATTTCGGTGTTTTCTACTACAGTAAAAATGAGAATTCCTGGTACCCTACATCTAATGAGGCGAACTGGAAGGTTACATAAATATCTAAAAAAGGATGATTATATCACAGATCTGCGGCATATATTCAAATTCAGAACAACAAAACAAAAAAATATCGTACCTTTTGGTAATTATACCTTTTTATGCAAAAATATCATGTTAATCAACAGGAGGGGAAACAAATTCATAATGACTTTTTAATGGTGTATCATCCATACTATTATACCATAAATGAGAAACAAAATGTGTTTGTCTGTTAAGTTTTTTTTTTTTTAGATAATTTTTGTACTGGCCTTGGGTCGGCTTCCAGTCTAACCTGATACAGCTTTGTACATGGACCTGACTGGAGACTACCTGTCTGATCACTAAAATTAGGGCATGCAATATCACAAGATTCTGAATTCCGGAACTGAGTTCCAATACTGGAGATCTGATTGCGGAATGCCGGAACTGGTTCCGGAACTGGTAACTTTAAAAGTTTGTTTCAAATCAAACAAGATTTGTAATTTTACCAGTCTTTTAATAGTTTTTACTAACAAATTAAACATCTTTCTCCCTTATTACTCTAATTACAGAGTGGTCATGGGTTCGAACCCAGGCAGGCGCTTTACTTTGTGTAAATTATTTCATCAGCACTGCTCTTAAAACGGTGAAGGAATACATATATTCCGGTATTACTCCCCTCAATTCCGGAATTGATATATCCGAAAAATTGTTACGGAATTCCAGAATTACGAAATTCCAGAATGCATGCCCTAACTACAACCCAGTATGTTAACTCGATATCTATAGGCTGAAGAGCCAGGTAGTATAATAATTTATCCGAAAGACGCTGGACATAAGCGTCTCCCAAGCGTCCCGTCGCCACATCTACCGCTCCGGTCTACTTCTCCTCTGCTCTGGATTCCCGCGGCTTTCACCAGATCATAGGTTCACCTTGTGGAAGGTTCTCGAATGCTGCAAACACAGAAATAGAATACACGTTTTTAATCAATCCTAAAAGAGCTAAATTATGGTTCAGCAGATAGATAGTTTAAAAAAATTCTAAACACCCGCGTACGAAGTCGCGTCCACAAACTAGTAGGGCATAAAAATCATTTTAAAATTTCGTACAGTTCCTTCCTGTTATGAATTATTTATAGAAAGCATATTTCTGCAACATTTATTCCACGATATTTCGTATCGTTCGCTTTGGTGGCCGTTGAAGCCTGAAGTTGTGGTAAGGGAGTGGTTTCACGGATGAAAACTAAGTCGCTATTGAACATTTTCCTTTTTTTATTATGAGTGCGTAAACAGTTAGCTTATTGCCAACATTAAAACATCCAGTGTCATAGAAACCATAATATTATCCAGACGAGTGTTATAATGTTGTACTAAATTTCATTATGCAATTCCTTTGCTTTTTCGATCCCTTCCTTACTCATCACATTCTCACTACTCAATTCGTGGTATCTTCATCAATTTCAAAAAAAGAACATTGTCATGCACACGCGTTTCACTTCAGCGCCCACTACTACAGCGCCGTAACTAAAAATAAATACTTACTTATAGGATATTCGAATTCACGTCGTATCCCGCCATTTCTACCTTTTATTTTTTGCCCCACCGAATAGAGTATAGCTTTTGCCAGCAACTCTGCCTAAGTGCAAGTCCAAAATTATCCCACATGACTGAAGGTACTACTGGTTTGAAATTTCAGGGATTACATTTCATTCAGGGCCTACTTATGCCAAATTTCATACAAATTCGAACGGATTTGGTCTGTCTCTGAGGCGTGATTCATTAACTAATATAGCATAAAGACTTTCATATTTATAATATGAAATAGGCGTAGCTATCCTACTAACGATAGAAAGGGGACTTTTTTATATAAATGTTGCAGATTTTATTTGCATTTCAAACGCCCTATCTTAACATTTCCAAAAGTTTAAGCATTGATAATCACTTTATACTTAATCGATATTGAACGCGAATGAATCTACTCTTTGAACTTCGTTTACTTTGAGTTCAGTTTAAAATCAATAAAAACTTTGTCGCTGAACAGTAACAGTTTAATAGTTCATCGCTTGCGAATCTTTCAACTTGTAGATAAGTTTGTAAATAAATTGTGAACGAACATTTTGTATTTTGTAGAGAAAATCTTGATGATATTTTTCTTTTCATATTTACTAATCTTCATCTCTTGTGAACTATTGACTGGGGATATACTATAATGTGTAAACGCCATCATGACTTCGTGAGAAAGGTCCGTCTCCCTCTCACAGTTGAACCATGATAATTTTGACACGTCAGAGTAAGTCCCCTGGTTCTTTAGTCTACATTATTACAAGATGTTTCAGCTGTAAAAAAATTGTCATGATGAAGGTACGAAAACTGCGATATATCCCATCTGTCTAGTATTTTCCGAACTATACTAGAGAAGGCTGCCTGTAGGGGCATCACATATGCGCTTCATTACGCGGGGCAAGCGCGGCGTCGGGGTACCGAAACCGCGGGGCGACGGTCGGCTGCGCGCCCGCCCCACCACTCAGCTCACAGACGCCAGCCATTACGGGCATTTCTTTTTACATATTTCAACCTTAGTTGTTAGTGTAAATTATAGCGTTATACCTTTTTTAATGCAATCCACTCTTTTTTTATAAAGTCCCAATTGAGCCCATTCAGTTATTCGGCTCGAAGGACCGGCGGGCCGGTGGGCGCGCAGCTGGCCGTCGCGTCGCGGGTTCTGTACCCCGGCACTCCGTGCTTGCCCCGCGGAATGACGCGCATATGTGATGCGCCAATACTGCCAGTCTAACTGGATGCAGCTGAATACCAGTATTTTTTTTGGAGTGTCTGCCTAACTGTCCTCCACAAACCAGTTACATGATACACGATGGTTAAGCTAGCTGTCACTTTCGAGCTCCTACTCGTAAAGACTGTCAAATATACAAATGACAGGCAGGGCCAATTACTTAACCTATTTTCCGGGTAACCTCTTTCTACTTAAAAAAAATCATCATTTTAGCCGAAAGACGTCCACTGCTGGACAAAGGCCTCCCCCAAGTATCACCATATCGATTGGTCCCGTGTGTCTAGTATCCCGCGGATTTCCCGCAGCCTTGAACGCACTTAGACGGAGGCCTTCCAACGCTGCTTGATAAAATTCTAATACTACAAATTTATTCTCTAACTGTTTAGAAAAATGTTCTTTTCTCAAAAGTTATTTTGATAAGATAAGAAACATTTATGAACATTCTGTCCCTAAAGGGGTAATTAAATTAAGGATTAAACTTTGAATAAAATTCCAAGGGATTTCGGAGGCTAAAAATGTCAATTTAAAAGTTTGACATTTTTACTCTTCGAAATCCCTTGGGGCGCACGTCTCTATACATAAATTGGTGCATATAGGTTGTTCCATATTTAATATCAGCTGCATGATAGTAGGAGCCGAACCTTGGAGTGCTTCGTGAATACATCAGAATCGAGAGCTATCGAATATTCACAACAGACTGTATTTCTAAGGCAGGAATAGGAGCTCTTAGCGAGGGTTAGAGGTGACTAAGAGATTATTGGGGAAAGGGTTGCACGTGCCTTTTACCTGTACGTCGATTATATAGTGGGACTGGTTAAACTGCGGAGTTTGGCAAAATCTTGATAAATTATCTTCACACAAAATTATTTACCGAACAAAAATATATGGACAACTTAAATTTGCTATTGAAACATCACAAAGGATATGTATGTTGATAGATCATTCGAATGGTGATAAAACAACCTCTAGTGCAGTTTTAATTTGACCTGGTATTATATATATTATATCTATATTTTTCTTGTAAAAGAGATGTGTAACTTCGTTTTGTGTACAATAAATTCTATTCTATTCGTACTTACTAAATATTTTTCTTTAATAAAAGTCCCTAGTTCACCCAGTCGCAATCGAGTCTCAAGGTAAGTAAGATAGTCTTGGTGTAGGTAGACACTGAAAGTTTTTTGCACAAAATTTGCAAAGTAGTGTTTACCAGCCGATAAGTTTTTTGGTATGTAAATCTAGGTGACGATTTTGGCGGTTTCAGTCTGATGTTTTTAAGTTTTATGACAATACTAGCTTCTGCCAGCGGCTTCGCCTGCGTGCAAGTTAAAAATTATCCCGAGGGAACATATTTCCGGGATAAAAAGTATCCTATGTGCTACTCCTAACTATAATCTATATCTGTGCCAAATTTCGTCCAGATCCGTGAAGCCGTTTGAGCGTGAAGAAGTACCAAACACACGCACACACACACACACAAATAATTGTCTTTATAATATTAGTGTGTTTAAATATGAATAAATAAATGTGAAGTGTGATAATTAGAAAAACCCAGTGAGTAGTATAATTATTTAATATATGTTTCAACACACTTGCTCATAAAGTGGCTCTAATTTCATCGCAATTAGGCACATAATGACACCTGTAATCAAACTGTGACTTTTTCATTGCTATTATTCACAAGTGAGTTATAGAGTTTTTTTTTTAATTTCTTGGTTGAATTGCTTTTTTATTAAAAAGTTTCGATACAAAAAAGATCGTGCTCAATAGTACAAATAAATTAATTTACCTATTGCTTGCACATTAATTTCATGCAACTTCGTATTTAAATTGATAATTTCAACTTGTACGTGTTTAATACATAAAACTTTCACTCAAATATAACTTTTGTTTTTCTCTGTAATAAATAAAACTTGAAATTCTCCATTTTGTACGTGGGTAAAACGGTATCCGCGAAAAGCCAAAAAAAAGAGTCCTCATTATTTTAGTCTATGGCCGATCGCCATTCTTAGATACGCGCGCATAGGAATACTGATTAATTCTTCCCGACATTGCAAAAAAATTTTCACAACTCGTTTTCACTGATGAAAATGATTTTTTTTTGTATTATTTTCATCACGAGTGTGTTGAAAAACGTCGTATGATACACGAGTGTGTTGATGATTACCGTCCTTGGCTCTCTTAATACCCTCAACTAACGGCTCGGGTCTCAATGGCGCCTCAGCGGCAATCACAAACATAACACACTTGTACCATAATGTACTATATTATCATCCTCTTGCTCTTAAACCAATTTATTTAGGGCCGGTGTAAAATATATCCTTTCTTTCATATATATATTCTTCTATACTTAACTTACTTATTAGTCATTATATCAGTGGTCACTATCGATACAATCATCTCTGATATAGTTCTACTTACAATTATTTTCTTTGGTTATTATTAAATGTGATATGAACTTACATTACTTACGTTTTCTATCGGAAAATATTCAGAACTGAATGCTCCGACAAAAAATTGTTTCAAGTATCGAATGCAGCCGAAATACCCCGAATCACCCCGACTCAACTAGACGAATGGTACACTTCACTCGCGGTACCCAAATCCATGTTTATTACACTGCCTGCCCTACGAATAGTGTACAGCTCGACTTTACCCGGCGAATTAAATTGCACACCAGTTTCAATGAGGCTTCGAAAGTACTTTAACCGTTTCATGTGATTTTCGTTTGAGTTTTGCGTACCATTGACTTTTGCGGTCACTTGGTTGTTAATGGCTCTAGGAATTAAGCAGTTGAGTGTATAATATATGTATATTATACACGTAAAGAGAGAACTTTTTATCACTTAGGCTTAATGCCCGCTGTTAATAGTACATTGTGTATTAAGAATAAGAATAAGAATAATTTATTAAAAAGTAAATACGTTCACAAAAATGTACATTAGGTGCAGTAGTATTATTTCTAAAACAATGTTATAAATAATGCTTATATGTAAACTATAACAACAATATTTTATTACAATTGCAAGATTATATACAAGAATTTCTATGTTTGGTAGGGACCTGCTTGATGTAGGTTCTTTCAAACCTGTGTTTCAGGCCATCACTTAACATAAAGCAATAATTGGGTCAATACAATTATTAAATAAAATTAGCCTATTAACAAACACAAAAATACATAAATTGGTACAAAACACAAAAAAGAAACAAAAATTAAAAATAAATAAAAAGTAAATAATTTAAGTATGTACAAGTAGATATGAGGATATATCATAATCAAGCAACAATTTCTAGAAGTTTTTCTGTGTCTTTGTAATTGAGTGTCCCTAAATAATCTGTTAAGGTAAAGCAACATTTTTTATATGTTAAGCTATAAACATCGAGTAACTTGTTGAGTCTATTATACAAAAAATAGAAAATATTATAGAAAAGGTCCTAAAAATACATAAAACCGATTAATAAAAGCATGTTTGGTCTGTGGCATTGTGCATACCAGATCCTTCCGTCTCTTGTCGGAAGGAACTGGATCATAGGGAAGTGCAATGTGCTGTTGCAGTATTGTGTGAAAAATAAATAATTGGCGTACTGTAAGAACATTACATGCTTTGTAGAGCTGCTGTGTCGGAAATCGAAAAGGGCGAAAGGTAGCAACCTATAGATTTGCTCTTTGAGCACGTTCTAGGGGGAGTAAAATTGAATTAGCCGCGCCACCCCAGGAAGTTATACAGTAGGTAAGAATGGATTGACACAACGCTAAATAAATCTGTTTAATTAATTTAAAGTCAGCTATGTTACGTAAATTCTTAAAAACATATATTAATTTGCGCACTCTAGTACATAGTAACTCGATATGTTTACGGAAATTTAGATTGGAATCAATAGTGACACCTAGATATTTCACATTGTCAGCTTTTACAAAAGCGGGGCAAGAACATGCAGTGTCAGCGTACGTGTTACAGTTATGCGCGTAAATATTTAGGTTAGTAAGCGGTGTGTTAGTATTCCTCATTGTAAATAAAATGTATTTGGTTTTATCTGAATTCAGTGTTAGAAGATTATTTTTGAGCCAATTAGACACCATATTAAAGCCACTCTGAGCATGTTCATAAACCTCAGCTCTTGATTTGGCTGCGAACAATAGAGCGGTGTCATCAGCATATGACATATTAAGGGCGGTAAGTAAGGAATTACGATCGAGGCTCTAGTAGAAGCCCGAAGTCGAAGACTGTGGGCTTTCTGAGTCGAGGTTCGTAAATCCCATACCGCCCGTGAAACATACAATGTTTTCCATCACATTTGCGAGTAATAATTATGAATGAAGCTTTAATACACAAGTCAGCATATATAATATTACAAAATACGTGAACTTTTTTTTAATTGGATGGCGATTTTTTGCCCACACCACAGATTATACAAATGTTTCGTTCAGAAACGTTAAGGGCAAATACTTACGTAGGTTGCCATGACGGAGAGCAAAAAAAAATTGACTTTTTGATACAAATAACTATTAAAATCGATTATTAAGAACATTAGTTGAATATTTAAATAACATTTAGCGAGATTGCAAAGAAATTTCTGTTTAGATAACATTTTAAGGCAATTTCTCAATTGCGTGTAAACCCCAACAAACATTTTGGCGCTAAGGGCAACCTTTTTTTAGCTCTTATAGTATTATAAACGATATATAAGAGCTCCGATGATAACATTCGATTCTACTATGGTGTTAAGGATAAATAATTAAACCTACAAGAGGAGTAACAGTTACAAAGAAAACTTGTATTACTTAAGGCGGTAGCATGGAGTTGGCGAGAACTATTATATAGCTCACTCTTATAACTTTAAGAAGCGTAAAAAACTGTAAGCAATTGTAAGGTGTCTACTAACACTTACTAAAGGCTGATGTCTTTAAACAGAGTTAGTGAGATGCTTCGTAACACCTTAAGGCTTACTGTAATAGCTTTAAGATGCGTAAAACACTGTAAGTAATTGTAAGGTGTCTGCTAACACTTACTAACAGCTGATGTCCTTAAATAGAGTTAGAAAATACTTTGTACCACTTAACGAGTTCTATCGAACCCGAAGAGTTAGCAAGAAAGCTATTAGTATCATAAAAGTGTTAATTATAAATCTTATAGAGCTGGATGCTGCAAGAATCAGAAACCACCTTTAAACCAATAATGATTGTATAATGGTGTTACTCGGTCAACCTTAGGTAATACAGTGGTTTTAAAAATACTTCTATACGGCCATAAACAATATGTGCAAACATTATTACTCTTAATTATCACTTTACGTTGATTTATAGAATTTTATATCACCTAAATGCATCCTAATATAACCTAACCTCAAAAATTATGTTTTGTTACAATATAAGTTTACGCTGTGCAACGGGTTTATCCGGTAATATTTTTGTTTCTACCATGCAACCATAGAAAGTTAAAAAAACCGGTGAAGTTCAGATAAAAGCTTCCAAAGAATAAACCGATTGGTACCGATTTGTATAAAGCGCAAGCAACAAATATACAACAGGGTTCCGTACAACTGGAAACTGATATGACGAATGATGAGTACAACATTTTGTTTCCTCTCAGAAGTTTAAATACCTCGGACGAGGAGCAAGACTGTGAATATATGCAAAACATAAATTTAAAGAATGATTTACTAACATGGGCTGTACAAGAAAATATAAGCCAAGCTGATATGAAACATTTGATTTTAATTTTAAACAAAAGATTTACAGATATTTTACCATCCGAACCTCAGAACGATTTTGCAAACACCGACAGAAGTTTGTCTTAAAACAATCAAAGGTGGTAAATATTGGCATCATGGGATTGTAAAGCCATTATCAAATATAATTGAAAATTGTATTCCGCTGCCAAAAAATATTCACCTAAATATCAATCTTGATGGCTTACCTATTTTTAAATCAAGTGGTTTTCTGTACTTCTCATCTCTTTTACATATAGTGTAAAAATAAAACTTATTATTCTTTTAAAATGGTTGGTTTTATTAAAAATATCTTTAGTATTAGTAGTATTACAAAGGAAATAACATAATCAGTCAAATAATCAGTCAAAGTTTGAGCATAATTACTCAACATTTCTAATTGCACTGAGCCCTTTTTGTTTGTTACTCGGTTAGAAGCCATTTCACATCTGCGACCCAGCACAGTACGCGTGACTGTAATTACATTACAGATGTGAAAGGACCAATAACCAATATCTTCCAAAAACTAAACAAAATAAAAATCATCAAAAATTATTTACGGCACAATAAACATGTTATATCTACTGATCAACGATAACTATTCAACATACATTATCCATCACAATTAAGAACTCCCTATGTATTACGAACTTGTTACAGTGAACAAGCGAGATGTTTATTTACAGTACGGTTGAAATATCTTGGCGAGTCTTAACTTATGCACTATGAACTTTCGCGCATGTTCTCTCACTCATACTCGTCTCATGTCACCATTTGGTTCCTAAAAAATGTTACTGCGCGCAGCCTTCTGCGCGAAATTCGAACTCGCCAAGATATTTCGGCCGTACTGGTACATCGTATCATGGGAGAAACGAACATCTGAACACCGTGATAAAAGATGAGCGAGCGAGCAAGCAAGCGTGCGCCTCGGCAGCGCCAGCGGTGGTGGAGAGGCGTGAGTTGCGATGCGAATACAATGGCGTGATGTGTGTGCCACCATCACTAAGATATGGGAATAGGTACTGAAACAAGAGTATTTTTTTGTAATAATGTAAAAATACATACAAGTTAAGCTTCTAAAAGTTAATTTACAAAATACAAAAAAAAAAAAAAAATATATAGTAAAAGACAACTTTTAATTCAAACTAAATTAGCTTAGGTTACGTTCGTACAGGCTTTTGTTTTCATAATTATTATAAATAATAGAATTTAAAATTATTTGATTTATTCAGTCAAGTAAAGGTATAATATATGTAAAGGTTTTATTCCAACAATAAGAGAACCCTGAACATGTTTAGCTTACAGGTTCACTTAGAACCAATAAGCAAACTGAACCTACAAAATTGTTGTCTTTTCACTTTCAGAACCATATTGTAGAACTGCAAGTAGCATATAAGTGATAATAATGGTTCTTTAAGCACTATGTTAGGGATAAAAGAGTTATCAGCATCCGTAAGTAATTTAGAATTGTCGCCATTAAATAAATAGTTAACCTATAAAAAAAATAAAAGAAAAAACTTTTTCTAGTCGTTATTGCCCCACTTATTTATTATATTATTGTCAGTATTCCATTAAAATATCTATAGACAGTACCAGGAACTATTATTCATCATAATTGAAATAAAAAAATAATTGAGCCAGTATTTTTTTTCTACATATTGTCATCAAATGCAGTTTATTTCTAAGGCGTTTCAAAATTGAGATGAAAACATACACATACTGTTACAGAAAACTTACCATGGCAGTGAGTTTTGATAATTATAACACCATTGCAGTAATCTAAAATACATTAATTGACTTACCTCATAAACATAAAGTCACTTTCAAACACTATAGTATCACTGTATCGTAATGCTAAATATTTTAACACCATAGACGGTAACAAATCACAAAAAATATGAAAAGAGGTAAATATGTTGGCGCTTTGGGTGATGCTTGTTGCTATTAAATAACTACAATATATTCTTAAGGTCTATATTGTGTAGAGGAAGCACTAATATGTTATTAAAGTAGTTATTAGGATGGATTCCATAACTGTATAACTACTTTAGCTTGCAGTTGTAACCTTTGTATAGCTTATAATACACTTAATGTGGTAAGCACTGCTTCAATAGCACTATTATAGCTCTTTATTGTCACTCATTTATCATTCCACTACAACTATTAATTCACTTTAAGCTCTAAAATCGTGGGCCCAAATCAGGGTTATAAGAAAGTTAAAACGCGCTATATCACCGAATGTTAGTGCCTTTATAGGACCTTAGGTTCTTAAAATTCTCTTAAATAGCTAATGTAGCACTTATTCTTATCACCAAAATGTTACTTGGGACTCCTTGCTTGAACTTGCATGACCTGTGTGCTGTGCTATAAATTAAAAAAAATTACTTACCGCCCTTGGGTTTCATGACAAAAAAAAAGCTCAAGGGTTTTATATGGGGCATTACGGTCAAGTTAACCTGTATGTTTTGATACTGTTTACGTGCAAGTGTGATGAAAAGTTTATATGGAGTTTTATTTGGTATGGTTTTATGGAGTTTGGTCTGGTATACATTAAAGAATACAGCGTGGTAAAAATCAATGGGCCTTGAAGGAAAACCACTTTAAAATTATTGTGATACTCTATACATAATGATGTCTACTTAAAGGAAATATTCCTTTATTTTTAAATTAAAATATAAATATTCACTATTTTTCTCTAGGAAACACTTCTTCTTCTTCGGTCTTACATTCGTCTGTCGTACAAGATATTCATACTACTTAGGGCGGTTTTGTCTGTGCAATTACGGATTAAGTTATCCTGATGAATAACTACTGGAGACTTATAATGAAGGACGGGACGGTTGACATGTGTCGGGCATGCCACCGTCCGACATATTATCTCTGGTTGTTAAGCTGGATATAGTGGTGATAGCCCGATTAGTGCAAAATGATAATTAATTAGTTACGTTTAGATTTCGACCACACATGACACGAGATTTTTTACTCTTTTGTGAATATGAGTCTTTGTAAACATTTTTAACACATAATATTGGATAGAGCAGTGGTGGCCCAGTGGTATCGGCTGCGACTTACAAGTTGTAGGTCGTGGGTTCGAACCCAGGCAGGCGCTATACTTTGTGTAAATTATTTCATCACCACTGCTCTCAAAAACGGTGAAGGAAAACATCGTGAGGAAACCGGCATGTCCTAGAACCAAAAATTCGAAGATATGTGACATCCACCAACACGCAATGGGCCCGCGTGGTGGATTATGGCCCTTCCCCTCTCACAGAGAGGAGGCCTGTGTCCCAGCAGTGGGAAAATTAATAGGCTGATGATGATGATAATGAATATTGGATACAGTTGTTCTATCTCACGACGGCGGGTTGGTCTTAGGCGTTACTTAGTGCTCCCGAACTTACGCTGTACATGTGCATCACACACACGACTAAGACCAACCCGCCCCGTCGTAAAATAGGACAACTGTACCTTGCTAAGCATGCATCTGTAGTTGAATAATACCTTAATTTTTATAAAGAGATTTTCTGATTGCTATGAGGGATCAGAGGAGAAAAACATATTATCACACCAACCCTATGCAACTGTGCTAGCAAGCATGAACCTAAAAATGTAGGCTTAAACTACACCTTCAGAATTATACCAGCCTGTAACGGTCCCGCTACAGGACAAAGGCCTCTTCTCCTCTTTTGAAATTTCAAAATTAACACTTTCATACGTACTTACTTTTATTTCTTCTCGTAAATTCAACACCATTTTATATTACAAACGATTTATTTAACACTGTGCCCCTTGGCGCGTAAATCCTTATTTTTACAGTTCGTCCTTGCCGCCCGTCCTAGTCGTGCAGTTAACGTTACCCAATCTGTTAGGATCAAGCTGTTTGCGCAGCAGCAACATGCTACGCAACGTATTGGTGTAACATGTTGCTGCAACATACGCAAAGTTTGTAAGGCATGATGCTAGCGGGTGCGTCTCATATCATATAAAGTTATTTGGTATACCTATTTTAATTTCAATAACGTTCATAAGATATAAAATAAACGTGAGTTATACCAACGGTTGGTATAACTTCTTTAGACATAACATTTATATACTCTAAAACTTATTTCTTATAACGTTATTGGATATAACGTTTATTTAATCTAAAATCATTAGGCCTATCGTTTAAAATATATAATATTCATACCATCTTTATGGTTAACGCTCCGATTCAAAGCAATCCGACTCGGATGGGTTTTATTAGGTTAAAAGGTAAAGGCGGGAGCGAAGTGGAGCGCCAGGTCCCCTCTATGTTGGTGAATCATTTGGATTAGGTTTGGTTAGAACACGCGCGAAGGCGAACGAGTGAAGCGAGCGATTTAAAATCGCGTAGGCGTGAAGGGGAGAGCCGTGACATAAACCATGTATATCAAACGATTTTGTATTCAACGTATGTTATGCTTATAAAAATTAGTTACTTTAAAATTATATCAATCGTTTATTATAATAACTGATCATTATATTTCAGTTGTTGATCAAATAAAATTCTAGATTCAGTTGTTATATCTTTTAAGTATTAGAGATTTTGTAATTATATCATATATTACTTACCCGATGCTAGCTGCTTGATAGCGTTTAAGCCAGATTTTGTAATTATGTGTTCTTTGATCATTTTAATTGCTAGAAAGAAAGGAATCTCGTAAAACATCATTATTAAGGAAAGAGTAAGGCATAGGAACAGATGAGTGATTTCTGAATTTTGACAAGCGTTTGCGTTGAAATGAGATTGCAACTTGAATTTTAATTATAATAAGTTGGATATAATTGCCCTAATACTTTCAGAAAATGAGTCACTGTCTATCTCTGAATGTTATCTGAAGAAAGTCGTCGTCAACTATCGTCTGACATAATAGTGACATGATATTTAACAATTTCAGTCAGGTTTTAAGTAATTTGTTTTGTTCTAAACTAAAATAAAGCTTAGCAAAGTGTGTGCCACACCCAAATTGCGCAACACAAGTTGCCTAGATCGTGAACAGCCTTAGCACCCTCCAATCTTCGAGGATCATTTGCGTACCTGCGTTCAGAAAATGTTTCGGAAAATCAACGCGGAAAGCTCGTCCGTTTCAAACAAGTCAGGGTACCCTTTATTTATACTTCGTTCGGCGCATTTAATCGGGTTTCTGTCCCTGTGTATTTCTACCCGTTTCAGTATTTATTTTAGCAAAGGTTGTCGATTTGTTTTGAACTGTATTCGCAAATACAAAGTGAAGCTGACTGCATTGTTTTCGAACTGAAATTCAGTTTGTATTGAAGTTTGAATAATTTAATCTCAGTATATGCTGGTATGGTAAGATACATACATACATAAACTCACGCCTTTTTCCCATAGGGGTGGGCAGAAACTACAGAACGCCACCTGCTACGATCCTTGCATACTTCTTTTGCTTCGCTCACATTCATACATCTAGTCATACACACACGCTGGTTATGAGTACTACGCACCTGGCCTTTCTGAAGAACATCACCAATAAGGTCTATGTATGTCTTTCTAGGGCGTCCACTCCCGGCGTTTCCATTTAGTAAGATGAATGGTAAGATGACAGATAATAATTTATTCTGACGAAAAAGGAATCTGACCAATGTGTCTAGATCTTAAATTTAACATTGTTTCCATTTGAAATATAAATCGCCTATCGATGTAATGTAAATGGCCGCTTTTTTAATTGTGTAAAGACAAGATACATCTCCAAATTATTTAATATAAAACAACTTTAATAAACATTATTTAAAAACTCTACAATAGGGTCGATAGATGAGGCATTTATGCTAAATCTTACTTACTGTTACAAATTACTAAACCTGGATTCTGATAGACAGATAGAAAAGACAAGTTGAACTGACATTATTTTGTAAAATGAGGGGTAAACAAAATAAGTATTTAACAATCTTAGCAGGTGGCGTACTGTGGTTTCTGCAATGTATGTGTATTATTAGCTGACAGGCGAGGTGGCGTCATAGACATTGCTAATGCCATGCGAGTTGCGGTTGGTGGAAGTTTATGGAAGGAGGTGTATAGCGTGTCCTCGCTCTCTTTTACTGCTGGCACATCGATCAAGAAGGATGTGTTACCTTACAGCTATGGTGTGCTTGACGTATTGAATTTCATGTTACGTGTTCTTATACTATTTTTGCAAATTGTAATTCCAAGGTCTAAAATATTGTTCTTTTTTATAACGTGTTTCGCTTCTGGTTCCTAATAATATTCCAACACATTGCACGGCTTGTTCGGATAAATCCTTTACTGTCCAGGCTACTCGTCTGTGGAATGCATTGCCAGATTCAATCAAACGTGCTCAATCATTGCCTGTGTTCAAAAGACTCGTAAAGGAACATTACTTGTCGCTGTCTTCGTCTTAGCGTGTTGATTTCAAACATACACTGTGATTGAGATTACCAATATTATCAATAGAGTCAATCACCATTTATTTTTATTTCCATTATATTTAGTATGTATGTATATATTACATAGCATATGTATTTATATGTGTATTTATTATAATATAGTAAAGAAGTATGTATGGATCGTAGCAGGTGGCGTTCTGTAGTTTCTGCCTACCCCCATGGGAAAAAGGCGTGAGTTTATGTATGTATGTATAATATAGTATTTTAACAATGTTATTGTCACACCAATAACAATTCCACTACTTGTCCAGACAATTACTGTCCATACCAGGTTGCCTGGAAGAGATGGCGGAATGCGATAAGGCCGCCCATTATATTTGTATTAATTTTATTTTTATAATTGTATTTTATGGTGTATAATAAAGCATCATCATTTCAGCTGAAAGACGTCCACTGCTGGACATAGGCCTCCTCCAGGCGTCGCCACATTGACCATTCCCGTGCGTCTCGCATCCAGCGCCTTTCCGCAACCTTAACCAGGTCATCGGTCCACCTAGTGGGTGGCCTTCCAACGTATCGTCGTCCGGTTCGCGGTCGCCATTCCAGAACTTTTCGGCCCCATCGGCCATTCGTTCTGCGAGCAATGTGCCCTGCCCACTGCCACTTAAGTTTGGCAATTCTTCGGGCTATGTCGGTAACTTTGATTCTCCTGCGGATATCATCATTTCTGACGTGATCACGCAAGGAAATTCCAAGCATAGCCCTCTCCGTCGGGTGACTTGAGCTTTCTGATAAGGCCCATTGTGAGCGACCACGTCTCGGTCCTATAGGTGATCACTGGCAACACACACTGGTCATAGACTTTTGTCTTGAGACACTGCGGTAGATTGGACGAGAAGATACCACGCAACTTCCCAAACGCCGTCCAGCCGAGTTGGATTTGACGGTTAACCTCTTTCTCGAAATTGAACCTACCCAACTGGTCCGTTTGTCCCAGGTAGACATAATCGTCTACAACTTCGAGTGTAGAGTCTCCGACCTTGATAGGAGTGGGTGTTACATAGGCATTCACCATGACCTTGGTTTTGTTCATGTTTATTTTAAGACCCACTCTTTCGGAAGCTCTACTGAGGTCATCGAGCATTTTACTGAGGCTCTCCATGGTCTCAGCCATGACCACTATGTCGTCGGCAAACCGAAGGTGAGTGATGTACTCGCCATTAACGTTGATGCCAAGCCCCCTCCAGTCCAGAACCTTTAAGACATCCTCCTCTATAAAGCATATAATAAATAAATGTGTAAATAGGTCATCAACACTCACATGTGTGTGTTGATGCGCAATAAAAGCGCGCTGTCAAATTTTCAACTCTGCTCTGCGACGAAAGTTGAAAATTCAATATATTTATGAATTACTGTCCTAATCGGAGAGCAGTTTTAAACATCGTAATCATTATATTAATTAAAGGGAAAATCATAATCAGGTGCCTAATTCAAATACAATAACGATTTAGGTTATCGACTGCATTTATTATTTAAATAAGACTAAACTTGAGCATACTCTATCTGTGGAACCTATCAACGATTATTAGCAACTACAAAATGTTGTTTAATAATACAGTTGTAAGAAGCCTAGTGGTTATTTTTATGTGAATTAAGGCTCATCAAATTTTAGCCACGACTTTTCAATGTTGCAAGCCATGGTGCCATTGGGTTGGTCCAAGCCAAACTTCTTCAAGGCACTCATGATGTCAGCTTTGAGTGGCTGTGTAGGGACCTTGGTGAAAACCACGTAGTCTCCATTTTCGCAGTCCCTCATCAACAGTAGTTTTCCAATCACCAGCCACTGGTCACCGCTTTCTCGGTGAAGAGTCAGGTAGGTTGTGTTTTCTGAAACATTGTCATCGTCTTCAGTGTTAATCAAGTCTGGTTCGAATAGATATAATTAGTTATCTATTGTTGTATGACCCGTTGGAGTCTAATGCGCAACTAAGGCCCATTTACGCCAAATCAGATTTAGTTGCTAATACGAGGTTAAATAACGAATAAGACATACAATTTAGTTGAATGTACCGTCGAATCGAAAAGAAGAAGAATTCATACATAATTGGCCGGGTTAACTACTAACCCTGAGTTAGTTAGATAAACCATAGTAGCGCAAGCGGGCCTTAGTAATTTATTTTAAGAAAAATAAATCCCATTTTTCAGTTATTGAGTTACAGACCAAAACATTTGGTAAAAGCAGAAGAACAAAAAAAAAATTGTCCCTTACAAAAGTTTTGCTTCATAGACAAAGTTAGTTGTTGATTAAGTTAACCGTCGATTAAGTTAACGGGTCGTTACCATGTGAATGGGTTTTAAAGGAAATGCATTACTGAGGTAGGTAGTTAGGTACAGGCACCTAACTTCAGGAAAGGCACAGTAACTACAGGTAGTTACTGTACCTTATTTGATTATATCGCTGCAGCCAGCACGCTAAGATTGGATTAGCGATAAGATTAGATGCCTAACGTACAGATTGGTTTAGTCATTAGTGTAAGTACGGTATTAACTATGAAAGCTAATTGTAACGATCTTTAATTATCTAGATTAATTAGAGTCAACGATTAACAGTCACTATTTTCAAATATTAAGCTTAAAAAAACAGAAAGAAAAAAAAACGTCAAGAAAAAATGGAGCCAGTTCATAGGGATCAAAAATTCGCAGTCAATATGGAAATGAATAAAAACCTGTTTATATAACTAAATACGAAATATCTGTTGCAGAAATGAAGCTCATAGTAATAATACTGGATATGATTGGAAATAGTACAGTAACGATAAAGTTTTGTCTCAGAGGCATAAGCCGCTATATACTTATTCACACGATCAAAAATAAGTTTATTAGCCAAATATAAGATAACTTGTATGTGAAAACTAGCCAAGTCAAATCTTGAGCTAGAATTTATCCTAAGTTAGTGCTTTATATTATTTTAAAATAGCAAATATTATTGTAGCAGAAAAAGCAAGACATTGTGTTTATTTTAGAATGTTTTATGTTCTTGTAAATAAATTTTAGGATACAGAACTTGGCACACATTTACATCTCAATTAATTTGTCTGCGTAGTCAACAACCGCGCATTTTCTTAGTATTGAACTGGGCTCCCTTTTTGATTTTTGATAAACGATTAATCTAATAATTGATGGACATGGAAATTAGCATTCGTTTGTATCCGGCAAGGCGATGATTGCCTAGGGATATAAAGAAAATAGTTGTACTACATCGACACCTAGTGCATCTTTGTTATGTAAGTAATATAGTTAGGTTTATAGTATAGTTTAGCTTTGTTTAGTTGTTAAGTATGTACATATTATTTTAGAACTATATATTTTCTTTAACGAGTTTTGACGCAGTTTACGCTTTGACAAGACGTTTAACAGAATGAAAATACTTAGCCTGTTACTGATTTATACTTAATAATATTATAAAGATGAAGTTTATGAGGTTGTAGGGGCTAATGAACCGATCTAGATGAAATTTGACCCTGGAATGGACAAAGGATAGTTTGTATTCCCTTGGGATGATGAAACACTTTTTACGCGGCCGAAGCCGCGGGCAGGAGCTAGTTGCTTTTAAGGCATTTAATAATTATTTTCTCTCACACTTCATAATTATGAAGTGAGAGAGCAAAAACTACTTACTGCAATTTTCTTCATCGATGATGATATTCTCCATGACGCCTTTGTCAGCTGAAGTTCCTTGCAGGAAGTGTCTTCGGCCCTTGTGCTCCTTATCACTCGATGTTATTTCTAGGAAAACATGGTTCCAGACCACGGTATCGTTGAAGTTACCATAAACTTCTGCATAGCGTTTCTGATCCTGTTTTTAAAAGGAAATATTTAATTACACTGGGATAATGCATTGTCAAAATCTATAATCTTTTCGACATCATCCTACATAAATTAACAAAATAACTTTTTTGGGGCATTAATCATTATTATCAGCCTTTTAATGTGGCCACTGCTGGGACACAGGCCTCCTACCTGTGGGGGAGAATGGGCTGTAATCCACCACGTGGGCCTAGTGCGGGTTGGTCATCCACCAGGACGTCGCATGTCTTTGATTTTTTGGTTCTATAACGATGTTTTCCTTCACCGTTTTGAGAGTAGTGGTGATGAAATATTATACAAAGTAAAGCGCCTGTCTGGTTTAGAACCCATGACCTACTACTTCTAAGTCACGGGCGTTAATTTCGGACCACCACGGGAGGATGCTGCTTTGAAGGACTAATAATATTAACGGGTTACGTATACACAATTATTCATTTCACTTTTCCTTGATTCGCTGGCACTCTATATGAAGACAAGAAGAATCGCACTTTCGTAAACCAGAATGAAAAACTGATGACTTATGACAATCCCAAACATTATGGGCGTATGACACATGCTGTTGCCGATAGAATATCACTATATTTAGAGCCCAAGGTACATATACCTTAGGCTCTCATGTATTGCATAAAATACATGTACTTCATTGGTTTAAAATTCAAATATAAGCAATTTACATATTCACCTTTGTTGTCAACGGTTTTATATGTAGTTTGAAACAAATCAACTTATTCGAAAGTCGATAGTAAACAACTTGCCATACGTCAGCCATTTTCTCCATATTAAAAGATTCCCCGTTCTTGTATTGTCCACATTTTTTCCACAAATCATTTTTTGCTTGTTTTGCCATCTTCTTTTCATTTTTCCTACTTTCTGTTGTACTTTCATGATTATCTGTTTTTCCTAAGTCATTTGACTCAAAGAAAGTTTCTGCTCCGGTAATCATTGCTTCAACTATCTCGGAACTATTTTCATTTAAATCGAAAATATTGTCTATTATAGTATTTTCTTCAGACATTGTGTGACTTTTATTTGTTTCCATTTCATGTGTTTCTGTAGTAGTTTCATTTGATTCATAAAATATATTTTGGGGGATAGTGGTTATAGACTGGTCCAAAGAAGAGTCCATAATTTCATTAGTCTCTGTAGTATTATCAGAAGATTCTGTTATACTGTGTTCCTCAAGCTCTCTTTTCTCTATGTTCGGTTCTGTGAGGTTTAAATCACACTGACAGCAACCTGCGTATTTTAAAATTATCAAAAAATAAAACTGCGTCACAATGTGTTTCCACATTATGACTAGATTAGTCCACTGACGGTTAGTAAATGCAAGCTGAAAAGGATTTCGTCCATATTTAAATGTTTTACTTTTGATTGTTATGAGATCATTTCTAGTTTCTGTGTTGATATTTCAGCTGGAGTAATAGTAAATAGAGAGCCCTTTCCAGTGAGTAAGTCCATTGTTATTTAAGAGTTTACTATAAAATATAGCTATTGTTTTCTATCCCGTGAGATCGGCATTGTTTGATGAATTTGGGTTAAGAATCAATATTATGGTCTCGTTTGTAGTGTGTAGATTATCATTAGGCTGAGCTAAGAACTAATGATGATGTGATTGTGGAAAAAAATATTTTAATTGATAAAGTCGTAGTAGAGGAAGGTTATTTAGAAAACATAGTTTTGAATGGAAGATATCGACAATTTTAGTGTCGAGCACATAACGAAGTCAATGAAAATGCCTTTATTTTATTCGTTACGTACTAATATGATCTATTTTTTAAGAATCCGTTGACCTAGATTTAGTAAATTATTATTTTTAATTATGTCTGTCTCCTTATGATCGAACATAAATCTTTTGTTAGATACTAAAATAGCCTTTACTTCTTCACTGTATATTTTACTTAATCAAATAAGATTTCGACCTGCATTTGATATAACAATTTCAAAGTACAGTGCATTTCGTATACAGCTTTGTCTGAAACCGCGGTGTGGTCTAGAAATTGGTATTTTATTGCTATTGTCTACATGTAGCGAAGTTGCAGCAAGGATTTCGGTTTCTCTCGGGATTTTATTTTAGAAATTGCACAATTCAGAATGTATCTAACTTTGTTCCTTTGACGGTGTAATATATTTGTATTTTATGTACTTGAAATTACAGTTATGATAATGCATCGTTGTAATATATCATCATTCCAGTATTTAAAAGTTCTGTTATAAATAACCGTTTCTAGCAGAACTTTTTGGAATGATGAAATATAACCGTGTTATAGATGCTTCCATAGTCGGTCATGTAAATAATAATATTGCAAGTCCATCTGCCATAAATTGTTTTTTAAATTAACAGTTTATGGTATAGTAAGTAGTGCATAGCTCAAAATTCCTTACTAATTGAATTGAAAAAAAATATTAGCTAATAGGTAATCTATTTATTTCTAGATTGTTTTCCTTTTTATTTTGAGCATAAAACCTTGCTCAGACTGATACAATAAAAGAAAAGCTGTTCAGAACATTTTACTGACCAGGTGTTCGCCACTACTGTAGTTTTAAGCAGGGTCGCGCTTGACCACTATCTCACCTAATGGTAAGAGATGATGTGGTTGACGGTAGAGCACACTTTTCTACATCTAATTTTGATGCAATTACTGATAGCTCCAACTAGGGGGGTGACCCTTAAGCTCATAGAGTAAGATTACTTTGAGTGTGTGTAGATGTGTATACATCTGTCCCTTAGGTCTTGCATACATCTGTCCCTTACGCACACACAAACCAACCTTGCTCTAAGAGCTTATGGTCACTCCCCTGAGGCTTTAGACAAGTGATATTATTCTACCAACAAAAGCGTCGCGATAGTGATTGGTAAAATGTAAGGGATTGCCAAACACTAACAAAGTGCCACGCGATCAATCCATTTTGGAACTCCGATAGTCACTATAGTTGATAGATTGACACTTTTTCAAGAGCTCCGTGAATTTAAGTTAAAAAAAAAGGAATGAAATGCTTTCTTCTAGGCAACCTTGCTTCACCATCGACCACATACCGTGAAGCACGAATGGTAATATTCCACAATCTTCGTCTTTTCTATTAGTAATAATTAAAAAAGTATGCGAAGCAGGGCCGGGCTGCTAGTTTTGTACAATCCCCAGCGTAAAACTTCCTCTTAGTGTATAAAACAAACATTTCACTCATTAACGTGGGTTACTAATTCACCATACATATGCATTTTCGTAACTTGAGCTCTACTATACCTAGTTGCGAACTGCGGAACGCCAAGTTGTTCGGTGGACCAACTTACTTACTTAGTTACTGTAGAATTTGTAAGGTTTCTTTTTCTGGTTTTTGTTTCTTGTCACTTGAGGATCATTTTCTGTGTTTTAAAGCGTGGAACTTATAGTGTTTTGATTCCATGTTATCCTTTATTGCAGGATAAAGTAGCTTGGGGGTAAAAGCAACCGAATGGAGTGGATTTGTGAAGTTAAGCTGAACGTGCCGTAGTTGAGTAAGGATGGGTAACCACTGGAAGATAGATACCTGAGGAACAAAGGTTATCCAATATAGACCGAAGAATTGACAACTTTAAGTAGCAATTGGCACGGCACATTGTTCGCAGAATGGAAGGCCAATAGGTTTGAAAGGTTCTGGAATGTTGACGTAGTTGAGTAAGGATGGGCAACCACAGGAAGATGGATACCTGAGGAACCAAGGTTATCCAACATAGACCGACGAATTGACAACTTTAAGTGGCAATTGGTACGGCACATTGTTCGCAGAATGGATGGCCAGTGGGTTTGAAAAGTTCTGGATTGTTGGTAGAATCTACAAGGTAGATTGATGACCTGACGGGATCCTCGGGAGTCCACTGGACTAAGGCAGCACAGGAACGGTCGATGTAGCGACGCTTATAGCCTAGGCCAATAACTAACTAGAGGCCAACCTGCGAAATCCAAGTTAAGAAATTCTACCGTAATTATGTTAATTATGGTAGAAGTAATGTTGTCTGAAAAGTCCATAAAAATCTCATCTCAGCAAAAACAAAAGTGTTGTCAAAGGGCCCAAAAAAATATTTATATAGGAATTATAGTCCCATAGTTGTGTTTTTAAATGACAGTACTAAAGGAATAAAACAATTTCGAACATAAGGAAATGAATGGCTATTAGAGAAAGCTCGTGTCTAATTGTGGACGTATTTCGGGTAAAATGGTAATGACGGTTAGATGACAATGGTAAACCTTTTAAAGAAATTCTTGCAAATTTCAGTCCTCAACAAGGTAGTACAATAGCCAGTATTTTAAACCAGGTACGGCAGTAAACCTTCTGAGTACCCGTTTATAGCAGAACGTAACCAAACTAAAGATAAAACTTGTCTACGGTCTACGATGTATTGCTCAAGAGCACGTATGTAGGTACCAACATTTATACAAATGGTAGGATTACATAATGTTGGTCCTTGAAACAAAGTGTCGGTCGCCAAAGCTGAAATGGCTCTTTATTCAAAGGGTCTTTAAGATATTGACCTATATTGTTGAGACTCATATAAAATATTACGTATTGTTATATTTTTTGGACTTTAAGATAGCGTACATACTCGTACACCATGGTTGGAATGTAGGTCCACGAGCGTTAGTATGGCTAACTACACTTCTGGCTCAGTTCAAAAATGGACATCTAAGTGATTGGTTGTAAAAATCCATCTTCTCTGAATAACGTTTTTTTAATACTTTACTTTTAGACTTTTCATATCCCAAATAACTGGTCGTTTTTGGATTTCATCAATAAAGAAATCTGTATCAAAATGCTCGATCTGCATTTGAAATCGATGTCTTTGGTACCTATTGTTTTTCGTTTTCCACCCCCGACTTCGGAAAAGAAAGTAACTTTTCGCTTTGGAATGTTTTGGAAGTTGGTTTAATTTTTGTTTGGTTCTTTTTCAGTCTATCCAGGGGTGTGCCGTAACAGGCGTTGACCAGAGTGGGCCGCACGTACTCCGGCCAACGCCTGGGTCTTCTGGGTGTTCTGTATGTTTTTCTTATGTATCTGGGTCTTTCTTTGGGGTTCGCCTGGGTCGCGGGTCTTTTGAGAGGTCACGAAGTCCCTTCTACGTGCTGATGATGATCACCGGGGTGGTTTTAGTGAGGTATAAATCACATACTCCCTGGTGTTTTCCACAAAAGTCCAGTCGTCTTTTGAAGGTTTCCCTCAGTAAACAAAAAAAAGGTACCTCCAATTACCATGAGTATGCCAAAGTACATATCATGACGATTCTATTAAGCCCAAAACACGACTAGGATACATGGTTTTATTTCAGAGTTCCAATAGACCTTCCGGCTTCATCATCAGATGAGTTCGATGGTACCATAGACACTTTCATTAGTACCATTTATTTATAAGTATTTGCTTCATCATAGTCGGTTAATTATTCGAGATATCTTATACCCATGACAAACTTAGCTTTGAGGAATTTCAGTGACCATCTGTGATGGTCTTCTTCATCAGTTCCACTACACCAAATGATACTTTCTGAGTGAAAATTATTGCATTCTTAATAAAAATACTAAAATCGCTATATGTATGCCAATAACATTTGAGGAGTTATCTCGATATATCCTGCATCCCAACATCATATTCTGATCTGATGACCATGTGACGATCACTTTTAAACAAAAGAAGAATTTTCCATATTCCAGGCGTCTTTGAGTAATCGAGTAACATACATTAAAAAAACCGACCAATTGATAACCTCCTCCTTTCTTGAAGTCAGTTAAAAAAGGCAAATAAAGAATTTTCCAAGAAGAAGTTCGTCGCTTAGGATTGACTACGTGTCATTATCGATAACGCTTTTGAATGCCATAAATTTTGGTACTGACATTCTGACAATCGATATCGTTGGTATAATGTAACGTTGTCAAGAGCCACTTGGCCAACGATTATATAAAACAACAATTTTTAAAGCAATTCTAACTTTTACAACAACTTGTGCCAGCCATGTTCAAAATTAAGTAGCTATAAAAACATATTCGAAGCCATTGCACCGCCGTACACATGTATGTACTGCTGCTATCCTAAAGTCAGAATGTCACTATCTGACACAATCATATTTTGAGTTATAGACGGAAAAAAACATTTTCAAATTCATATGTACTTTCTGAGTTTATCTTGACATCACAGGCAACGGCGATGGAAAACATCGTGAAGAAACCCTGGACTTATGACTTACTTGACTTAATGTCCTATAACCCCTAGATGGGGCAGAGGGCGTCCACAGATATCCTCACTCGCGATCGGTCTTGAGCTTCACGCTTCACCGCGCTCCATGTCATTCCGATGCTCGTCGCTTCTGCCAACACGGTGCGACGCCAGGTTTGACGGAGATGGCCACGCTTTCTTTTCCCTGGGGGATTCCATTCTAAAGTTTGCTTGAGTATGTAATCGGGACCCCTTCGGAGCGTGTGGCCAATCCATCTCCACTTGCGACGCTTGATCTGGCGGTCGATCGGGCTCTCGTGGCATTTCTCCAACAGCTCTACATTGGAGATCGTCTCGGGCCAGTAAATGCCGAGAATGCGATGAAGACAGCGGTTGACGAAGACTTGTATTTGGCGTAAGATGTCCTTTGTGACTTTCCACGTTTCGCACCCGTAGAGCAGCACGGATTTGACATTGGACTCGAAGATTTTCAGTTTAATCCTTCGGGTCAGTTTCCGCGATTGCCAAACAGAACTCATCTACGCGAAGGTTGCTCGGGCTTTGGCGATCCTAGAAGCGATTTCCTCTTCACTACCCCCACTCTCTGACACGACACTCCCGAGGTAAGTAAATTTGTGGACACGTTCCACTGCCTCTGTGCCAATCAGCAACGGTGTATGGTTATTCACACCAGATCTCTGGACTTATATTTGTAGTTAATGTAAGTGTATAGCCAAGTTAGCGGTATGTGGGGCTCCCAGAGCCAGCTTAATTAACTCTGACAACAGAGTTGGCCACATCCTCAATCGAAAAAGAAGAGGAACTGTAAATAATATGCGAGAGTATCCAGTGTCAAAAAATAGATCTAATTGCATACTTTCGAGTATCGGCACAGTGTCATTTGAAATCAATTACTTAATCTATTCAAAATTAGGGTTGTAAACATAGCGATTTGGGTGGTTTTAATTTTCATCTGGGATTTATTGATAGTCGAAAAATACTGCTTAAACAGATCTATAGAGAATTTTATCCTTATAACGGATGTATTAAAAACTCAAAATCGGTCAAATGACACATAGTGACATACTAGCTCTAGGCCGGCAGCGTAGGAACGTTAACAGTCACACATGTGCGATGTTATAACTTTTTATGGTACTCCTGACGTACGGTGTAGTATAAAATGTAAGGCACATAAGTTTCTATTGATCGTTTGCTTTGTGGAAATTGTGGGAAAAATACCAGAAAATTCCACCACCATTATTCTAAGGATGTAAGTCTGAATTTCGAAATCTGTCTTAGGTACCTATTTTAATGCCTGTCCTGATGGCGCGATGCAATTCGATTTATATCACATCGATAAGTGATTTACCTAAGTAAAATTGCAAGTAAAAACTTAAAGTGCGTATTGCGTGTGCGATATCGCCTATCAAGGCAATTAAAATGGCGTCGCGTTATCGGGATACCTAACCTAAGGCTGCCTATATTCCACGCCAAAAAAAACTATGAACATTTTTTAATGTTAATAGTATCAACGGTATCATAAAAGGAACAAATAAGTCCCTTTTCACACGCACCGGTTGCCGGGTAGCCGCTACCGGGTAACCGGCGGCGAAGTTTTGCCATGTGATTTAGCTTTCACACGTACATACATTCGCCGCCGGTTACCCGGCACCGGCTACCCGCCAACCGGGGCGTGTGAAAAGGCACTGACTGTTCAACTGACTGACTGTTGGAGTGTGTTGTGTTCTGTGTGAAAGTTCAGGAGTGGCGGCCGACAACCGGAAGCCGTTGTGTTGGAAGGCCTCCCACTGGGTGGACCGATGATTTGGTGAATGTTGCGGGGATCCACTTGATGCGATACGCACGGGACCGGTCAATGTGGCGACACTTGGGGGAGGCCTATGTCCAGCAGTGGACAACTTTCAGCTGATATGATGATGATGCTGTTACACTTATAGAGCACGGATAACTTCACAATTTAGTGTTATCCAACATAGGAAAGTGATTTGATTAATCGAGGGGCGAAATGACTTAGTATTGGGCATAATTTCTCAAGGACATAAATGGCATTTCACTTGGTAAGTAACAGAAAACATCAAGTTGACAAGAGAGAGTAGAGAAAACGCTGGTTCAGAAAACTAAAACCTATTTAGAACGAAAAGAAAAATCCACCTTAAAATGGAAAACATTTTTGAATTTACAAGCAACAACAAGGTCTAAAGTTAACACGTTATCCTAAACTTGTGTCGCCCTGAACATTTTATTCAAGCATTAAAACACGCTGGAAGTCCGAGCAGCTAAAGTCCTATAACACTGTTGTTTATCGTTTGTCAAAACGAAACTAACGAACAACTTGCAGGTCAAAATGAAAACTTTTCTTATTTTGTTACGAAGCAAAATGTTGACGTTATAAAACAAAATGTTTTCAGGTTGACGTTTTGCTGATGAAATCGGCAAATATGCTTTGTGCTACTTTCAATTTTGCAAAAAGAACTTAGGTTTTTTTTATATTTATAACAAAACATTTTACAAAAAACATACATCATCATTACAGTCGATAGATCTCCACTGCTGGACGTAGGTCAAGTAAATTAAAAAATAATAATTGAAGAGACATTGTGCATCGTTATTTTAAAAATACTCTTGCCCTTCTTCTCCACGCCTGCTTTAAGATTTTATTTGTTAACTAGCTTTTCGTCTATCCTTCGCTTCTGTGGCCTATCCTCCAGAATTCGTGCATTTTACGGAATAACATATAACCTATAATTTCTAAATCAGATTAGTACCTTTTTCCAGATGTTATCCGTTCATCATCATCATTAGCATCATTTCAGCCGAAAGACGTCCACTGCTGGACATAGGCTTCTCCCAAACGTCGCCACACTCATCGGTCCTGTGTGTTTCGCATCCACCGCATTGGAAATCCTTGTCCAGGTCATCGCTCCACCTAGTGGGAGGCCTTCCTTTCCAAACATATAAACAAACAAACAAACATAGTTAAAATAACAATCATATATGCTATGATTTATTCAACTCTTCGGATTCCAAAGACAGAAAAAGTTAAGTCAGTCAAAGTTATAGTACCTAAGTAGTATTTTATAAACAAATATGGCTCTTTCTGTCTATAGTCATAAAGGTTACAAAAGAATTACAATAAAAACGATTCGTAGGCACATGAAAGCACCTTAGTATTATTTACTAAATATATATGGCTCTTTATGAAAACTTGGAATAATAAAGTTTTGCCGAAGATATGGAAACTTTTTACGACACATTTCGTTTGATTCTTCAGGTCTTTTGTTAGATGAGTTGTAAAAAACTTTAGATTTTATTCCTGAACCTTATCTCCAAAGGAACAAAAACAAGTATTTTATATATCATAAAACCGCTATTCTTAAAGAAAAACGTTTTTATAACCCATTTTCTGTTCCAAAAGCTGTTGAGGAGCTCGTGGCTAAGTAATAACAGTTACACGGGTTGATCTTCAAGGTTAAACAACACTTTCCGAGGTTGGTCAATGGATGGGTGACCATGCCAAATACCAAGCCTCCTCCGTGCCTTGAGAGGCAAGTAAAGCCGGCTATCCATTTAAAATCTGTGACAGTAGTTACACTTAGTCAGAAACCAGGAAATGTGACAAGAGTCCTGCCAACGGGTATTGTGTTTTCTAGTTATTGGGTTGTGGAGGGCAGATAGGCAGTCACTCCATGTAAAATATTGGTACTCAGCTGCATCTGGCTGGGGTTGGACTGGAAGCCAACCCCAAAATAGTTCGGCAAAGGTTAGACAAATTGATCTCTGTTCCACTACATGGCTGTACAAAGATAAGATTGAACTTCAAAATAAAAATCATTAAAAAAAAATTAAACAAAACGCAACGCCTTTATCCCTCGAAGGAGTAGGCACAGGCTTATAACTTTTGCAATTTGCCCGCTATTCTGTAAGTCTTATGCAACTACTTTTTATCAAATATCTTATATAGCTCTGTAAGTTGGTACCGTAGTGCTTTTGTTGGAGTTTAATTAACTTGAAAAGTTTTACCTCTGAAAACAGTACACGGTGCAAAAACTATTCACTCCACTAAATGACTAGACTAGCTTAGCCAAAAGGCAACTCGAGTAAAACTCGAGTCTAGAAAAACAGACTATTATACAACTACCCTCGTGGTAGTTTAATGAAACTAGGAGACAATAGCCGTATGACTAAAGCAAAGTGGAAAAAACTTAGAAAAGTCAACTCTGGCTACGATCCCGGCTTGGAGTGGCGAAAAAAAAAAAAGCGACAAAGACTACTTACTGATTATATACGTGCACACCTTTACCTCGCATGGGTGTGCACGTAGGTGATTCGTGCATCCACATTTGAATTTAATAATACACCTGACCGTATTGCGGCCACAGTAACCAATCTCAACGGCAATCAGAGGCAGGAGATATTACTTATAATTCTCAAATATTTGCCAAAACAAGTCCGATGGTACGGCAATGTAAGACTGGGGAGATCGGGCATGTCAATACAGTTAATATAACACAATAGATTACCAATGACTTTATGTTCTTTCCAAGGTACAAGAAACACACAACTAACGTTTACGGCTCTTTCAATGTCAACAGTCCGACACCATACGTCTAAATAGAAAGAGCCCTTAAACTTCGGGCTGCTATTAACAAAACCAAACTACGAGGTTCTACATTAATATAACACGTGTGTACACCAGTTATGTTGATCCTTGTAGTAGACGCTAGGCCCATCTATTAGCATATCAGATGGACACAAATGCAAACTCTGGGATGGCGCGGAAAATTCAAAAACAAAATACTTTGTGACCGCTATGGTTGCAGCCAGAAATGAAGATCGAACCCGTTTCAGCTTAGCAATCACGCTAGGATTATGAAATAGGTGTGTATGTATGTTTTGATGTCGGTGTTGGTTGACACGTGTATATGATTATGGAAAGCTCCCATGATTCCATGTCGGATTAAACGCTTGTGTTTACGGTTGTATACATAACCCTTTTAAGACCCTCGTAAACAAGTGTATTTTATTGCAACGCGGTTGAGACAATTTTCATAGAAAATTTTCTACATATTAGAACAAGATTTATTAAAAATCGTTGTTGCATAGTCATATCGCTCCTATTTGCAGGAACTTATATACACAAGAACTGAAAAGTATTACTAGTACCTAAATAACATTTAAAACAAAAATACGGTAAGGCATAAGAGTACTGTAACCTATAAAAGCGGAAAACTCTCCTAAAGGTAAGTAATAAATACATAAAACACTGTGAACATTCTAGACAGCTCCATTATACTTAAAATTTATATTTTTACAGCATTTCCCTTTTCTAGGTGAAAATAAAATCTTACTTTGCATATTGCAATTTTAAACCTTAATATTAAATTCGCTTTGTGAATTTCCAAGGCTCTTCGGTTCCGCATCAACGAGCTACTGTAACCACAGTTTTGTTGTAAAGGTTTTACATACGTTCCTAGTGTTAAGCAGTATTTGTAAGTATGGGAGTACCATGTTCCTATCTATCAATGAATAAATTTACCTGTTATTGCTTACAATACTTTGTACCTCTATAACTATTATAGTAGTGTTATTCTGAGTTCGTCTTCCTCACATATAATTAATGTATACCAAACATTGCCAAATACTTTTTTATGAGTAAGTGTGGAGTTTCTTGTCCGTATCTCTCTCCATATCGATCTACTTTTGCGAATTGTCGGTAGAATTAATTACTATTAATTAGTTAAATGTAATAGTTGACATTCAAAAGCGCCGTTTGATGGCCTAATTGAAATTAATAATTTGTCTTTGACTTTTAAAATATTATTTTGTGATGGAAATATGGATGCCTTCGTATGTCTAAGCTAAAAATTGTGCCATTATGATTTTTTATAATACAGAGAACGCTGTCATCGTCCGTAAATATGGTTTCGTTTAAAATAAATAATAAAACAGTATTCGGAATTGTAAACTGACTATCACCAAGTATCTTGATATTGGCAAAATCATCGAAATGAACATTCGATGGAGAAATAAACATAAAATATTAAATTAATTTATTAAAACAATTAATTTCTAATAAATTATTTTATTAATTGAAATGAAATATTTATTTCAGCATTTTGTTCAGCCGCTGATACTAGTGATACCAGCACATGGTAAATTGGTTACTAACCCAAGACACGCATACACATTGGTTAACAGATGGCAATAGTGACATTCTCCGCACGAAGTATTGGCTAGAAAGACGTCTTGGATGGCGCCCTTACTTTTTCGGCTGACACATATGCTCTCCAGGCGAGGGTGCTTTAGTAAGTTCCTGTGCCGTGGAGCCAATGCCCGTTTGTCAGCATAATGGTGCCTTAACGTAGCTCAGCACACTAGGCCTCGGTCTCGAATTTTGCGGGCGGCGGAGCGGCAGCGGCGGCGGCGCGGGAGAGCTCCCGCCGCGCCGCTCCCGCGCCGCTGTTTTCGAGACCCGGTCCATTTGACGATACGCATAAGATCCTGCCGCTCCCGCTCCGCTGCCGCCGCCGCCCCGCTGCCCGCGGAATTCGAGACCGAGGCCTAAGGAGGAGTGCCCGCCTAGCCTAGGTTGTAGACACACTTTTATTCGCTTTAGGGTAATAGTATCATAATAATTAAGACAATTCTTAGAAAGCTAATTTCCTTAGTCTGAAAGCTAAGCATTTCCTCTGTCTAACAGACAGAGGAAGAAATTTTTCGTGCGCTTGCAAGAAAAAATATATTCGACAGGTTTTTATGTCTTGATTTAGAAAGCGAAAAACATTATTTTGTCGTGAAAAAGTGCATTTATGGCACATAGCTACAAAGAAGAAGGGAAGAGGAAGACCTCATATCACATGGATGACAAAGGTCCAAAAGGACATGAGGGAGATGGAACTTACGGCAGATGACGCACAAGATCGAAATAAATGCCGTCGCATGATTGGGAAAGCTGACCCCACGTAACGGGCAAAGACGAGACGAAAGAATAAAGATATGGAAAACGAAACCGTGAGTAGTACAGCTAGTTTTAATGTAAATGTCTCATATAATGAACGTTAAAATTCAAAAGATAATAACTTTTATGATATTATAATGTTATCTACATGAGAACGAAAACATTTCTGAGCTAGGATAAAATCTAATTTAGTGCATACAGCCCAGTTGCATAACTTTGTAATATGATATACTGAATATATAAAGTTTTCAGCATACTTTTTGCAAGTGAGTTATTTAATCTAGTTACATAGTTGAAAAGTTTTCATAAATTATTATCAAGACCTAATAATTCTTGCTCATTCAAGATTATCAATTAGGAGAACAGACGCGGGAATTGTATTGTAGTAATAACTATCTCACCAAAACTTGCCTAAAATGCTGACTCGACATTATTTGCTGCCAAATCATCATCATCATATTAGAGCAGATTTTACTCATGTTTTGGTCGATGCAAAATTTTAATAGTTCTAATATTTGTAAGGTTTCAATAAAAATTGCTTACAAAAATCTTGTAGCAATTCCGCGGTCGAATACTCTAATATCAGCAAGGTATTTTTTTTATTCATAAAAAATCTTTACCATCATCATGACGTCTTAGTGCACCATGAGCTTTTTAACAAGAAAACTATAATATTTTGAAGCTTTCGAACGAATCATGTATGTAATTAAAGAAATGTCAGTGACAGTCACAATTGTAATACGAGAAATATATGTCACGTCGAGGTACCTATGAATTATAGGACCACCATCATCAAATCCAATCCTTAGAGGCAATTCCTTCATTCTTCATAGGAACGGTTGAACTTCAATAACACACACACATCACTGGATTGAAACTCGAAAGTATTGAAAGTAAAGTATTTATTTGACTTAGTTACAGGCACTTTGAATTTTCATTCGAACTTGAAGCTAAAACCACATGGTGTGGCTCGCTGGGTCGCAAATCCCTTGTCGATCTCTAGAGAAGACCCAGCAAGAAACTCTAGGATACTCTATTAAATCTTTTTATAGTTTACACAATCACTTTATGACAATTAGCGTTACATGTTTATTAGGTTTTCAAACATCTCATCAATCAGATTTATTAAACAGTTATTATTCTACACGTACGTAAAGTAAGTACCTACGCGTGATGCGCGTTCTGTATCTTAGTGGGCGGAACTTCTACATTGTTTTTGTTTAGACACTAATTACTTGGATAGTTGAATAAAGCTAGCAAACAATATTAAAATGCTGCTCAGTTAATTATTTTAACATTAAACAACCCCAATACTCACAAATACAAAGTAGTTTGTAGATTATTATTGAAATAGGAATCTCATCCTAAAACTATCCAAGTTTCCGGTGATCTGACAATCTTACTAATCAGAAGGTTAGGTTTCCCACTATTACATAGCTGTGTAAAATAGTCTTAAGACTTTTTGGTATTTAATCATTTACTCAAATTTGTTAAGTTCTCATATTAAATTATTAAATCTAGTTATTGGTCATTCAAATTATAACATCCGGCATTGTTGACAACTTTGCATAATAAGAATAGCATTAAGTCATAATCAAACACATTTACTTCGACAAATGGGCAACAGTTGAAATGAGAACAAATCTAAAAGTCCTACAATAAGTAATCCCGTTTTATTTAAACATCTCGTATTAATTAAACATTGAAATTAGCTTATCAGATGATCTTCATTCAAACAGTTCAATATCTAATTCCACAATAAGTCAATAGATGGCGCTGAACCCAAAACCCAACTTAAATAGACCTTGAAATAGTTCAACTGATATCTCAGAGATGACAGGATTAACGAGTTTGTCTTGATTGACAATTAAAAAGATTAATTAGGATAATGAATAAGCAAATTCACGCCTACGCGGCGACATATATAATAGTTAAGTTAGATCAACCATCTTATAGATAAGCTTGTTTCACCATCGACTACATCATCGCATACGATGATGTACCGTGAAGCACGGATGGTAAGATTCCACAAACTTCGTCTTTTCTATCAGTAATAATGAAAAATACTACGGAAAGCAGGATCGGGCTGGTAGTTTTGTACAAACCCCAACGTAAAACTTCCTTTTAGTTTATAAAACAAATATTTCACTCATTAATGTGGGTTGCTAATTCACCATAAATATACATTTTCGTAATTTGAGCTCTATGACACCTAGTTACGAACTGTGGAACTCCAAGTTGTTCGGTGTACCAACTTACTTACTTAGTTACTATAGAACTTGTAAGGTTTCTGTTTCTTGTTACTTGATGATCAGTTTCCGTGTTGTCCTTTATTGCAGAACAAAGTAGCTTATGGGTAAAAGCAACCGAATGGAGTGATGGATTTGTGAAGTTAAGCTGAACGTGCCGTAGAGTAAGAGTAAGGATGGGTAACCACGAGAAGATGGACACCTGAGGAACCAAGGTTTCCCAACATAGACCGAAGTATTGACAGCTTTAAGTGGCAATTGGTACGGCACATTGCTCACAGAATGGATCATGAATGTGGTTCAAAGGTTCTGTTGTGTTGATAGAATCTACAAGGCGGAACGATGACCAGATGGGATCCTCGGAAGTCCACTGGACGAAGGCAGCACAGAAACGGTGCGAGCTTTTAGCCCAGGAAAATAAGTGTTATTAGAGGCCATTCCGCGAAAAAATCCTATTTAAGTATTTTCACCGGAATTATGTTCATTATGGTAGTAGTAATGTTGCCTGGAAAGTCAATAAAAAGCTCATCTCAGCAAAAAAATGTGAAATGTGTTGTCAAAGGGCCCAAAAAAGAGTATTTTGCTTAGTTCTCGTAAAGTTTAGATTTTATTGCAATTTGTGCTCTGCATGTTTATTCCTTATTTAACAGTGCACAAACAGTCCTACATAAGACACATTCACTAATGTCCATTAGTTTTCGAGATATGAGCCAAAACTTTTTTTTTGTTTTTATTTTTGTACCTACTTAATACTTATAAATTTAGGTTAATTAGATTATGTTTTTATGCACCAGAGAGCCGTTTAACATTAAAATTTAAGATTTCTTGTATGTTTTCATTTTTGAACGGCAATATTATCAATTATGGGTAATTAAAATACATACATACATACATAAACTCACGCCTTTTTTCCATGGGGGTAGGTAGAAACTATAGAACGCCACCTGCTACCATCCTTACATACTTCTTTTGCTTCACTCACATTCATACATCTAGTCATACACACACGCCGGTTATGAGTACTGCGCACCTGGCCTTTTTGAAGAACATCACCTATAAGGTTTGTGTATGTCTTTCTAGGGCGTCCCCTCCCGGCGTTTCCATTCACGTCTGCCTTGTAAATACATTTCGTTATTCGCCTTTCATTCATCCTCTCAACATGGCCAAACCATCTTAACATACTCTTTTCAATTTTAGTCACTACATCTTCTTTTAAACCACAACGTTGTCTTGGTTAATTAAAATAGGTAAAAATAAAAAAAAATGCGGGATTATAGTCCCATAGCTGTGTTTTTAACTGACAGTACTAACAGAATAAACTAATTTCGAACTTAATGTAATTAATGGCTATTAGAGGAAGCTCATGTCTAATTGTGGACGTATTTCGTAAAATGGTAATGACGATTAGATTTTTTATTTGCTTATTTTAGATTCCAAAAATCATTGCAGACAATGGTAAAATTTTTAAAGAAATTCTTGTAAATTGCAGTCCTCAACCAGGTAGTACAATAGCCAGTATTTTAAACCAGGTACGGCAGTAAACCTTCTGAGTACCCGTTTATTGCAGCATGTAACCAAGCTAAAGATAAAACGGTCCACGATGTATTGCTCAAGAGCACGTATGTAGATACCCTACATAGATACCCTACATTTTGGACAAATGGCAGGGTTACAAAATGTTGGTCCTTGAAACAAAGTGTCGGCCGCCAAAGCTGAAATGGCTCTTTCTTCAAAAGGTCTTTAAGATATTGACCTAAATTGTTGAGACTGATATAAAATATTACGTGGTGTTGTTGGACTTTAAGTTAGCGTACCTACATACACCATGGTTGGAATGGAGTTCCAGGAGCGTTAGCATGGCCATCTAAGTGATTGGTTGTAAAAATCCATCTTCTCTGAATAACGTTTTTTTAATACTTTACTTTTAGACTTTTCATATCCCAAATAACTGGTCGTTTTTGGATTTCATCAATAAAGAAATCTGTATCAAAATGCTCGATCTGCATTTGAAATCGATGTCTTTGGTACCTATTGTTTTTCGTTTTCCACCCCGGACTTCGGAAAAGAAAGTAAATTTTCGCTTTGGAATGTTTTGAAAGTTGGTTTGATTTTTTTGTTTCGTGCTTTTTCAGTCTCTCCAGGGGTGTGCCGTAACAGGCGTTGGCCAGAGTGGGCCGCACCTACTCTGGCGAACGCCTGGGTCTCCTGGGTGTTCTGTGTGTTTTTCTTATGTGTCTGGGTCTTTCTTTGGGGTTCGCCTGGGTCGTGGGTCTTTTGAGAGGTCACGAATTCCCTTTTACGTGCTGATGATGATCACCGGGGTGGTTTTAGTGAGGTAAAAATCACATACTCCCTGGTCTTTTCCACAAAAGTCCAGTCGCCTTTTGAAGGTTTCCCTCAGTAAACAAAAAAAGGTACCTCCAATTACCATGAGTATGCCAAAGTACATATCATGACGATTCCAATAAGCCCAAAACACGACTAGGATACATTATTTTATTTCGGAGTTCCAATAGACCTTCTGGCTTCATCATCAGATCAGTTCGATGGTAACACTTTCATTAGTAATCATCATAATCATCATCATATCAGCCGAAAGACGTCCACTGCTGGACATAGGCCTCCCCCAAGCGTCACCACTTTGACCGGTCCCGTGCGTCTCGCAACCAACGTATCCCTGCAACCTTCACCAGGTCGTCGGTCCACCTGGTGGGAGGCCTTCCAACGCAACGTCTTCCGGTTCGCGGTCGCTACTCCAGAACCTTTCTGCCCCATCGGCCATCCGTTCTGCGAGCAATGTGCCCTGCCCACTGCCACTTAAGTTTGGCAATTCTCCGGGCTATGTCGGTAACCCTGGTTCTCTTGCGGATCTCTACATTTCTGATTCGATCACGTAAGGAAACTCCGAGCATAGCCCTCTCCATTGCCCTTTGGGTGACTGTAAGCTTTCTGATGAGGCCCATTGTAAGCGACCACGTCTCAGAGCCATAAGTCATCACTGGCAACACACACTGGTCATAGACTTTCGTCTTGAGACACTGTGGTAAGTTAGACGAGAAGATACCGCGCAACTTCCCGAACGCTGCACAGCCGAGTCGGATTCGACGGTTGACCTCTTTCTCGAAGTTGGCCCTACCCAACTGGATCGTTTGTCCCAGGTAGACATTGTCGCCCACAACTTCGAGTGTATAGTCTCCGACCTTAATAGGAGTGGGTGTAACATGGGCATTCATCATCACTTTGGTTTTGTCCATGTTCATCCTAAGACCCACTCTTTCGGAAGCTCTACTGAGGTCATCGAGCATTATATTGAGGTCCTCCATTGTCTCAGCCATAACCACTATATCGTCGGCAAACCGAAGGTGAGTGATGTACTCGCCATTGACGTTGATGCCTAGCCCTCTCCAGTCCAGAACCTTGAAGACGTCCTCCAGTGCAGCGGTAAACAGCTTCGGAGATATGACGTCTCCCTGTCTCACACCTCGCTGCAAATGTAAGGGTTCCGAGGTCTGATCCTGAAGTCGAACTGACATGGTGGCGTTTTTGTATAAACACTTCAACACCTCGATGTACCGGTAGTCAATTTGGCACCGTTGGAGAGACTGCAGTACAGCCCAAGTCTCGATCGAATCGAAGGCTTTCTCGTAGTCCACAAACGCTAAACAGAGAGGCAAGTTGTACTCTTCGGTTTTCTGTATAACCTGCCGCAGCGTATGTATGTGGTCTACGGTGCTGAAGCCTTTACGGAATCCGGCTTGTTCGGGAGGCTGGAAATCGTCAAACCTGCGCGAGAGACGATTCGTGATGACTCTTGAAAACAGCTTGTAGACATGGCTAAGAAGTGAGATGGGCCTATAGTTCTTCAGTAAGGCATTGTCACCCTTCTTGAAGAAGAGTACCACCACACCCCTGCACCATTCCTGTGGCGTCCTCCCCTCGAGTATGACGGAATCAAACAGCTTCTGAAGGGCCTTAAGGACCGGTTTCCCACCCGCCTTCAGGAGTTCGGTCGTGATTCCGTCATCACCCGGCGCCTTGTTGTTCTTAAGCTGTTTCAGAGCCATCCTAATCTCATACAGGCTGACGTCCGGAATGTCTTCGGTATAGTGTCGGCTCAATCTAGCTCTAGGGTCATTGGCTAGATTTGCGACGGGTTTACTGGTTGACGTGTACAACTGCCCATAGAATCTCTCGATTTCCCTCAGAAGCTCCGGTTTGGCGGATACGATCCTGCCATCATCGGTCCTCAGTTTCGTGAGCTGGCTCTGCCCAATAGACAGATCTCTTGCAAAGACCTTGGAGCCCTTATTCCGCTCAATCGCGTCTTTAATACTTTCGGTATTAAAGCGGCGGAGATCGCTTTTCAAGGACTTTGAGATCCGTCTATTTAGCTGCCGGTATTTCAACGCATCGTCTGAAGACTGCAGAATCATATCACGCCTCTCCTTCATGAGCTTGAGAGTAGGACCAGAGAGCTTTCTGTTCCTATCTGTACGGCGGGTCTTGAAAAACTTAGACCCGACCGTATGGACAGCTTCCACGAACCCATCGCTGTATTCGTCCACGGAGCTACCTAGGCACTCGAAACGATTTTGGAGTTCGAGTTGAAAGGTTTCGGGGTTTTGGACCTGGATTTGTGCTGGGCGGAGCGTGGACTTCATCAGTCGAGACCTTTCAAGCTTGACATTAATGTTCAATGTGCCTCTTACCAAGCGGTGATCGCTCCCGGTTTTCACCGAGTTCATCACAGAGACATCATTGAACATTTGCTTCTTGGTTGACATGATGAAGTCGATCTCGTTTTTAGTTGCACCATCGGGGCTTTGCCAGGTCCACTTCCTGTGCTCACGCTTTCTGAAGAAGGAGTTCATCATGTAGAGGCCCTCCTTCTCCATAAAACTGGCCAGTAGGTGTCCCCGGTGGTTCCGACGTCCAACTCCAAATTGCCCCACTTGCAGCTCATCCTCGTCTCGTTTGCCCAGTTTCGCGTTGAAGTCCCCCATGACAACGGTGAAGTAAGTTTTAGAACCATGTATGGCTCTAGAGATATCCTCATACATGGTCTCTACCTCGTCGTCGGGGTGTGCCGAGGTCGGGGCGTAGACCTGTATGACCTTCAGCGAATATCTTGCGGATATTCTGAGTATAAGGTACGCCACCCTGGTCGACACACTCTCGATCTTCACCACGTTGTTCACAAGGGACTTGTGGACGATAAAGCCGACACCACCCTGGAACTGCCGGTCATCCTCTCGGAAATAGAGCAGGTTACCGGATTTGAGGATTATCGAGTCCTCCCCCTCTCTTCGGACTTCAGATAACCCTATAATGCTCCATCGTAACCTGCTCAATCCTTCCTCGAGTTCGGCTATCTTCTCGTCGGTCCGTATCTTTCATTAGTACCATTTATTTATAAGTATTTGCTTCATCATAGTCGGTTAATTATTCGAGATATCTTATACCCATGACAAACTTAGCTTTAAGGAAATTCAGTGGCCATCTGTGATGGTCTTCTTCATCAGTTCCACTACACCAAATGATACTTTCTGAATGAAAATTATTGCATTGTTAATAAAAATACTAAAATCGCTATATGTATGCCAATAACATTTGAGGAGTTCTCTCGATATATCCTGCATCCCAACATCATATTCTGATCTGATGACCATGTGACGATCACTTTTAAACAAAAGAAGAATTTTCCATATTCGAGGCATCTTTGAGTAATCGAGTAACATACATTAAAAAAACCGACCAATTGAGAAGACCTTTCATGAAGTCAGTTATAAAAGGCAAATAAAGAATTTTCCAAGAAGAAGAAGTTCGTCGCTTAGGATGGTCAATCAATCGTAAATGTCATTATCGATAACGCTTTTGAATGCCATAAATTTTGATACTGACATTCTGATAATCGATATCGTTGGTATAATGTAACGTTGTCAAGAGCCACTTGGCCAACGATTATATAAAACAACAATTTTTAAAGCAATTCTAACTTTTACAACAACTTGTGCCAGCCATGTTCAAAAATGAGTAGCTATAAAAACTTTTTTTGAAGCCATTGCACCGCCCTACACATGTATGTACTGCTGCTATCCAAAAGTCAGAATGTCACTATCTGACACAATCATATTTTGAGTTATAGACGGAAAAAAAGTTTTTCATATTCATATGTACTTTTTGAGTTTATCTTGACATCACAGGCAACGGCAAAGGAAAACATTGTGAAGAAACCCTGGACTTATGACTTAATTGACTTAATGTCCTATAACCCCTAGATGGGGCAGAGGGCGTCCACAGATGTCCTCACTCGCGATCGGTCTTGAGCTTCACGCTTCACCTCGCTCCATGTCATTCCGATGCTCGTCGCTTCTGCCAACACGGTGCGACGCCAGGTTTGACGGGGATGGCCACGCTTTCTTTCCCCTTGGGGATTTCAGTCCAAAGCTTGCTTGGGTATGTGATCGGGACCCCTTCGGAGCGTGTGGCCAATCCATCTCCACTTGCGACGCTTGATCTGGCGGTCGATCGGACTCTCGTGGCATTTCTCCAACAGCTCTACATTGGAGATGGTTTCGGGCCAGAAAATTACGAGAATGCGACGAAGACAGCGGTTGACAAAGACTTGTATTTGGCGTGAGATGTCCTTTGTGAACTTCCACGTTTTGCACCAGCAGCACGGATTTGACATTGGACTCGAATATTTTAAGTTTAAACCTTTGGGTCAGTTTTCGCGATAGCTTAACAGATCTCAGCTGCGCGAAGGTAGCTCGGGCTTTGGCGATCATAGAAGCTATTTCCTCTTCACTACCCCCAGTCTCTGACACGACACTCCCGAGGTAAGTAAATTTGTGGACACGTTCCACTGCCTCTGTGCCAATCAGCAACGGTGAGTTGTTCTTCACACCAGATCTCTGGACTTATATTTGTAGTTAATGTATGCCTGAAATAGCCAAGTTAGCGGCCTGTGGGGTTGCCAGAGGTGGCTTAATTAACTCTGATACTAGAGATGGCCACATTCTCACACGAAAAAGAAGAAGAACTGTAAATAAAATGCGAGAGTTTCCGGTGTCAAAAAAATAGATCTATTTGCTCACTTTCTAGTATCGGTGCAGTGTTATTTGAAATCAAATACTTAATAATTTCAAAAATAGGGTTATGTTTATTTGGCGCGTTTTTATTTTTATCCGGGTTTTATTGTTAGTAGAATAAATCTTCTTAAACAGATCTATAGATAATTTTGTCCTGATAACAGCGGTATTAAAACTCAAAATCGATCAAATGTCACATAGTGACACACTAGCTCTTGGCCGACAGCGTAGGAACGTTAACAGTCACACATGTGCGATGTTATAACTTTTTATGATACTCCTGACGTACGGTGTAGTATAAAATGTACAGCACATAATTTTCTATTGATCGTTTGCAGTGTGGAAATTGTGGAAAAAATACCAGGAAATTCCACCAAAATTTATTCTTAGGTCGTCTGTATGTAAGTCTGAATTTTAAAAATCTGACTTAGGTACCTGTTTTAAATGCCTTTCGTGATGTGAAGGCGCGATGCTATTCGATATATAATCATATCGGCCATTTTTTTTTAAATAATATTTATTGCAAGTATGTTGTATCCTTCACTCCATTCGACTCAGTCGGTATGATAAAGGGAACAATTAACGTTCGATGAATGTAAATAAATAATGAAATGTATGCTTTACTGTCCGTTTGATTTTATATATTTAAAGTTCTGGAATGGCGACCGAGAACCGTAAGACGTTGGGTTGAAAGGCCTCCCACTAGGTAGACCGATGGCCTGGTGAAGGTTGTGGCGATCCGTTGGATGCGAGACGCACGGGACCGGTCAATGTGGTGTCACTTGGAGGAGGCCTATGTCCAGCTGGATGTCTTTCAGCTGAAATGATAATGATGATGAATCACTTATCGTCGCGCTGGAATGCGTTGCACCTGTTACGCTTATAGAGCACGGATACCTTCATAATTCGGTGTTATCCAACGTAGGAAAGTGATTTGATTGATTGAGGGGAATAAATGACTTAATATTGGGGATAATTTCTCAAGGACATAAATGGCATTTCACTTGGTAAATAACAGAAAACATCAAGTTGACAAGAGAGAGTAGAGAAAACGCTGGTTCAGAAAACTAAAACCTATTTAGAACGAAAAGAAACATCCACCTTAAAATGGAAAACATTTTTGAATTTACAAGCAACAACAAGGTCTAAAGTTAACACGTTATCCTAAACTTGTGTTGCCCTGAACATTTTATTCTAGCATTAAAAACACGCTGGAAGTCCGAGCAGCTAAAGTCCTATAACACTGTTGTTTATCGTCTGTCAAAACGAAACTAACGAACAACTTGCAGGTCAAAATGAAAACTTTTCTTATTTTGTTACGAAGCAAAATGTTGACGTTATAAAACAAAATGTTTTCAGGTTGAAGTTTTGCTGATGAAATCGGCAAATATGCTTTGTGCTACTTTCAATTTTACAAAAAGAACTTAGGTTTTTTTTTATATTTATAACAAAACATTTTACAAAAACATACATCACCATTACAGCCGATAGATCTCCACTGCTGGACGTAGGTCAAGTAAATTAAAAAATAATAATTGAAGAGACATTTTGCATCGTTATTTTAAAAATACTCTTGCCCTTCTTCTCCACGTCTGCTTTAAGATTTTATTTGTTAACTAGCTTTTCGTCTTGCCTTCGCTTCTGTCGCCTATCCTCCAGAATTCGGGCATTTTACGTAATAACATATAATTTCTAAATCATATAAGTACCTTTTTCCAGATGTTATCCATTCACACTGCTGGACATAGGCCTCCCCAAACGTCGCCACACTCATCGGTCCTGTGTGTTTCGCATCCACCGCATTCGAAATCCTTGTCCAGGTCATCGCTCCACCTACAGGGAGGCCTTCATTTCCAAACATATAAACAAACAAACAAACATAGTTCAAATAACAATCATTTATGCTATGTTTTATTCAACTCTTCGGATTCCAAAGACAGAAAAAGTTATAGTCATAAAGGTTACAAAAGAATTACAATAAAAACGATTCGAAGGCACATGAAAGCACCTTAGTATTATTTATTAAACATATATGGCTCTTTCTGAAAACTTGGAATAATAAGGTTTTGCCGAAGATGTGGAAACTTTTTACGACACATTTCGTTTGATTCTTCAGGTCTTTTGTTAGATGAGTTGTAAAAACTTTAGATTTTATTCCTGAACCTTATCTCCAAAGGAACAAAAACAAGTATTTTATATATCATAAAACCGCGATATTCTTAAAGAAAAACGTTTTTATAACCCATTTTCTGTTCCAAAAGCTGTTGAGGAGCTCGTGGCTAAGTAATAACAGCTACACGGGTTGGTCTTTAAGGTTAAACAACACTTTCCGAGGTTGGTCAATGGATGGGTGACCATGCAAAATATCAAGCCTCCTCCATGCCTTGAGAGGCAAGTAAAGCCGGCTATCCACTTAAAATCTGTGACAGTCGTTACAAATCGTCAGAAACCAGGAAATGTGACAAGAGTATTGCCAACGGGTATTGTTTTCCAGTTATTGGGTTGTGGAGGGCAGATAGGCAGTCACTCCATGTAAAATACTGGTACTCAGCTGCATCTGGCTGGGGTTGGACTGGAAGCCAACCCCAAAATAGTTCGGGAAAGGTTAGACAAATTGATCTCTGTTCCACTACATGGCTGTACAAAGATAAGATTGATCTTGAAAATAAAAATCATTAAAAAAAATTAAACAAAACGCAACGCCTTTATCCCTCGAAGAGTAGGCACAGGCTTATAACTTTTGCAATTTGCCCGCTATTCTGTAAGTCTCATGCAACTACTTTTATCAAATATCTTATATAGCTCTGTAAGTTGGTACCGTAGTGCTTTTGTTGGAGTTTAAATTAACTTGAAAAGTTTTACCTCTGAAAACAGTACACGGTGCAAAAACTATTCACTCCACTAAATGACTAGACTAGCTTAGCCAAAAGGCAACTCGAGTAAAACTCGAGTCTAGAAAAACAGACTATTATACAACTACCCTCGTGGTAGTTTAATGAAACTAGGAGACAATAGCCGTATGACTAAAGCAAAGTGGAAAAAACTTAGAAAAGTCAACTCTGGCTACGATCCCGGCTTGGAGGGGCGAAAAAAAAAAAGCGACAAAGACTACTTACTGATTATATACGTGCACACCTTTACCTCGCATGGGTGTGCACGTAGGTGAGTCGTGCATCCACATTTGAATTTAATAATACACCTGACCGAATTGCGGCCACAGTAACCAATCTCAACGGCAATCAGAGGCAGGAGATATTACTTATAATTCTCAAATATTTGCCAAAACAAGTCCGATGGTACGGCAATGTAAGACTGGGGAGATCGGGCATGTCAATACAGTTAATATAACACAATAGATTACCAATGGCTTTATGTTCTTTATGGTACAAGAAACACACAACCAACGTTTACGGCTCTTTCAATGTATGTATTTGGACGCAACAGTCCGAAACCATACGTCTAAATAGAAAGAACCCTTAAACTTCGGGCTGCTATTAACAAAACCAAACCACGAGGTTCTACATCAATATAACACGTGTGTACACCAGTTATGTTGACCCTTGTAGTAGACGCTACGCCCATCATATCATATAGCATCATATAGCATATCAGATAGACACAAACTCAAAGTCTGGGATGGCACGGAACATTCGAAAATAAAATAATTTATAACCGCAATGGTTGCAGCCTGACATGAAGATCGAACCCGTATCAGCTTAGCAATTACGCTAGCGTTATGAAATAGGTGTGAATGTGTGTTTCGATGTCGGTGTTGGTCGACACGTGTATGTGATTATGGAAAGCTCTCATGATTCCATATCGGATTAAACGCTTGTGTTTATGGTTGTATACATAACCCTTTTAAGACCCTCGTAAACAAGTGTAATGTGACTATGCGATTGCGACGCGGTTGCAACAATTTTCATAGAATATGTTCTACATATTAGAACAATTTATATTAAAAATCGTTGTTGCATAATCATATCGCTCCTATTTGCAGGGACCTATACATACACAAGTATATATACACAAGAACTGAAAAGTGGTATTTCTTGTACCAAAATAACATTTAGAATAAAAATACGGTAAGGCATAAGAATACTGTAACCTACAAAAGCGGAAACTCTCCTAAAGGTAAGTAATAAATGCATAAAACATTGTGAACATTCTAGGCATCTCCATTATACTTAAAACTTACATTTTTACAGCATTTTCCTTTTCTAGGTGAAAATAAAATCTTCCTTTGCATATTGCAATTTTAAACCATAATCATAAATTCGCTTTGTGAATTTCCAAGGCTCTTCGGTTCCGCATCAACGAGCTACTGTAACCACAGTCTTGTTAAAAAGGTAGGTATTGTTAAGCAGTCCCTATCTATCAATGAATAAATGTACCTGTTATTGCTTGTAATACTTTGTACCTCTATATCTTTTATAGTCATAGTAGTGTTATTCTGAGTTCGTCTTCCTCACATATAATTAATGAATTAATGTATACCAAACATTTTCAACATTTGATGATGATGATGAAACATTTTCAAATACTTTTTTTATGAGTAAGTGTGGAGTATCTTGTCCGTCCTTCTCCATATCAATCTACCTTTGCGAATGGACGGTAGAATTAATTACTATTAATAAGTAAAATGTAATAGTTGACATTCAAAAGCGCCGTTTGGTGGCCTAATTGAAATTAATAATTTGACTTTGACTTTTAAGATATTATTTTGTGATGGAAAAATATACGCCTTCGCATAGTGTCTAAGCTAAAATTGTGCCATTATGAATATCAATATTATAGATAACGCTGGGTTCTCTCTCTGCCATCGTCCGTAAATATGGTCTCGTTAAAAATAAATAATAAAATAGTATTCAGAATTGTAAACCGACTTTCACCAAATATCTTGATATTGGCAAAATCATCGAATGTTCATCGATGGAGATATAAACATTAAAAAAAAAATTGATTGATTAAAATAATTAATGTCAAATAAATTATTTTATTAATTTAAATAAAACATTTATTCCAGCATTTTCTTCAGCCGCTGATACTAGTGATACCAGCACATGGTAAATTGGTTACTAACCCAAGACACGCATACACATTGGTTAACAGATGGCAATAGTGACATTCTTCGCACGAAGTATTGTCTACAAAGACATCTTGGATGGCGCCCTTACTTCTCGGCTGACACATATGCTCTCCAGGCGAGGGTGCTTTAAAAAGTTCCTGTGCCGTGGTGCCAATGCCCGTTTGTCAGCATAATGGTGCATTAACGCAGCTCAGAACACTTAGGAGGAGTGCCCGCCTAGCCTAGGTTTTAGACACACTATTATTCGCTTTAGGGTAATAGTATCATAATAATTTAGACAATTACTTAGAAAGCTAATTTCCTTAGTCTGAAAGCTATGCATTTCCTCTGTCTGTTAGTTCGCTTGCAAGAAAAAAAATATTCGACTGATAAAAAGATTTTTATGTCTTGATTTAGAAAGCGAAAGACATTCTTTTGTCGTGAAAAAGTGCATTTATGGCACATGGCTACAAAGAAGAAGGAAAGAGGAAGACCTCATATCACATGGATGACAAAGGTCCAAAAGGGCATGAGGGAGATGGAACTTACGGAAGATGACGCACAAGATCGAAATAGATGGCGTCGCATGATTGGGAAAGCCGACACCACGTAACGGGCAAAGACGAGACGAAAGAATAAAGATATGGCAAACGAAACCGTGAGTAGTACAGCTAGTTTTAATGTAAATGTCACATATAATGAACGTTAAAATTCAAAAGATAATAACTTTTATGATATTTTAATTTTATCTACATGGGAACGAAAATATTTCTGAGCTAGGATAAAATCTAATTTGGTGCATACAGCCCAGCTGCATAACTTTGTAATGTGATTTAGGTGCTGAATATTTAAAGTTTTCAGCGTAGTTTTTGCAAGTGAGTTATTTAGATAGTCCAGTTACCTAGTTGAAAATTGTCTTCTCTATACTAATATTATAAAGAAGAAACATTTGTATTATGTACTATATGATTAAAGTACTCATTATTGCCTACAAAAATGTCCGCTAGGGAATACATCTAATTATCATAGTAAAGTCACAATAGCAGCTTAGCTTGTGTTCTTAAATTTACTTAGATCGCCGGTAGCAACAAAAGTTGGTTACATGGTTCGTATCTTAGTATTAATTATTATTCAAATAAATAGTTTAACAAATTGGTAGGTAGGTATATAGCGTAGGCTAGGTAGGGTAGGTGGGTAGTTAGGTAGGGTAGGGTAGATAGTTTGATAGGTTGGGTAAGTGGGTAGGTGGGAAGGAAGATAGGTTAGGATAGGGTAATGAAGATAGGTAGTGAGTAGACGGGAGCGAAGCCGCGGGAGACAGCTGGTAAATTATATTCAAGCCCGAATAATTCTTGCTTATGCATGATTATCAATTAAGAGATTCAAAGAGGAATCATTGAAACAGGCGCGATCTCGCTAAAGTGTCTCCGTGAGGCCATGGTGGAGCGTTTGAACCTCTCCTTGCAGGCAGTCTCCGAATGGGGCGATGCCAATCTGGTCAGTTTTAATGCTATTAAAACCCAGGCGTGTCTTTTTTCCACAAAAAAGAGCCAAATTCACCCGGCTCCAACTTTTCGAGATGTGACTGTGCCAAAAACGGATCATCTTGAGCATCTTGGCTTTACTTTGACATCGACTTTCAATTTTGGCCCATACATTAAGGCAAAGGCTCAGCTGGCTGCCAAAAAGTTGGGGATCCTTGCAAAGGTGAAAAAGTACTTCACGCCGGAACAGCTGCTCAACTTGTATCAAGCGCAAATTCAATCAAGCATGGAGTACTGTTCTCATCTCTGGAACTGTAAATGCACTGGAGTCGATCGAAAAGCGGGCGAAGAGGCTCAGCTCCAGAGCCTTGAACATCGTCGCCGAGTTGCCAGCCTGTCGTTTTTTTATCGGTTACACTTCGGCGAGTGTGCGATGGAATTGCATGATCTAATTCCACCTAGCCCGTTTCATCATCGGACTACCAGACGTACGGCGATGCGCCATCGGTACATGGTGGACATTCCACCCAAACGCACAACACTTTTATTGTGCGTACAGCTAACGAGTGGCATTGCCTGCCGGAGTCTGTGTTTCCCGCTAGCTACAATCTAGGGGTCTTTAAGTCAAGAGTGAATAGATTTTTTCTAGGCAAGCGTGATTCACCGTCGACCACATCATCGCTTACCTTCAGATGAGATAGTGGTCAAGCGCGAGCCTATAGCGTATAAAAAAAGGGTACCTGAGAATTTCATTGTAGTAAAGACAATCTCAGCGAAACTCGCCTAAAAGGCTGACTTGACATATTTGCTGCCAAACCATCATCATCATTAGCCTATAGCATATTTCACTCATGTCTTGATCGATGCATGATTTTAATAGATCTAATATTAGTAAACTTTCAATTAAAATTGTAGTCAAAAGTATTAACCAATAATCCGCAGTCGAATAATTGTAATATAATCAAAGTTACCACGTTACCGTAGACCACGTCATCGCTTAACATCAGGCGAGATAGTGGTCAAACGCGAGCCTAAAGGTTTAAAAAAAAAAAAAAACTTGACATCTAAGTGCCACAATACGCGGTTCAATAAAAAAAAATTAATATTTTGAAGTTCTCAAACGAATTATCAGCTGAATGGGTTAAGAATAAGACAGCTTGACTGTACCTACCAAAATTTATCTTTGATGTTGCTCATGGTGGTGGATCTACTAATAACTATGTTTTGAGGTAAAGACGGGGCCTTTGGAGCGCACTGCTAATTGACTTCAGCCTATTTTGAATAGTTATACTTTGACCAATTAATGTTGATTTTGCTACCGACCGGAATGTTGGGAGAAGTTTAATTGGCTTCAGATCTTACAATGTTGTGGATCTGTGCGGCAGTATTAAAAGGTCTACCAACATAACCATTGCAAAAAGAGTAAGTACTTACTTAACGTTGACTTGTAACTAAGTAGGTGTATCATCACTGCAGTATTATATTATCTGTGACCAGCTACAAACCAAACATCGGACTGCTACTGAAAAAACCCAGTTGGAAAACCCAAAGACATTTTAGCCCAACTCGGGAACAGAACTCAGGACCTCATGCTCAAATAGCGCTTGCGACCATTTAGACTGACAATCAATAAGAATAAAAAGGCAGGAACATCCTTTTAAAAATAAGGTTGTTATGTTGTTGCCTGTACACACAGCAAACTAGATAAGTTTGCAGGGCACACCAACATAGATGTTGGTTTGCGTAAAATTAACGGGTTTGTCGGGTTCGGGTTTCGCCTATTATTAGTGTTTGCTTCACAATATATGATGCATAAATTTAACTACGTAACTAACTGGTCCCGTGGCATAAGAGCATAAACATTCAGCTGGTATCAAGTGTCTTAGAGTCGAGTCTAACAGACAGCGTCAAACTTTTGCACTCTATGTTTGTTATTTAGAAAATGTATCTACTTATGTTTTAAAAGAAGAAAAAATATTATGTTTTTAAAAAGAAAATATGTTTAAGTATTCTCCGGTCAGTATTTCTTTAATTAATAACTATCAAACTATGATTGATTCTTTTATTTATAATAAAATCATTTTATGTCCTATAGTCACATTAGTTTGCTTTTTGGTTCGGGACCAGGGGGCCTACTCCCAATCTTCGTCGACGAAGTTACGAGCCGTTCGAAAGTATTTCGAAACTTCGGAGTTAACCCTACCCCCTAACGATTTCGGATTATTGAGCTTCGAACGGGATCATAGACAATTTTCGTGAACGAACGATGGATGACGTTAGAGTTGCACTATTTTATCGGTCGATTACCGGTTTTCCTAGTTTGTGGTTTCAAGCCTACTAAACAAAAAATAAAATATTTTTTACGTTACGAAATGACCATATCTTTAACAATTTACTTTTCTTATGTCTTTAAATATAGAAATGAATTACTTTTGTCATTATTGTCTGGAAAGCGGCATTATCCTATTGATACCTTTGCTTTTTTTTCTTTATGACAGCAACTTTCAAAAGAATTGTCAAGAAATAAATAATAAATACCTTGGAGGAATTTAGTTTTCCTTTTCATTAATAACCTGAGCAACTTAATTCAATGGAAAGTTGCACTAATTCCGTGGAGCAGTGGCAAACGGTGAGTTTAATACATTACTCGTCAATATTAATATGATTTTAAGGGCTTGTCCTCAGTAAAGTGCACACAATCATAGTCAGTATTCTTGCAAATACTTTAACCCGGTCAGTACGGGTTAGCTAGCAGAGCTAACCTAACCCGGCTGTGGCAAAGGCATTTTTGATTATTTACTGACTCGGTTAATATCTGCAGGAGTACTTACGAGTATAGTGTTTTTATATATTATACATTTCATGCAATTAAAATTAACGAAATATCCAAATTTTAGGTGCGGGCTGTTAAAAACATTTGGCCAAGAACGCTGTTGGAGCTGTCAGCATGGTCCATTGATAGCACCAACCTGCTCCCAAATGGAGTTAAAGATATGTACTATCAATTATAGACGAGGGTTTTGAAGAGCAACAAACCTAGTCAAGAGTCCAACCAGCTTTTCCAACGGTAATATTTAACAAAATTTATAATTTTTGGTAGTAGACTATTTTTTTTTTGCAAATTATTAATAAATTACAGACACACAATCATATATTTTGTATTGTATCCGTCAATGATATTCAGTTTTTGTTGTGCAGGGTCCATCAGTAAGACACACCTGCCGAAAGTGGAAGTGCAAAGGCTTATAATAAAAACTAGAAGAAATAAGATGCTCGATGAAGTAAAGCTGGAATATTCTTGAAAAACTTAAGTTCCTAGCAATAATTTAAGACTGATAAATAAAGGAAAATCTATGTTTTGATAGTTATAGTGTGTTAAGTGTTAATTTTATTCTGATTATTAGGTATTTGAGACTCAAGTAGACAAGTAAGAGAAATTAAGGTCCTAGCAATAATTTAAGACTGATTAGTAAAAGGAAAACCACGTTGAAGTGTCAATATAAATTATTAGAATATCAGCGCTGCGTTATTTCCTTTTTGGGTAACACTGCACATGCTGTGATATTTTTGGGTCTCGCTTGGGGTTGTATTGTTATTATTGTTAAATTTGTTGCTTATTTCTCGTGTCACAAATAAATATTTTTTGGTTTTTGTATAGTATTTATTATAGTAATATAATCTTGTATATATATATATGTTTTAATCTAACAACAGTACACCGCAGACTTGGGTAGTCTTTTTAATTCTAAGTTTTTTCAGTCCATCCAAAGGTTGTCTAGTAGATATCTGTCAGCGATAAGACCGCCTTTGTACCCGTATAAATAAGTTTTCTTGTAAATGTGTATAATTTTATGGTGTACTATAAAGTATATTCTATTTTTGTAGTTATTGTATAGTATGTTGTTAATTGTTAAATTTATTCAGATTTGAATGGTGAAAAATAAATGTATAATAAAAAAATATCCTTTTATTGTGAAGTCAATAATACATACATAAACTCACGCCTTTTTCCCATGGGGGTAGGCAGAAACTACAAAATGCCACCTGCTACGATCCTTACATACTGCTTTTGCTTCACTCACATTCATACATCTAGTCATACACATACCAATGCATTTATATTGGCTTTATTAGTAAAGTTTTCTTGTGAGACTGCATAAGTATATATTTCTTTCCAGCAATTGCACTAATCTGTCTCTCGCTCTTTGCGCTTGCTGAAGAGCTTGATGGGCAGATATTATATTTGTAGACACTTCTCCCTGTCTACTGCGCTCAATTTGAAGATCTTCTCGCTGAGGGAAGGTGCTTCTAAGTCCGCCTCATTAAACATATTGTGTAAAACACAGCAGGCAATGACAATTGTACCTGAAAAATTATTAAAATATGCTCATAAATAGATGAAAAAAATATTGTTCAACTGTTCAATGTGTTATTAGAAAAACATAGCTATACCTAGTATAAATTGCGACAAATACCAACTGACTGGTGCATAATGCAGCTCTCTTGCTGCTATGAGGCATCTTAATCGGTTTTTTAAATGCTAAACATACGCTGTTTATTGGACCGAGCATGTTTTTGTCTATTGGGGTCTTCTACAGCATTGTCTACATTGTCATCATGAATCCCCGAAGTGGGTACCCAAAATTCCCTGTAACACTACACTTGTCAGGCCATATTTTTCATAAAATCTACAAAATTTTAAATGATACAATTTATTTAAGTGTACTCCATAAGTAGGTATAGGTATAAACACTCTTCAAAGCATAGGTAGTCATTGTTCAAATGGCAGGCTAGGTATATTTCATTAAATACCTATAGATATTTGTTTTAGAAAAATGGTACAAGCTTTTAAAATTACTTTCTTACTATAAGATTTTTCCCAGCCAAATTATGTGGATACCTTATGTACTTTTTTATTAATGAGGGTCTGTTCAGTGCATTTGTGACATGGCGCAGACAGCATGACACTGTCTCTTGTGCCATTGGAACATCACTGCTAAGGTCCACTGCACCTTGGTGACTTCCCCGGGCATAAAAATTAAGAGCAGCTAGGATCTGAAATTAAACAAAAACAACAAATGTAAATGGGTGGGATTGGTAATACAGCTCAATAAGTTATCAGTATATTTAATCTAACCTTACCTTCATTCTCGGATCAACACCACTTTGTCGTAAGTGTTGAGGCAAAAGAGATATTAGCTCCTCACACAAGTCCTCAAATAATTCCCGAGTGAGCTTATAGTTCCAACGTTGGGAAACTTGCCAACTGGAAGTTTTGGCGCAAATGTCATCGACGTTGCCTCCGCTCTTCCAGTAGATCTTCTGCGAGCATTAAAAAAGCAGCCATCGTTGGGAATTATAAGTTTCGTCGACCGCACGATAACTATTTTGATGTCGTAATATCTTGACGAACGATCCGTTATAACAAGTGTCAAATTCAATTTTTCGAACGGATAAAAACGCATCGGGAGTAGGTAAAACTGTCAAATTGTGTTGTCATTCATACTTCGTTCGGGCCCCGAACGAATCATCCGTCCGTAGGTGTTAGGGAGTAGGAAACGCCCGTAACTAAGGTCGAAACTACGAACTTCGAGCTTCGGGAGTAGGCCCCCTGACTACTGAGACTAATTTTGTCTAATTGATTCGTTCAGTGCTTTTGCGCTTCGCTCAAAAGTTCAAACGTTACGCTCAATGATTTGGCTCATATAACCCAATGGCTGCGACATATATAACATAATATTATATAAGGTACCTAAATGTATTCCACTAAGCATTGAACGTTGATTGGAATATAAGAGCACCAATCCGCAGCGCGTGCAATTAATATCTGAGCACTATTCATACATTTCCACGAAGCGTATTAATTACTGTGGCTCACATTAAATCTAAATTCAAAGCGAGATGCGCTCAGGTACGCGGAAACACGACTTAGTTCAATCAAAGGCTCTAACTGTGTGTGGTGCAATATCTACACCGTGAGCACAAGTTAGGACTTCAGCAGAGATACTTTTAGTATTGATCTCCTATGCTTAAAGTAACATGCAATTTGTTTGTTGCATTTTGGAAACTCGTTGCAGCATCATTTCATCAGCCTATAGCAATCCACTGCTGGACATAGACATCTCCAATCGCATGCTATTTGTTTCTATTTTCAGCAGCTCTTATCCAGTTGCCTCCAGCTATTCTGTGAAGGTTGTTGTTCCACCTGAATCAGAAGGCGTCCCATCTTACGTTTAACCGGTCGTGGATTTTACTCAAGAACACGTCTACCTCAGCGGTCATCTTTTCTATGGCTAATATAGCTGGCTAGTTGCCATTTTACCTTGCTGTAACGACGAAAAAAAAATTAGATGTAAATTTTGTTTGTTGCCTTTCGAAAGCAACAGAAAAGTAATCGATAGAATAATGTGATTTTGATACCGTACTCAAACGTAAGAAATCGCATAAACGCGATACAGCATTGCAGCAATCACTGAAAAGCAACATTTTAGAATCGCGACCGAACGCAAAATGTCCTTTGAATTTGATTATAGGCTTTTTATTTAGAAAATGTACGGCACTTACCTTTGAGGAATACTTAGTTTAAAACTACCATAGCACATAGCTTATTTATTAAGTCAAACACAGTTGAGATGAAAGCCTCTCAAGCTGTCAAAACTACTTAGGACAAATGAATTCAATTTAGAAAATTATACAAAACGATTCCCACTACTGCTTTTTCAATTAAAAATAAATTAGCATACCATCATCAGGCCTATATTCCTCGATGCGTAAGTGCTCGTTCACACAGAGGTCCGTTTTACAGGTCTGCTTTATCGTATACATTTTTATTCGGCGCTGACGTATGTAGTTGTATGACTCGCTCATGCACACACATGGCAGTTATTTTGTACGAAGATCCATTTCACTTAGAAGACCTCCCACTACTGTTTTTAACCGACTTCCCAAAAAGGAGGAGGTTCTATGTTCGATTTCATGTTGGTTTTTTTTTTTTTTTTGTGTATGTTCACCGATTACTCCGTCAATTGTGGACCGATTTTGAAAATTCTTTTTTGTTTGAAAAAGTATGTTCCGAAATTGGTCCCATTTTAATTTGGTGAAGATCTGATGAAGAACTTCAGAGATATACATCAGAACTCTTCAATAAATAACGGCAAATCTCTCGGGATTGCTGCAATCGCATGTCTGTTTGTTGTTTATAACATTTCATAACATAACATCACGCCAGTTCGCTCTTAAGGGGTAAGCAGATCTCTCATTTCACCGGTTATGTTCTAGTTTCATGAAATCTATTCTGGCGAAATAGTCCCCTTACTAACTTGCCTATTAGGTACGTACAACTAAAAAGTGAAAAATAAAAAAAACTTTTTGCAAAAAAATAGTACCGACTTCCAAATACAAAACTACAAAGTGAAAAATAACTTTATTTTTTGAAGTCTGTGTCCATAACGCAAAAAAATGGTACCTACGAAAGACACCGACTTCAAAAAATAAAGTTATTTTTCACTTTGTAGTTTTGTATTTGGAAGTCGGTACTATTTTTTTGCAAAAAGTTTTTTTTTTTCAAATGAAAATAAATTAGCATACCATCAGACCTGTTTTGCTCATAGGTCCGCTTTATCGTATACGTTTTTATTCGGCGCTGACGTATGTAGTTGTATGAGCGAGTTCACACACATGACAGTATTCCAGATTCAATAAAATGCCAATCCGACAAAATATACAGCATTTTACTTAGCCTGAACCGGGAATCGGACCCAGGATCTCATGCTTAACAGTAGCTCTTGCAACTACTAGATCCTCGAGGCAGTCAAAGAATATAATTCTTAAAAAACTCTAATGTCTTCACAACTTATCCTTAAAAATTTAGTAAGTATAAACAGAAACAAAAATTCGAAACACAAAAAGTAAGTTCGCTACATAAAAGAAGTTGAATCTGTCATGGGGACAAATCACAGGGTTCTACAGCGACAAATTGTAACTCGTGAAATAAGGTGGAACCCTTAGTCTATTCAAATAGACAACGTACTTTTAAGAACTAAATATTTCAGTCTGAAAGGTTTTAAAGAAAATCGCCATTGCCATTTTTAACTGAACTATATACTACTAAACTAAATTTGCACTTATAAAACGTAAAGCTAGTTTTTCACTTCCTATGGAAAACAACAGACAAGAAAAAAGCAGCGGAAGTCTTTCGGCTGATATGATGATGATGAACGAGTAAAATGGGTGTAGTTACTTAGGAAACTGCTTACTTTATTTTGCTCAAAAAAAAATTAGATTTAAATTTTGTTTTTTGCCTTTCGAAAGCAACAGAAAAGTAATCGATAGAATAGTGTGATTTTGATACCGTACTCAAACGTAAGAAATCGCATAAACGCGATACAGCATTGCAACAATCACTGAAAAGCAACATTTTAGTATCGCGACCGAACGCAAAATGTCGTGCAACATTGCAGCACAAATGCAGTGCAGCATTGATAAAGTTCCAAAACCATTGGTAGCTGTTTCTGTAAGTAGCATTTCAGCCAAGATCAGTAACGTGTAAACTAGAGCAAAATAAAGTAAGCAGTTTCCTAACTAATTACACCCATTTTACTCGTTCATAATCATCATATAAGCCGAAAGACTTCCGCTGCTGGACATAGGCCTCCCCAAGTGTCGCCAGATTCGTCTACGGCCTACGTTCGTCTTTGGGCTGAAATGATGATGATGGTTTTGGATTCTGTATCCTCTTTTATATCATTATCATCATCAAACGACTATAGTCCACTTAAAAATTCTGCAAATTGACAATGCTCCTTTTAAATTATGAAGTCAAATGCGGGCCTCAGTTATATTAGGCAAATGAAATTCTACAAGCAAAGTGTATGAATTCATTATTATGATGTTTAGTAATTTTTATTCCTTTTGAAAAAAGGTGGGCTCATTTCACTTTTCCCCCTAAACCATTTGCATGAAAGAAAATAGACCTAATATTTCTTGGCTTGCTTTCTTTGCTCTGTCTGAAGGTACTCGTAGATACTACATTTTTCTTTCCCAGAAAAAAAGCATTTCTCAGTGATTTGTTAATCCTAATATTTCGTAGTTGTTTTATACTATGAAAAATCTTATTGCTCTATATTTTTCTGTTATTTCAAATAGTATACGCAACTAAACCATGGACTTTGGGCTCACCTAGTAGATTCTGGCCCATTCCCTCTCACAGAGAGGAGGCCTGTATCTCAGCAGTACTGAACATTATAGCATGATTATGTTGTAGTATGTTTATATGTACCTACAAATGATCCATACCACAGGGCTTCCCCAAAATTGGCAACTCGTGCATATAAGACGCTTACACAGGCATTGTAGCACAACTTCTACCAAATCCAGCTAATTATTAAGTACTTTGCTAGCAAGGCTTCGAAGTTTCACTCCCGTTTGTCTTTCGGTTTGTCGAACGCTATTACCAGTATTAGCTCCTACTTTTGAATTAAATTGCTTAAGAAGTTTTCTTCTGTAAATATCTTGGAGGCTTGTTCAAATTTAATTTGCTTGATGAATGGGACTGTGAGCGGAGTAAAGAAGAAGTAATAAAGTCGCTTGAAGAGATGTACTTTGTAGTCTGGGATGAGATGATAAAAGATGATAGAATGGTTGACTAAAGAAATTAAGTAGCAATTTTTTATAGCTGCTTTTTTTTGTGAATACGAGAACACTGTTGAGAATTCATAGATGTTTCGATTTAACTATTATATTCACACTCTCGCTAGAGTAAAAATATTCTGTGGTTCACACGCGATAGATTTTTTTTTCTATGAGTGAAACCTTCAAAAAGAAACACTACATAATCTGTATTCTATATCACTCTCTCGCACTTTAAATCTAGGTATAGGTAGGTGCTTTTGTTTTTTTATTGTAGCTTTTTCGTTTCATCGAGTTGCAAAACACAACGGGGCTAAAAAGGTTTTCACTTCAAAAAAAATTTAAAGCCGATTATAAATATTATTTCAAAAGATTTCTTGTCAGTTGTTTTCCATAGGAAACAAAAAGCTAGCTTTACATTTTATAAGTGCACATTTAGAATTATGTGAAATCAAATAACATTTTGAATTTGAAGTTCCGTTCAGTTAAAAATGGCAATGGCACTTTTCTTTAAAACCTTTCAGACTGATATATTTAGTTCTTAAAATAACGTCGTCTAGTTGAATAGACTAAGGGTTCCACCATATTTCACGAGTTACAATTTGTCGCTGTAGAACCCTGTGATTTGTCCCCGTGACAGATTTATCAACTTCTTTTATGTAGCTAATTTACTTTTTGTGTTTTGAATTTTTGTTTCTGTTTATTCTTAGTAAATTTGTAAGGGTAAGATGTGTGTTATATTCTTTGACTGCCTCGAGGATCCAGTGGTTGCAAGAGATACTGTTAATCATGAGATCCTGGGTCCGATTCCAGGTTCAGGCTAAGTAAAATGCTGTATATTTTGTCGGATCGGCATTTTTACTGGATCTTGGGTGCGTTTAAAAACATATAAACTCACTTATACAAACACCCAGAGCCGGAACAACTATCTGTAGGTCATACAAATATTTGTTCCGTGCGGGAATCGAACCCGCGACACGCAGCGCAGCAGTCAATCGCTCAACCACTGCGCTAACCGTGCGGTAATATTATCTTAATATTATTTGTCTTTTATTACATAGGTATATTTTTATCCCTGCATCCTATTAAATATTCTGCCCATTTTCCAGAGCAAAGCATATTCTTTTACAAGCTGAAAAGTAATAAGGCTAAAACGGACATAATGACGTTGAATATAATGAGCAGTGCGTTGAAAATAATGTTGACAGCTTTCGTCTTTCTTGAAAGGCTTTAAAATCTGTAGCGTGTAGTCTATGGTAGGTATAGACTACATAACATGGAAGATTGTATTACGTAGTTTTATTTTCTCTGCGGAAGACTGCATCAACGTCAATGTCTATGCACTATGGTTGAATAATTTTAGCCCGTTATTTTTTTTCATTTTCCAGCAGTAAATTTAACCGTAACCGCACAAAACTTCTAAATAATAATAAGTATATTAAATTGGTTAAAACAACACTATTTTGGTCGTCTTAGGCTCTGAGACTTAACGCCAAAATTACATATGTGAGAACCATGTAGGTTAATGTATTAGGTAGTCTCTTGATCAAAAGAGCACACAAATTTGGGTGACTCTGTCCAGACAGTCCACGTATCACTATGTAATCGTGTAGCTCAACTCAAAACATAAGGAGCACAACGACTCGGCGAGGAGGTGGCCCTTATCGTGGTCGCTTAGGTTAAGCTTCTTGTGCCTGGCTGAAGGCTCTAGTTTAATATCTACAGCATAGCCCAGTTAATCAGAAGGAAAATCATTTTGATTTAATTGTGAGACGCCACATATTTAAAAAAAACGACTCGGCGAACAATACCAAAGTAAAAAGCTGCATTAAAAACGTTTCATTTCAAAGTCTGCTAGATTAGATAATCTTTCAAAGCTACCCTAAAAATTACTTCCAGTTGCTACAATCAAAGCAGAAATAAACAAGCTACAGAGTAATAATTATATTCAGGGGAAAAACATTTCAACAAACATACACAGGGCTAATTTATCGTCAGTAAAAAGAACAAAAGGTGCTTGCAAGCCGAATAAACACAGACCCAAATAATGGTTCACGTCTCGGGACTACGACAAACAACAGTACCATGCCAAAGTGATTATACAGAAGGTTGGCTCTTCACATGGTGTTATGGCAAGCTGTAGTCATAATTTGAAGAACTGTTTCGGGCCGTAAAAAATAACAACCGTCTTCAAGGAAGGCAGAACCATTCCCAAAAAAATAATAATACCTCTCATACTAATATTGATCAGTTTATGAAATTCAAATATGTCTACACCTTCCATTACATTAGCAAAAATGCACGCACAGATAGACAAACTTTATGTCAGCGTTTGCAAACTCACGTGTGCCTTGACTGGTTTGACATGCTAAATTAGAATTTGAGAAATGTTACTTACACAAAGTAAAGGGCCTGCCTGGGTTCGAACCCACCACCTACGAAACGTAAGTTGGAGCCGTTACCACTGGGCCACCACTGCTGTCACTGACACCACTGCAGTAGCAAATGCTACTTAATAACTTGAAATAGAAATCGGGGATTACACAGTTTGAGATCGCCGAAAGTACTGACAGGTATATGCGTTACGCAGCAAAAACATATTATATAAGTTAATTTACAAAACTATTATTATGTGTGCGTACGCCTGTTTTTTCTAAAAAAAATGTTAGAAGTTGACTTTCTGGAACCATCTTTGTTTTTAATAACAGTACGAGAAACTTAATTTTGCAAGTTTCTGACGAAATATTAAAGTGCAGTTGTATTTCGTTCTCGCAAATTTAATATAAAGGAAGGTTTGTATGGAATGTTCTTGAGGAATGAGACTAACGAAGCGAATACAGCTGGTTTATTTAGTTCTTGTTGTAGTTTTTGAAAGAGGATTACTTGAGATGGTGACAAATAGAAAAAAAAAGAAGAATAAGACAGAATAGAAAGCATTTATTCAACATACACACAATACAACAGAGAAATGGCAAAGCAAAAGATATACTAAAAAAGTTAAATCAAAATATTGCGCTGAGCATGCCAAATGGATTGCCAACTTAGTATTTGACACTTAGCAAATGGTGGCTTAAAGAGCCGACCTTAATAAATTGGGACGACCAGAGCCAAAATTACCTCTATATGGAGCCGACCGACTAGAAGCGGTGGTAGATCCAATAGAAGATGGGTGTATGAACCGGGAAAACAAGCGACCACCGATCCACACCCGCTCTTGATCAAAAAAGTTGGTATTCATTAGGAAAGAGGCCTTTGCTCAGCTGTGGGATATTCCAGGATAACAGAAATCAGCAAGATTTGGTAAAAAGGGCAATGGTAATTTTGAGCAGTGTAAAAAATGTCAAAAAACAGCCATCATTATTCATTCAAATAGTCATCTTTATTTTGCCAATTTAGTTTGTGCTTTGTGTGGAAGATGAAATTAGAACTAAGGCTAATATATCTTGTAGTTTTGTGTAACGAACGGGTCAAACCCTTAAAGGAAGCTAATCTCAGGGCGTAAAATGAAAACCTTTTAATTAACGAAACATCTAGTTAGGTTCAGTTGGGTACTACGGTTAACGGTACTACCGTCTAAGTCTTAGATAAATTAAAACCCTCCTGAGGATGGATTTAGTTTTTACTACTTACATAATTTTTATGAGCGCTTTGCTCTCGCATATTTTGCTGCGATTGCCAAGAATCATAATTAAATTGGCATTATTCTTTTACTGCATATTTTCAGCTTAACAGAAGCTGTCCCTGATAAGAATGTGCTTCTTTTTTTATTTGAGTAGATTGGATTTAAAAGGCTGAATTTATTTATCTCTGACACACAATGGCATTTTAGATGATCCTTCAATAGAATGCCTTCAATTTCAGAAATTATAAATAAAAATATTTCGATTATAATTCAAATCGGGAAAATAAAAAAAAAACATCAGATCACAATCAGACTCTACACCAAAACGAAACTAAACAAATGTAGTATTGCTCTCGTATTAAATGTCGTATCCACGTTTCATTCCAGACAGAAAACTGTGCTCAGATCTTCCCTTGTGAACAATGTAATTCTCGCAGATAAACACTTTAATTTGATTTGATAATAGTACTTTCATTATTACCGACAGCATTATTATCCTATCCTACAGTACAATAAACTCTTTCTATCACTTCCAGTTTTATCTCATTCCTCTCTTAGAAATAAGTAAAACAGAGCTAAACATTAACCTTTAGTTTCCTTATCAAGCAGATTGTTTCCTTTGACCACCTAACAACGAGTTCTGCCATAATGAGACCCTTATAGCACCGCACTGTGTAATTCTGTTTTTATTAAAACCTTTTGTTACCTCACTAAGGTAATACCAACCTTAGTTCGTATATGTATGGTTGGTTTTCAAATGTGTGCGGAAATAGGGTTGTCAACAATTCTTGTCAACACACCAAGGTAATAGCAACCTTAGTTTGAAGATGTAAGGTTGGTTTTCAAATGTCTGTGCGAATAGGGTTGTCAACAAAGTATCCGTATATTACTTGTCCCACGATATTAAAACACACAATAGTACACTTGTATTGTCATGCTGAAGATTATGAGAAGTGAATTAATGTAATTGTTCGTTGGGTTCCTTGGGTTTGGTGCACGGTATGTATGTAAGTGAAAGAGATGTTTTGATTTAAAATGTTCACAAAAGAAAAGATTTGTCTCTTAATTTGGGTATTCTAAAGATGTTCCGTTTACACAATTAGGGTTTCGAACCTGCAACTTTATGACAAGGAGATAAATAAATAAATAAAAAATAACAAAATCCCGACTGCTTATAAAGCGAACTACAAAGACGTATACAAGAAGAAAATCATGCTGTGCAGTCGGAGGATTCATATTCGCGAGCTGGCTGACCAAAACCAGATGTATCCTCCTACCCTCCTTCGGCAGTCGGGTAATAAGTAGGAGGCCGTTGCCACTGAGCCACCACTGTTTTAAAAACGGTGAAGGAAAACGTCATGAGGAAATTGTATTCAAACCAAAAAATACGGCATTTTTTATATCTGATATCATACTGGACCTTAGTGGTGGATTATGGTCTCTCGTACAGACAGAACCTGCTTCCAAGCAATGAAAATGTTATTGACTGATTATTATAGTGTCCTGTTTAAAGCTGTACTATCCGTGAACTATGTATATGGTAAATTAGTTTTTTTCAAAAATGGTACGTAATGTTGCCATAACATCTCTAAAAAGTGACCAGAAAGTGAACTCTAGCGGAGACTTATTCACAACTATCCAGTAAGAAGCAAGATTTTTTATTTGGAATCTCCTACTGTCCAGTAAGTAAGTAAGTAATTAGGTCATCCTCTTTAAATCTGCTTAAAAAAAAAACATAGTACCAGACACAGATTAGAGTTTAGCCATTACAACATGGTTATAGGAGGGAGGCTCCAAATATATATCTATCTCTCTTTTTGGTATGACATTAAATGAGATAGACATATTTTTGAAGCCTTAAACAGCCATTTTATAGTCTGTGACACTTAACGCGACGCAGAAAAAGTATGCACGTTGCGTTTTGTACTTGGTAATGTTGTAGAAGTATAGTCTGGGATTTTATGTTTGTATTTAGTAATTTCAGTTTATAAATCATGTTGGATTTTAATCCAACTTTAAACTCCTTGTTAATTTTAGAATGTAAAGTGTAAAGTTTTAACTTTACATTCTAAAACTAACAAGGAGTTTCAAAAAAAAAATTACATTTACTGCCAGCCAAGAGTCCGTTAATCAATATGTACAACAAACAAATATAAATTCCCCCGGTAAATCGATCACAATATCTATCAGTAATTGCCCTAATATGAATGTAACCTTCATTATTAATTAAACGAATTTATTGTTAAAGTTTCTTTCATTTTGGAGAAAAGCATTATACAAGCCTCAACCAGTAAGAAAGCCATCCTGGCCTCGTATATAACCGGCGGTTCGGTCCGGTTAGCTCATACTTGGCCAGGAAGGTTAAGTTAGGCCGCCTCTGGGAACCCCACAGGCCATGTTTCTTTCTTCAATAAGTCCAGGTTTCTTCACGATGTTTTCCTTCAACGTTGCCTTTTCGTTTAAAGCTTCAATGAGTGCGCAATATTACATTACAATCTTGATGGGGCTTACGGGAATCGTTTACTGTGAGACTTCACTAAGTAAATGATAACTAATTTGTAACTATCCATCATTGTGTAATTAATTAAGCGAGCTAAGGAGTGATTGATGAGAGAATAACTTATAGTCATATTTTCATCTCACACGAGATAATATTACAGTTTAACTTTATTGTTACTTGCGAGGTAAGTAATTGTCTAGTTTTTTAACCCCCGACGAAAAAATAGGGAAGTTGGCGTGTGTACCTGTGAGCTTGTGTATTTGCGTATCTGTTTGTGGCGTCATAGCTCCTAAACGGATGAACCGATTTTGATATAGTTTTTTTGTTTGAAAGATGACTTTATCGAGAGTGTTCTTAGCTATGTTGATGATCGGTTCAGCCATTCAAAAGTTATGGATTTTACTGTATGAATCGGGCTGTTGCCGCAAGATATCGTGAATAATGAAATTAAAAAAAATTGTTAGGCGTATTGGACAATTTTTTATTTTTACTTGTTGAATGAAGAACGTGTCAAAGCTTACTTTCGTGACAAAGTTTGTCTGGTATGACAAAACACTGAAGTTCAAATTCATAATTCAGAAATCTGGGGTAAATCAAAGGGTGTTTGTCACTGACCTCTATCATACATTGTACACTTGTATAATAGAGGTCAGTGGTGTTTGTGCACTCACTCATATTTGATTCGTAGGTATGCGTGATTATTTGTATGGAAAAATTTCAATAAAACCTAATCTCACTTATATCATATAATTATAAATGTGAAAGTTTGGCTGCATGTGTGTTAATTACTCAGTCACACTAGAACGGCTGAACGGATCTGGATGAAATTTGGCACAGACATAGATTGTAGTCTAGCACATAAGCAACTTAACAGCCGGTATAATGTTTCCTTGGAATAAGAATACACTTTGCGGGCTCACAGCTACCTAACCTTAACTAAGAAGATCATTACAGTATGCAAAAGAGAGCCAAACAAAATGCTAATAAAAGCATGCATTATATTTTTCCTCAAACTAGTCCAGGATCCATGGTACATTTTTGCACTTGATTACTATCAAGCTAATTTTCCGTCAGTAGCTTCATTTTGATGAGACGCCTAATTTCCGGTACGCAACTCTCGATTGTGGTAGCTAACAAAAATGTAGGAATGATTAAATGTGTCGATTTGGTGATTCTAAAAAAAATATTACTAACTGATTTTTTTTTGATAAACCTCAAGATAATTATCAAAATTATTCAAAAAAATATTTGTCCTACAAAATGTATGGTTTGATCAAAGAGTCCCCTCCTTCCAACATGTATCGATAACGATTCGAGGTCATCTTATATGGTTATTAACCAGCTGATATTTTATTCTTACTTAGTTAATATTTATAATTTAACAGTCATATTGTCCTACAAATTGCGTGGTACGTTATCCCGGTCCTACGCTCAGAAATTGTTAATACCACAAGACCATTTTTCTCATTACTAACTGTAGGACAACAATATTACATAATAGGTTAGTGTGTTCTCAGCCCAAATGAAACAATGTCCTACAATAAAACAGGTACGAGTATGTATCACTAGTCCGACAAGAATTGTAAATTTTTCGTTATTCTAGTTGTAACATATTATTATGATGTAAAAAAAACTTTTTATATATTTAAATAAATTTATTTTATAGTAAACTAAGATGATTTAACAGGTTTATCTGTTAAATCATCATAATTTTCGCAACTAACATCGCTGTCATCTTCATCTATTTCACTTTCCTCATTCGTGATATCAGACTCTTTAATAACATGAAAAAATTAAGTTCATTATATAATATTGATGAATATTCAATCAATAAATAACAATAGTATTAATAGAGTACCTTTTATGACAGAAGATAATTCTTCAAAAGATGGACTTTGGGGACCATCAAACCAATACTCATATTTGCCATCAATTATCGTCTATCCAAAATCTTCTGGCAATTTTTCCGTGGGGCACTCTGCATGTGTGAATTTCACCATACATTGCAGATGAAAGCAGTTCTTTTAATTTGTTGCAACAATTCTTGTTTTGTTGGTGGCAAACTGGAAGGATTATATCCTACGATTTTTGTTTATAAATATCATTTTCATTTTTTGATTTATACCCTTTTTCAAATAACTCATACCGTCCTTTGTTGATATAATTTTTTGTTTTTAATGAATACATACATACTCTTTAATAATTTGAACTACCTCATTAAAAGTTGTTGATGCTGTATTTTCAATTCGTAGGAATTGAATAAAAGCCTCTTGAAAATTTTCATTTTTCTTTAAAATACTAAAAGGTATTTTTTTTTTACTCGTGCTTAAATTAATTATTATTTGAATTTGATCTTTTAAATGCTTAAAATTTGCCAACATTATTATTGGTATATCAGAATTTGTACGATGTATCTGCACACGATAGTTAGTATTAAATTGAAAAATGTGGTATACAATATTGGTACCAGATTCTTCATGATAACAAGAGAGTCAATGGCTCTTTTTATTTTATTTTCATTAGACACCTCATAAGTGTAAAAATGATCATAATTAAATTTAATAATCTTTCCTGTGATCTATTGAATAAATTCGCCCTTTGTATAATTATTTAATTCGCCCCTGGTATAATAATTTATGATGACCTCGTTATCGAAACATATTGGAAGAAAAGAAGGAAGAAAGAGTCCCCTTTGATCAAACCATACATCTTGTAGGACAAGTATATTTCAAATAATTTTGATAATTATCTTGAGATTTAACAAAAAAAACCCAGTTTGTAATATTTTTTTAAGAATCATCAAATCGACATATTTTACTCTATCTCTGTTAGCTACCACAATCGAGAATTTGCGCACAGGAAATTGTTGGGCGTCTCATCGAAACGAAGCTATTCACGAAGAATCAGCTTGATAGTTATTATTTTTACTTCAAGGGTCTGTACTACTACTTTTGAGCGTAGGACCGGGATAACGTATCACGCAATTTGTAGGACAATATGACTGTTAAATTATATTTAAAAAGAAATCAGCTGGTTAGTAATCATTTATGATGACCTCGTTATCGATACATGTTGGAAGGAGGGGACTCTTTGATCAAACCATACATTTTGTAGGACAAAATTTTTCTTTCGAATATTTTTGATAATTATATTAAGTTTAAAAAAATAATAATCAGATAGTAATAATTTTTTTAGAATCGTCAAATCGACATATGTAATCCTTGCTACCTCTGTTAGCTACGACAATCGAGACTTTCATACCGGAAACTGTTGGGCGTGTCATCAAAATGAAGCTACTCACAGAAAATTTGCTTGATAGTAATCAAGTGCAAAAATGTACCATGCATTCTGGACTATATGCGTTTCTCTTAAGTTTCTACAACTCCCGTTATCTTTAGATATTAAGCATGAATACATTGCTGCAGTAGATAAGCTGTAACCGGATTGTCTAAACACTGCAGAAATTTTCAGTGAAATTGAATGTTGTGCGAAAATGTTTCTGTAGCAGATGTGAATATGTAGGTAGATATTCGTGCTTTAAGAGAAAATATAATTACTTGCCTTATTTATTTAAAACGTCACGTACAGAGGCGGACTTAATGCCTTAGGCATTTTCTACCAGTCAACCTTTAGGTGAAGCAGAGACAAATAGTGGTAGGTGCAATATAATGAGCAAATCGAAAGCAAATCGTGTTTATTTAAAACGAATACCTATACTATAAATACAATATATACTCAAATTATAAACTAAATATACCAATATACCTAAACAATTAAGTAGTAATAGACAAATATTTGAAAAACATTAGCGCTGTGACGATACTACTGCCAACTACTCCTTAGTAAAAGAGTCGTGTGACGTTAATACTTTAAATGTCTTGGGGGGTGACCATAAGCTCTTAGAGTAAGGTTATTTTGAGTGTGTGTAAGTGACAGATGTATATGACCTGTATACATCTGTCCCTTACGCACACTCAACCACAACCCCCAGCTTATGTCCACGGTTGTGCTGCCTTGGCCTATCCAACAGGAAACTTGCATTGATTCTGGATAAAAAGTAGCATATAACAATCGGGTATAATATAGCTATCAGTGACAATATATTCGCAATTTGACCTAATACTAGAGATTTTTCATTACTAACAAACAATTATGCTTCTTTTATAATATTAGTTTAGATTGTTGAGGCAATCATTGTCACATAGACAAAAATAAAGATTCTATCGCGGTTTAATTTAGCGTTTCTATATACGCTAAATTTGTTCCTGTATTTTCATTAAAAGTAGAGTTCAGCACGAGTACAAATGCGAATTCAGACTTTTTTAGAATACCCATTCCTGAAGATACAAAATTAACACCCGAGGCATCCAAATAGGGTTCCTCCTTTCTTCTCAGTAATATATAAAGTTGTAAATCAGTAAGGGCAAACGTTTCCAAGTCTTGAACAATTCTGAAGTCTTCATACTCTTGAAGTACAAAACAGAAATGTACAGAAGGTCGACTCCACACAATATTCCTAGCCTTTTCCCAACTATCGGGGTCGGCTTCCAGTCTAACCGGATTCAGCTGAGCACTAGTGTTTTACATGGAGCGACTGCCTATCTGACCTCCACAACCCAGTAACTGGGTAACACGGTCGACTCCATACAACGAGCGAAAATGCACGATCATAATCACACTTCGCGTACAGCAAGGGAAGCGCACTCGCGACTGACATTTGTTTGAGATCACCGACACCGTACGCACTCGTCTGTGCGTATCTTTGCAACTGTGCTTGAGCCTATTTTCGCTCGATGTATGGAGCTTACTTTGTGAAGTTTTATGGAAAGCGATTATTATGGTATGGGCACATAATGCAAAGGAATGAGAAATTGTGAGGAAAGTCTTGAACTTGAATGTGGGTACCCTTATAGCCATTCTCCATCTTCTACTACTCTTAAGAACAAAGAAACAATAGATGGACTGTATGAAAGACGATATGGATGAAAATAATGACCCCGTCTACTGAGATCACGGCTTTTAGCGATGTATGAAATAAAAGACATGTTGTATACCGACCCCGAAAAAATTGGATTAAGGGCCAGAGAATGACAATGTTGTATGGAGACGAGCTTCTGCATTTATCTCCTTTGTCCTTTTATGTCTTGTTCTCGGCCCTCTGTTTCTTGATTGGAGATCGGGATTCCGTATAAAAATGTAACAGAATTCGTTTAGATACGTTCTTTGTACCCTCCGGGGACTATTTGCTGGGATTACGTTTTTACCGGCAGTTAAAGCGTAAATAATGATACCATCTTTGTTTTAAGAGGTATTTTGTATGGTGGAAATTACTTTGTCAGTTTTTATCGTTTTTTAGGCTACAGGTTCCCCTAGAAAGTAAAATCACTAGACATACTTATGCTGTTAGTGTTAACTTTATGAACATTTAGAAACGAGACTGTAACGAGAACTGTTTGAGTAAAAGTATGATGATATAAGTTATGTATGAGATGATAGTATAAGTTGGTTTGTGTGATGAAGTCTCATAAATAATAAGGGAGTGATTGATAGTGTGACAGGTTGGCAGGGAACAATGAAAGAAGAAAACTTGTTGCGGCTACCCATGTTACAAGGGACAACGGCTTGACGGTGACAATATTCGACAATTTAACCACTAGTTGCTTCTTTTTTTGTGAAGTTTGTTTTTAAATTGTTGATAGTCTCGCGATTAGGTAGAGGAGCTCATGGCTAAATAATAACAGCCTCACGGGTCGAACTTCAAGTTTAAGCAACACTTGAGGAGGTCGGTTCGAGGATGGGTGACCATTTCAACATACCGAGTTTCTCTGTGCCTCGGAAAGCACGTTAAGCCGTTGGTCCCGGCTGTCATTTGATGATCTTTGACAGTCGTTACGAGTAATCAGAAGCTTGAGATCTGACACCAGTCTAGCCAAGGGGTACCATTTACGCAGTTACTGGGTTGTGGAGGTCAGATAGGCAGTCGCTCCATGTAAAACACTGTTACTCAGCTGAATTCGGTTAGACTGGAAGCCGAAGAAAAGGCTAGGAAGTTATTTTTTTGATAGGCTTGCGATTGACCACTATCTCACTTAATGGTAAGCGATGATGAGGTTGAAGATGAAGCAGAAGTAGCTAGCGTAGAAGTAACCTATTCACTCTTGACTTAAAGCCCCCTAGGTGATGAAATATTTGCAGCTCGTCGTTTAGTTTTAATCAAATCTCGTATGGACCTATTCACAAATACCACCTTAAGATTCGTATTATAATCGAACAATAATCCCTGCTCGCCGCCAGATTGATAAAATCAATGCATATAATGGCACAATACATGTGTTGACAACACTCAGACAATAGCGCCTAATTGCTCATCTTTAAGGTGGCTACACATGCTAAGCAGTAATATGCGGGGCAACATATTTACAAGATTTTTTTATGTTATGCGTTGAAGAACAAGTCAGCCAATGTGGTGGTAACGGCCTAAAGGGCTTTAAAAAAAGTGACGATACGTGATTAATGATTATTATCAAAAGATAAAAATGTTAGTATCTGAAAACGTGACATTTGGGTAACCGTTTTGAGCTTTATGTCATTCATTATTGCTGAAAACTGTATTTTTTCGGCTTCAGCTTTGGTCATCAGAATTCTATGTCTACCTGTAATTACAATAAAACTTGGTTGAAAACCCCGACTTAAAAAATAAATGTAACACGAGATAATAAACTTAAAAAGATTTAATTAGTAGAGTTAGTGAATTAGTAGAGAGAACATATTCAACGTCCTATAAATTTAATAAAAAACTCAAAAATATCCGTCGGGGTCTACCATTAAATGAACTAGTTTTGCAGTTTTTTAGTAACGTGAATAATTGGAGATTTTTTATCGCTATACTTACACCCTTAATGGGTTGGCCGTGTCCCTACAGTGGGGAACTTTGGAAGTTGGTGATGATACTTATTTTTATTAACGATGAAATTTAAAATAGTGATGGCAGCCCCCGACGGATATTCTTGGGATTTTTATTAAGTTTATATGAAGTTGAATATGTTCTCTCTACTAACTAACTAACTATACTTTTTACATTTATTATCTCGTGTTACGTTTATTTTTTCAGTCGGGGATTTAAATTATTTTTTCCTTTTTCAACTACTGTTTAACCGTTGTAGATTATTCATTTTTTTATTATTCTTTTTATTTTAAACTTTTTAGAGAGCATAGATATTATGTACATAACGCGCTGCTAGTAGTTTTGGTTTTGCACAAACGAATGTTTACCGCAGCGCCCCCTGGTGAGTTGTCACCGTAACCCCTATTAAAGACACATGCACCAATCAAACCCGAACCCATAACTGAAAACTGCATCAAAATCGGACTAGTAGTTTTGGAGAAAAAATGGCTAAATGGATTTGCACAAACAAACATCCTCTCACCCCTTACATTGAACTACTTAAAATATTCTGCTATGAATCTAAGTAAAATATTTGTTCTTCTTCATGTCAATGATTCTCTTTTCTTTAACAAAAACAAATATATATTAACGTTTAATAATGACAATAGGAACAAGCAGCAAGAAACACTTTGCGTATCTTTTTTTAATTAATGCTCTCCATATAATATTCGTCTCATACCCTTATCAATAAAGTATCGCTTTCTATAGCGTCACACATTATCGCTTTGTGAGGATCACAGTCCGATGCAATCACGTCTTTTACCTACTGAATATTAAATCGCTAATTGAACCGAGTACACGCGAATAGGGCTTTGATTGGCGTTGATTTGACGAGATTATAATTAGTAAGTAAGTATACAAGGCAGAGGGAGACCATCTTTAATTTACGGCCAATAACTGATAGGGACCAAAATAGCTAGTATACAATACGTAACTACTGGAACGGCGACTAGGGATAGAAAATTGATTGTATGACATCCTCTTTCACAAGGACCGAAGATCTACAACAGTTTTAATTTTAATAGCCGTCCCTTCGCTGGGAAATGGTCTCTCCCAAGTTCTTCTAGGAACTCTTCGCCCAAGCCTTCTTGAGCTAGTCTCGCCACCTTTTTAGGGTTCCGTACCCAAAGGGTAAAAACGGGACCCTATTACTAAGGGTCCGTCTATATGTCTGTCACTAGGCTGTATCTCATGAACCGTGATAGCTGGATAGTTGAAATTTTCACAGATGATATAATATCGTGTTTTTTAACGTTTGATGAAGAAAAATAATATAATTCATTAAACAATCTTTTTTAAAACAAGCTTTTTTCGTATTCTTCTCAGCAAACCCTTTCATTTGATACTCATCTCATGGCAGTGCACAAAAAATAACAAGTCCGCCATCTTGGGCCGTCCGCCTTATTGGATTTAAAATGACGTAACTTAGCTTATCATGCGTTGTCATCCAAACTAAACGTGTATGCAAAATTTAATCTTAATCGGTGGAGGATAACTGCTTTAAAATTCAGTTGCAATATTAGACCCGAAAATACTTACATATATTGCAAATAAAATAAAATAATGTAATTATGTGCTGTTCTGTACCTTTTCTTTTGCATACCTCGAAGAAATGCAAACGGATCAACTGTTTTCTTATAGCCGAATATGAGAGAGAAGATAATTGAGTGGAGAACGGGCTTAACCCTGCAGTGGGACAATTTATAGGCTACTTAGATTAGATTTCAGGGTTGATGCTATTGTACAATTTATTTATGAGTACTGTCACTCCCTAAAAAAATGGCTTTGAATTAAAAGCCACATTTTGTATATTAATCGTGGATGAACTGAATACACCACAAAATTATGAACTTACCGTGAATTGCAGTAAAAAATATATAATATTATGTATGTATTGTGAACGGGACAAATAAACGTTACAACAGGTAGACGAGGAATGCATATTGATTTCCCTCGAGGCAGGAAAGTCAGACTTCGTCGGGTTTTACCTTGTCAGACGGATGGAGAACATTTCGAAGCATTCTGCTTATGCTCAGTTCAGAACAAAGGGATGATAAGAAGTTTATATATTAAAAAAAATATTTAGTGTAAAACACCGTCACTCGACTTTGATTGGGTGTTCACCGAAGAGATTTTATTGCAGAATGTTTTTTTTGGTGTAGGTATATTACTATTAACATTTATATAACTTGGATACTGCACTATAATCTCTATGGTGTTGACGTGCCATATGCACATTGCCCTCGTTTTTCTCTCTCACAGAGGGGAGACCTCTGTACCAGCAGTGGGAACATTAAAAAAGGCTGATGATGATAAAACACATTGCACGTTCGAATCAGGGGTGGGTGCTACTACAAAATAGAATGGCTTCGCGTCTGTCTGCCGACTTATTTCTATTAATTGTCAATTAATGTTGATGTTGTTTATAACCATGTCTTCCATTTTTAACCGACTTTCCAAAAGGGAGGAGGTTCTATGTTCGACATTAAGTTTGCTTTTTTTTTTTTTTTCACCGATATATCCGTCAATTGTGGACCGATTTTGAAAATTCTTTTTTTGTTTGAAAAAGTATGTTCCGAAATTGGTCCCATTTTAATTTGGTGAAGATCTGATGAAGAATTTCGGAGATATACAACAGAACTCTTCAATAAATAACGGCAAACCTCTCCTATAGTTTATACCATTTCGTAACATATAACATCACGCCAGTACGCTCTTAAGGGGTACGCAGATCACTCATTTCGCCGGTTATGTTCAAGTTTCATGAAATCTATTCTGGCGTTATAGTTACCTTACTAACTTGCCTATTAGGTAGGTACAACTAAAAGTGAAAAATAAAAAGACTTTTTTGCAAAAAAATACTACCGACTTCCACATACAAAACTACAAAGTGAAAAATAACTTTATTTTTTGAAGTCGGTGTCCATAACGCAAAATTGGTACCTACGAAAGACACCGACTTCAAAAAATAAAGTTATTTTTCACTTTGTAGTTTTGTATGTGGAAGTCGGTAGTATTTTTTTGCAAAAAAGTTTTTTTTTGATACTTATGTCTTTAAAACATAAGTGTTTAAACTAGCCGCCACATACGTAGCGATTGCAACCATGCGAAGCAGGAACGGGTCAATAGTTATCGTAATAGTTTAGAACTGTTAAGACGTCGTCCTTTTTAAAATCAATACAAAACACAAACCTACACTGCATAATGATTCTAAAAGAGGATACTTTACTTCAGAGGTACTGCTCGTTTTCTTCAGCTATTCAGTTAAATTTTAAAGTCCACTGCCGTTAACTTGACTACAGGCGGCGCGTAAGGATTTTACAGACCCTTTTTCAGTCCATTGCTTTTTATTGTTGGCACTTATAGTGTAAAGTGTTTGGGACAAAGTTTTTATGGTCAAGTAATGTAGAAAATCATCATCAGGCAATGATTGTTTGTTTACTTAATAGACATGTATATGTGAAGCAGTTTTTGATAGTTTACGTTTATGATTTTAAATAAAATGATCTTTCATTTGTACAGTCAAGGGTCAAAAGTGCAGTCTTAAGGTCTATCCACACATATCAGGGCCGTGCCAGGGACGTGACAGGGCTGGGCCCAATCATTGAAGCTTCGTCACTGGCCCTTGCACGGACGTGTGTGAACGAGTTCATATAAAATGTACATTAATATTTTTTTAACCCCCGATGGAGCACGGTCCGTCCGCGTCCTGGGCACGTCCCTGATATTTGTGGATAGACCTTTACTCACCCAAAACTCAAATGGCTAGTTTTTGTAGATGAAGTTAAATTATCCACAACTATAGATAACTAGATTATACCTAGATATAGGTAGATAGATACCTACTACAGTGAAATGTTGAGATTCTTCTGCCTAAAAAAATGCCGCTGCTGTTGTGACTGCACTTTTGACCCTTAACTGTACAAAAATCAAGATGGCCGGTAGCTATTAAGCTTCCCACAGATAGGCGCAACGTGATAATGCGACGTCTCTAATTTAAGATACAATTGGGAACTTTTCTGATGCCGCGGCGGAGTCAAGTTTCAAGTGCAAATCGGTCGAATTGCATTGCTTTGCGTCCATGTGAACGTACTTGCAAAAATCCGTTATCGTTGTGGTATAAATTGAATCGCGTTAAGCCATCGTCAGGAAGGTCGTTTATAAACCTTCAATAACATTGTTCTTTAAGAAAAGATACCTTTCCTTTTGACGATTTTCGTAGAAAATACAATCCTTGTCCCCAATTTAGCTTAAACATCCCATCTCTTTGATGTCCAGCTACAAATTACTTTGTTCCAGTCAGACGCTTTTCAAATGGATTTCTTCCAGTTTCTGTTTTCCACACTTTCATTCATTAAGAGTGTTTGTGGGCGAAAGAACCAGAAAAAATATGAAACCTTTTTGGTCTGCAGGTGTATTTGATTGGACGAGGATAATGAGTTTCTTTGGCATGACGACTGATGACTGATCTGAGGGCAAAATAAAGTATTCGGTAGTGTGGTTGGTATAAATTAAATCCCGTTTATGTTTGTCTAGTAAAAATGGTAATTCTAATGACAAGCTAAATTGCTTAATTCTAATAAAAAGTACTAGTGTCTATACCTGCCTTTGTAGGTAGTTCTTGCTGTACAACAAGCTTTCAAAATAAGAAAAGATTTAATATTTCAGCTCAATCGGACACAGGGAAGTAGATCTATTTTAACTTGAAAAATTTGATTACAATCACCGGGACAGATGAAACTAAATCAAATCTTGTAAAAACACCTGCTATTTACATCATCATTCATCGTTTATTCAGCCAAAAGACGTCCACTGCAGGATATAGCTCTCCAGCAAGCTTTGCCACACTGATCGATCCTGTACGTTTCGCATCCACCGGACACCCGCAGCCTTGACCAGGTTTTTGTTTGCCTAACTCGACAAAATGTAGGTACAGAACTCCGAATTTTTTTCACTGTTTCAGGTTTGGTCTCATGGTAAGAGTTACTACAAATTATAACCATTAAAGGGGTTTTCATTAATTTCAGTTACATCTTGAAAGTAAATGCTACATAACACACAATTTTATTAACACACAGCTAAGGAGTGGAATTCCCTGCCGGAGTCTGTTTCCCGATAGCTACAATCTTGGGGTCTTTAAGTCAAGAGTAATAGGATTTTTCTAGAAAAGCGTGCTTCACCGTCGACCACATCATCGCTTACAATCAAGTGACATAGTGGTCAAGTGTGAGCCTACAGGTAATAATAAAAAACAGTATTTTTTTCTCATAGATTCTCTTCAGCAAACAGTCAAAACTTTTTGATCTCCATTATAAAGCCAAAAGATTATTAAGATGAGCACAAAGTCAACATTAACGGTTGTCCAGTCTGTTTTCCCAAAGTCGAAGCTTTCCTAACGAAACAAAGAGATATATACAAACGTTGTAAAATCCTCACCACGGCATTCGGATCACGCACGATGTTAGAAACACACATTATATCGCCGATGTGTTTCTGTTGACTCTAGTCTTGAATAGGAATTGAAAGACGACACCGTTTCTACACTTTTCTTATTTATATGTCGGGATATATGTTTTATTTGTTTCTTCCTTTAATGTATTGTTTGTTGAAAATGTGTTAGATAAATGTTTGCAATTTTCTTCGTGTTCTTGTTCTATTTTCCAAGTTTTAGTATAGTCACTCCTTATGGAGTAAAATTGCTTTTGCGCCGTACATGTGATCGAAATCGGAGTTCAATCTGAAATTGGAAAGGTTTTTATTGGAAGAACAGAATTAGAATCATCTGTGAATAAAATAATAATATGGTAACACAAACGCTCTAGCAGAATCACTATCATAAAAACACTTAATAATTTAAGCAAACAAAAACAGTATGAATATAAAAAAATATCATGTCAGATATTTGTGGTTTACAATAACGTTAATTCCATCTATTTCAGCAGTACTCGAATTGTTAGCCCTTTTCTTGGATATTGCGTAAATAACTCTTCACCAACCAAATATTCTATAATATTGAAATACTTCCCTCAATCACCTTCTCCTAACAAAGGATCATCAAATGACTCTTCACCCCAAAGGTGCAAGGGTTTGTCGCCTGTGTCAGCTGTGTCACAGATGTGCGACGGAACCCATTTGTCAAGTCGCGAAATTACCAACGTGATATATTATGGACACAGCGTTGGCAAGTTCGTTCATGAAACTTTAGCTGCATACATGTGAAATCACACACACAAGGCACATAATGAAATCGATACTAAAAATAGTAAAGGAATATTTCTAGAGGCTAACGGAACTGGCATTTCTTATGTGTATACACTTATTTCAATTCCACTCCACACACACTTCACTTACAATTCTAAAAATTTTAACAAAAGCAAAAAGTCTTGTGTGGAAGAAGTTGATGTCAATAACACGTGCAATAACTAAGTAATAAATTTCAACGAGTCGAGCGGAAGAAATGACATTGAATTTGCGTGTAACAAGAAAAAAAACCGGGCAAGTGCGTGTCCAACTTCGCACCTTTATGGTTCCGTATCAATTTATCAATATAATTATTTGTTAGTAAAATATAAGTAATCATCATCATCTCAGCCTATTAATGTTTCCAATGCTGGGACAAAGGCCTCATCTCTGTGAGAGGGAATGGGCCGTTACCCACCATGTGGGCCCAGTGCGGTCGGTGGATGTCAAATGTCTTCGAATTTTTGGTTCTAGTACATGCCGGTTTCCTCACGATGTTTTCCTTCACCGTTTTGAGAGCAGTGGTGATGAAATAATTTACATAAAGTAAAGTGCCTCCCTGGGTTCGAACCTACGACCTACAGTTTGTAAGTTGCAGCCTATAGCACTGGGCTACAACTGCTCTCGTCAAATATACTTAATATTTAACATTATCATCAAATTTCAAGTTCATAGGTCGATGGGAAGTTAAAAATTCTTTGGTTCAAAATGTGTGACAAACGACGCGACGGTGAAGCCCACTGCACTATTCCCAAACCACTGCAACTCCTGAAAATCAGAATCAACAGTGGCGACCACCAGAAAAGCGCCGAGGCAATGAAGTTCAACGAAGTCCCGGAGAATGAATTTAAATGTTGGATCCCGCAACTTAATTAATCAGAAGACGAACCGAAGGGTCCAAACGGAACCCTAAAAACATAGTTACCTTTGTTTTATACCATTTTTGTGGATAACCAAAAATATAGATATAGAGAGAAATAAAGTAACCTTGGAACAAAGAACCATAGAAAAACTACCAATTACCACTTATTGGTATATATATATCTATATATATATATCTCAATAAAAAAAATAAAAAATGTACTTATACGGTTAATAGGCCCTATAATAATTTTGAAAAAACAACTTCTGCAATTACATTATGAACCTGTATTTTAAAAAGGTTCCTACTCGTAATCCCAGTACCCCATTTAAAATTAAATAGCTGGGGATACTGTCCATATACAAGAAATAACCCTTTCCCTGCCGAAAAAAGGAAGTACAATCACATACAAAAGTGAACATATAGCACAATAAAATAGCTTGTAAATGTTTGTAGCACAGCTGGTCTTGAGGGTCGGGTACAGTGGGGTACAGTCGGGTTATCGCGAAAAGTAAACAAGAAAATGTTCCTTTACAAACAAACGATGAAATAAGTCAGCTAACACGGCTTTTCCGGCACATTTTACACTTGAAAATTGTGCTATATGGAGGAAGTAGTTGTATTTTTTTAGCTATTCAGAGCTCGATGTTCACGTATAGAAATTGGAAAAATTATTAAGCAAAGCTTAAAAAATGCGCATTAGATAATGTAATGATTGCGTTTAAATTTAATATCTGCTATAAGAACAAAAAGTGGTTGTATGAATAAAAAATCAATGTGTTTCTATTTTTTTTATTTTGCTTTAAAAAGTCTTATATAATTTTAAACTTAATTATATTATTTGTGAACTTGTTTTTTTTAGGTTTCTTTAGGTAACCTCTGGTACATTATACAGCTAATAAAAAGCTATGCTACCCGTATATGATGGCGCCCGTTCACGAGCATGACACATGAATCGGCACCACTCAGCTTAACCAATATCAGCGTGTTACTCTCCCATTTCAAAGGCTTCTTCACATTATATAGAGGAAGCGCGAACATTTTATGTGTCGCTTGATACCGCATAGATTCATAAGAAAAAAAAGTACTTGAAATGTCAACCGGATCTCATAGGTTCGTAACTATCTATTTTTCGTAACGTCTATTTTTTTAGTTCGTAAATCTTGTTTATTGTTAATAGACACACAAGGGATAAATCACTACACTTGCTTAAATCGTAATGGGGTATGCTACCCTTAACCATAATGATTTCTCGTTACCTCCTTCGTAAAAATACAATCAAGTTTTCATAAATTGCTGTACTCCAAACATAAAATTATATAACAGCAATTTTCTAGGCAATAAACTTTAAAAAGATACTTCAGAAATATGAGTTCCGGGTAGCACGGGTGCGCTTTTTATGGGTTCTTATTTCTAAAGCTTCAAAGTGGCCTACATTCTTGTTAGATCTGAAAATGAACAAAATATTTTTTGTGGAAACTAACCAGGCATTTGCTGATCAAGTGGGCCTCTTAAGGCAAAACGACGCATATAAAAACTCGATAAAATGTTTCGATACTCGTATAATGGAAATTAACTTAACTTTTAACTTGCTATTAAATGTTATGTTCTCTTTAGATTTCAGAGTGCACTGTATATGGCTAGGAAACCTGCATTAAACCATCAACAATTATAACCACGTAGTATTCTTATAAACAATTTGAAAATAAAAATAGGTGAGACGTGAGTGGAAACGCCGGGAGAGGACGGTCTAGAAGGACGTACATGGGCCTGTAAATGAAGCAAAATGACTATTGAGATGGATGGACTGTGTAAGGAGTGATATGAAAGAAAAGGGAGTCAGTGGTTGCGTAACAGGGGACAGGACGGTTTGGAATAAGAAAACGTGTTGCGCTGACCCCAAGTAACATGGGATAAAAGCAGGAAGTTGATGATGAGATGACCACAAATAGAGATATATGGAATAAGAAGGTATGCTGCGCCGACCCCAAATCAATCGGAATGAATATGTGCTAATATGTTGATCAATGTTCAATTGGTTCACATGATAAAAAAACTTCACCCTGCATTGGGACAATCTATTCTTATTGTCTTTACTGAAAATAGTATTATCGATATTTGTTTATGAAACCTGTAAAAGTCCCAGAAGATTTTCCCAAGTACAAACGCTTCAATATCCTCACGCTTTTATTTCTCTCTCCAATCCAATTCAGCATGTAAATTACCAGATTATCATCCAAACTTTCGGGTACCAAGTCATGGCCAAAGAAGGAATCCCCTGCGGTAATACATGAAAAAAAAATACAACAATTGGTATTATTCAGCCCATTCCGGTGACATTGGCAGTGTGAAACGAATTTACAGTCAATGTGCCAACTGGCTCCGCAGACCAGCTCGTAATGAAAGCTAGATAATATTGTTAACTGGACTAAGATTGTTATCACACTGAAGGTTTGCTCGCGTATTCGCAGCAAGGGGAACGTACTCTCCACGGGGTGGGAAGCGATTTAGCCGCGACTACGCGACGTGCGCGTAGTAGAACCGCGTTCAAATAAAATCGTACACTCGCTTGTATTCTTCTCCTTTCGCTTGTCTTTGGTTACCACCGCCTACACTCTCACCACACTACAATAGGCCGCTTTGATCTTAAGCTGGCCTATTGTAGTATGGTGATTCAATATAATGCTAAGCCAGTGAATACTGGTGTTTTAACCACCGAAATATAGCATGGCATGCTTGTAAACTCTCGTCAATCGCCCTCGTTCAACAAACGCGTCGAATACGTTGAAGCAACCGTGTTGGTAAAACTACGCTTCCAATTAACCAGTGTGATACTAACCTAAGTACAAAGCGAGTTCGTTTTAGTTCAGGCGAGACATAAACGATTTCTAAACACTTCAAGCCTGATAGTGTACAGTTACAGCCTGGACTCTGTTGCTCAAAGTTTGCAACTTCGAAGAGTTGTTTTTAATGAGCACACACTGTTGTGCAGAATCCGATAGACGGCCTCTTTGTTGTTTAGTTTAGAGGAAAAGTTAAATAAAACGTTATTTATTACGAGAACTACAATTTGCTATTCTCTTATGTTTCAACAATGTAATGAGCGACGATATTGTCATGATATTTTCTTTTCCAAGGTGGCAAACATTTTACGGAACGCTTCGTCATTTTGCCAACCATATTTCATCTTTTTATCCGACAGCGGATTAGCAAGGGGTTGTTTTAGGGATTGATTACAATCGTGTTACCTAGACCAATTCTTTTAAAGAGAACTTTTCTTCAATCCTAATACAAAGGAAAAATAAATTGGTAGTTTGTATAAATGTTTGTGAATCTCTGGAATCTGATCCGATTACAAATATTTTTTCACTGACATTAAGCTATAGGTACTACCAATTGTGTCATACGCTAATTTTATCCTAGTAATCTCACGGTTCCTGTGTACACGCCACATGTGCAAAGCTGCAGGCAAAAACTAGTTTATAATATACTTTTGTTTTAAAGGTAGCAGAAGTTTCTTTGTTCTCGTAACAGCTAGAAATTACATGAAGCATGCCACTATTTCTCGCTTTAAAAATTGTGCAATTTTCAAATGCAAATATTAAATGGTACAGCGACGAAAATGAAATGTGGAACAAAATATTTCGTTCTCTCTCAAATTGTTGAGTCCTCTCGTTATGTAAATATTTTAAGTCCGCTAATAAAAACTTGAAATTAAATTATTCCGCTCAGTTCTATTTTATGTTCCACACAAAATGAAACACAGTAAAAAACAAATTTTCTCCAAATAAGCAACATCTAAAGAATTCAAAACAATTTTAATATCAAGTTTTATAAAAATAAGAAGCAAAACAGTTTCTGCGAAAACCAAATCTAATTTTATATATCTGATAATTAAAGAAGACATTAATTTAGAGAAGAACACAAAAACGACGCGAAGTATTGTAATTTTATACTTAGCGCGTCATTTTCTTGTTCAAAGGTGATGATTTTCTTAATTTTAGCATACGAACTACATTAGTATGCTTTTCTAAACTAACATTATGAAAAGGAAAAATTGTTTATTTACATGTTTGTAAAACACAAGAAATCCTGAAATCGCAAGAAGTTGCTGACCATGAACTAGATGTCGGGGTTCTTAAAACTGACATGAACTGGCGCAGAACCGAGAACAACGGTAAAAGTAGTAATAATTTATTTGACAAAATGTACAGAATTACAGATGACACTTGTTAACTTACAATGCAATTGGTGAGGTACAAAAGACACGACCAATGACCCCCATGCTAGGATATTCCTGTGTTAAAGACAGGGGACATCTATCCGTCCATTATATTAGCGATAAAATAGAAAAAATAACACTGCAGAGTATATTATGTAAAAAAATAATGATTAAATACAATAATTAATTTAGCATAGGACAATTCCTGGCTTTTGAAAGGGGGGAAAGGGAATGTCTTTTCTGTGTTGCGTAGTCATACTATAGCAATTACAGTTTTTTTTTATTGAAACATATATATACAAATGAATATTCTAAAAAGATAAAATACCTATACAAATACAAAGGGGAGACTGAAAAGAGCTCATTGTGCATAAAAAAATTCGTCCACATCGATGTCAATGGGAAACGTGCCCAGAACGCTGGCAGCATTGCCACGTTGAATGGCAATGCTGATTCTCTGGCCGAAGAAAAGGCCAGCCCTCTGGTCACGTGAAGAGTCGACGAGCTTTGTGCGGCTCATCCCACTGTCTCTGGGAAGATAGGTTCTCGGGCAACGCCGTATTCGGGCAAGCCAATTTCCAGGCGCACACTGCGTCGGTCACGCACGGCACTTCACAGTTAACCAGTGAAAGGGATAAAATTTCTGTGGTTAACGTTTCAGTGCTGTGGACCGAAGACAGGAACGCCGGTAGGCTTAAACTAGAAATATTGCGGATGCCGAGCCCGCCGAAGCGAATGGGTAGTGTAGCTTGCATCCAGGCTCGATCATCCAAGGCCATATTTAAGATGGAAGTCAGAGTGCATCGAATAATTTCGTAATTTTTTTCCAAGAGATGTGGCTGCTTCCATAAAGGGGAAGAGCGGAGAAAATACATAAAATTTGGTCCAAAACAGCAATACCTAATAAGAGTAAAAGCCGAATGAAGGTTAATTTTGGAGAGTCTATCTGAAATATCATTAAAATGGTTAATTTTGCCATCAATGAATGAAGAAAAACTGTCTTCCAAAATTGGGGCACCTAGGAGGTGTAGTGAACTTTTATCTAAAATTTTGATCTCTGTGGCTATTGCATAAAATTTCTGTAGGGTCAGTTGTCTGTCAGTATTGTCACTAAGAAAAATTTCACATTTGGAGTGGTTGAGCTCTAAGCCTTAAGAGCTCTAGGATTTAAACTGCTCTTTCAGAAATTTTAAATCTGGTAAAACGGTGTCTACATCACCTTCTACTGTTCCATCATCCAAATACCATAAGTTAAATTTGGAATTTAGTTTCTGAATAATGGGATGAATAGCCAGACTGAAAATTACTGGCCCGAGAGGGTCACCTTGTTGGCAACCAACTGAAGATTGCAAATCATTTTCTTTGTACAACAATTTTGATGGGTGCCTATAGCATTGCCACAAAAAGCCGAAAATTTCTGGAAGTTCCTTTTTTGCTTCAGCCAACAAAGTGTCCCTGTTGACGGAATTGAAGACGTTTTTAACGTCAACCTTGAGGATGACCTCACCCTGGCTAGAATTTAAGAAGGTAGAAAGGGCATGTACGGCAGCCTCACAGCCCCCTCTAGAGCCAAAGCCAAGCTGTAGGGGCTGGAATTTGTTTGTAAGCCTTTGGCCGTAAAGCTAACAACAAATTTTGGCTGCCTTAGTAGACTCAGCCTCATCATTGTACCAGTAGTCATGTCAGCCAATGGCTTAATAGCTACGAGCCTCCACCAACACCTTAGGAGGATCTCGTTAGGCGGCTGGATCAAGGGCTTGATTCAGATAGCATTACTTCTGGACACGGCTCGTATTGTTAGGAGGTTCCTCTCTCTGGAGCCTTAGCCGCTGGTAGCTCTTTTAGCTCATTGCTCAAAACCGGTGGGGCCTTTATTTTTTATATATATAATTATAATTTTTCCGCGATAACCTGAGTGTACCCGACCCTCAAGACCAGCTGTGCTGCAAACATTTAGAAGCTATTTTATTGTGCTATATGTTTACTTTTATATGTGATTGTACCCACTTTTTTGGGCCGTACCCGTTTCTTTTATATGTACAATGGGCAATTTAATTTTAAGTGGGATGCTGGGATTAGGAACTTTTGTAAGATACAGGTGCATGATATCATTGCGGAGATATTTTTTTTTCAAGTTATTGTTCAGCCTATAAATTAACCATAATATATAGATAACAATACTTATCTTTTTAAATTGAGATTCTTAACTTATTCGTCGTTTTTGGATGGTTCTCTATTCCAAGGTTATTTATATCGTCTGTACACATTTTGTTCCAAAGATTTTTTTTAAATTCCCTTTGACCTATGAGCTTGGTCATTCTTCCATACAAACGTAGTGTGGCCATTACTCCACTGTTTGACGATGTATGTTCAAAATAAAAATCACATCAATTTCTTTCATCATTATCTAGCCGTGTATGAAAATAAACAGTTAAAAGACGACATATTATATTTGAAAGTTATGATGGTCGTAAGTTCGATATTTCAATACTAATTTTAAAGCATTTTCACACTAATTTTCACGTCACTCTATCAGACAAAACGCCGAAATGATACGTGATATTTCAATAGCGATACATACGTGATATTTCGATAGCGATACATACGTGATATTTCGATAGCGATATATACGTGATATTTCGATAGCGATATAAACGTGATATTTCGATAGCGATATATACGTGACATTCCGATAGCGATATATACGTGATATTTAGATAGCGATATATACGTGACATTCCGTTAGCGATATATACGTGATATTTCGATAGCGATATATACGTGATATTTCGATAGCGCTATATATGTGATATATCGATAGCGATTGATTCGTGATATTTCGATAGCGATTGGAATGAATTTTTATATTTGACATTTTGCAGCTTTTTCCCTATCGCTTTCGTTGATACAATGTCACTTGCATTGCATAAACACTCCCAGAGACTAAAAATATACCTCTTGTCAGATCAGTTTAAAATGTTAGGTTGATAAAAATGGTTATCTAAAAACGACAACGATGAAATCAGATCACCGTTGCAACATTCATAAAATGGCCATACCAAACACAATTCCAGATTTATCCCCCCAGTCTAGTGCTATTTAGCCAATGCCATCAATTTCGATATCTCCTTTCGCTACTCGCCAAAACTAAAAATATAAAAATTGAGCAAACGTACCGAACGCCAAAAACTAGGAACGAATTCAGAAAGTATCAACTAAGTACAACTTCAACCGGGGCGGAGTACTGACTGAACTGTTAAAAAGGTCAAGTGCGAATCGGGCATGTCGGAATCGGGCCCGGCGGGACCTGCACAGAACTAGACATGAATATGGAACATGACCCAGACTAGATTCAAGAGAAAACGGATATAAAACAAAAAAAATACAAAGAAAACCGATGAATAGAATAAATAATGTTAATGGTTTTTTCGTGTGGAAAGGCACATAATGTTGAAATTCATTATTATTACTTAATTACACGTATGTTGTAATTTCAACTAGCTAACTATTCTAATTAAAGGTACATACCTACTACGGAAAGGTAGACAGACCGATGAGGTGATTGCGAAAAACACTTAGAGCGGCCATGCTTTAAAAAAAACAACATTAGAATAGAATAGGATAGAATATACTTTATTATACATCAAAAAAAGAAATTACAACAACTTAACACAATGGGTACAAAGGGGGTCATCGGTTCATTGGGTTACATAAGTTATTTTTTTAAATTAAGAATGCCATTCGAAATCTGTTGCATTATGAAATGTGTTACGCAACAGGGATGCCGATCCAAACTCTTAAGCTTTTTGCTTTTATAAGTTATGGAACCCTAAAAGTATCGCAGAGCCAGCCCAGTGGATAGTTGTGCTCCAAATTAATAGGACGTGCTTCTCAACTGGTGTAAACGAGCGAACTTTAACGTTTACTGAATATTTCGTAGATAACATTTTAGTGCCTGAAAAATGATTAGGTTGTTAAAAGCTTTAGGCAATCATTTTTAAAGGTAAAAAGTTATTTTCGGTTAAATAACTATATGATATTGAAAAAAGCTTTAGCATAACAGTTTGAGAATAAGAGTGATGTTTTTACATTGTGTAATAAAACATTTTTTATAGCTGACAGCCGGCAGCAAGGCCAAACCTCACTACAAATTGGGCTGTTATACAATAGAGAAATTGGCCGCTCGTAATGTCAAAATTTAAATAAACAACTCATTAAAGTCAGCCTGCGGGCATGACCTTATATAATTCTATCTACCCCGAAAATTCTAAATTATTTTTTATTTGGCAAATTATGAGGGCTACTGAAAGAAGATTGCGGCCGCAAATGGCTGAGCAAACTCACTTCCGAGCAGTGCAGCTCCGGCGACACTAGGAATTAGTGGAAAGGTCTTAGCCTGCTCCGTGTCTGCTGCAGACAGGACAAAATTGTTCGTGGAAACGATAATATTGTTTTTTTGCAGTCGTGCGGTATGTTATGGTAGGGAGCACTGCAAAGTCTTGTATATGAGGCATAACTAATTCCTTCTCCTTCACTTTGAATTATTATACTAGAAATTCAACTTGGAAACACAGAATGATCTTTACCGTTTTTGATTCCGAAAGATTGCAGTGCATTCTATAAAGGATCTTCTGCGGACAAAAGTCCCTCGTCTGCACAGGCCTTAAGACCTCCTTTTCGCCATTTCCTAGTAGAGTATCAGAGACACCACGCTAAACGCTACATTAGCTGTAGCATTTCGTTACAAGTTTTTATTTGTCTACGAACTTAGAGTGACATTACGTGTCCTTTCCGAAGGTAATATCATTGTCATACATTTTGGCGTTAGAGTCTATCGTTAAAGCTACCAGAAAAGATTTTTTGTCTAGGCCTGCTGCTCGGAAGTGAAGGTTAACCGCCGTGGGCTAGGGACCCTTAATCAAAACATATAAATTCGGGAGGCATCGCGCGTAAATATGGCCTATGATTTATCTGCTTCAAGATTCGTAGCGTGAAATGTTAAGGATGCCTGCAGGCTTTTTGCCTTTACATTCCTTCTCTTTATGGCAACCAGAGTAAATCAGTCTTAACGTTAGGTAGGTAAATTACTTTTTGGACTCTAAATATTAACAGCGAGAGCTTTTATATACTTGTACAACAGTTAAGTTGTAAATGCTTATTTCGCCCGCTGTCTTTATCTGAAGAAACATTTGAATTTTTATCAGTTTTGAATACTTGCATAAATTCATTCATTTTGCCACGGGCTTACGCCCGTAGGCAGAAAGTTTAGAACACTACTTGCTACGGTCCCTACATAGCCCTTATGCTTAGTATGCGTTCATACATCATGTTCTGATAGATCATATCCAAACTTTTTATTTTATGGGTAAGAGATATCAGAAAATCTAGACAAGTGAAGTTCTATATCTACGAAAGCGTCGCCACAACGACTTGAAAAAAGGCAAAAGTTTATGAGAATGCCAAGCACTATAGACATGTGATGCGATCAATCCTGTTTTGGCATTTCGACCATCATCATCGATGATAGATTTACACTAAGTCTACTACACTGAGCCTCATATGTTGATAATTTTTTTAAAGTTAACCCATAATTCTATTGGTATGAATTTATAATTTAAGTAATCAGTATTCTGATCCTCTTTTTGGTGCTTTGCTACGGTCGTTTCAAAGAAATTTTACACATTTTCTCTCCCAATTCACAAAATAATTAACATATTATTTAAATATCGCATCATCGAAATTTCTTAGCAAATATATGTAAGGAGTAAACAAAATTTCTTTGGGTCGGCGCGGTGTCGCAACGTAGGTTCAACCCGTATAAATATTGCCAGGGCACCGACCAGAACAAAATTCCTGAATTGATTTACTTAGAAGACTTGGTTAAGTTGGCCTTGCAAACAGTGATAAAGTTGGTTTTTCTATGGGTTTTAGAAAAACTGTATTTTCTTTTGTCTATGTATGGTAATTTTTAACATAAGCTTACATTTTTATCTTGAAACTGGCTGTTCATAATGTATACATCATTTTACCTCCTTGTCCCATGTTAATTAGTGTTATCGCAACAGGTTTCTTTCCTCCATTCGCCCCTACCAACCTTGACACTGTCACTCACTCCCTTATTAGGTCAGTCACCATAGATACGAAAACAAATTGCACGGATTTACTATATTGGTGTACCCTAAAATAAATCCTTATAATCTGCACAGTCATCGATATATATGTAGTACGTACAATTTGACAATCTGAACACTCACTCTGTTCGACTGAACTGTACTGCAATCCGCCACCTTACTTTAAACTATGTTGAACGAAACCGTAAGCACCATGAATTCAAATTCACTTACGACTTTTTGATCGCGAGTAAACTAAACCCTTTATTGTGATATAAGGTTTAACTTGTTAGTTATTTATTTTCTTTTGTTTGGTTATTGTATTGATAATAATGTGATGAAGGAGTTATAGAATATTTTTGTGATGATGAAATGAGTAGGAGATAAAGATTATTAAAGATACGAGTATGTTTTAGTTAGGTACATTTTTGAGATATTTAATATTTGATGTTATGTGGTTTCGAGTAGTAGGCATAATAAAATAATTAATTTATTGCTTAGTATTGGATTGTTTAATTTTTTTGTGGCTTTAGACTGCCTATTTCCAAATATATTTGTTTATGGTCAGACATGCATGACTCGATTATGGAGAAATTAAATGAGTGGTTACTTATGTTTGTGCAAACATGATTCAGTATAGATTTTGTAGACGAGGTTTCACGTGTACTGTATTGGCCATTAATTTTGTTCAGTATTTGATATCCGTTTCCCTTGATTTCGTTCAGGTATTTAGTGACGTGATTGTCCGCGCTGAGGAGATCAATGTTATAGTCGCCAAAAACAATTTCTCTTCTTCTCTGCTCCAGCTGTGCGGAATACGTCGTTAAGAAATCATTATTGTTTGAATCACCTGGTTTATAAATCACTCCGATGTTTAGTGATATTTTTTTATATGTACGCACAGGTAGTGGTTTCCATTTTCGCATAATTCTTCCGTTACATCGTATTCCATTGAATCGTGTATATAAATTGATACCCCTCCACCTTTTCGTATCGTTGTAATTTCTTATAGTTGTAAACATGCTTGTAGTTTGGCAGCTGATATAATTTTGCATCGTCTTCAGAAATAATCCAGGTCTCCGTGAATACCAATAAGTGGGTAGTTTTTGGTATCGCCTTAATAATACATTTGATTTCATCGAGCTTACAAGTTTTGCGAATACTTCGTAAGTTAGCATAAAAAAATCTGAGTGATGATGGGTGTAAGGGTATGTCTTCATATTTTTTGATGATTTGAAGGTTTAGTTTATCTGTATGTTTTCCATTGTGTTGTAAACCTTCTTCGAGTTTTTTTGGCTAGTAATTATTGTAGGTTTTCCTTTTAAATATTTAATAATAAGGTATTTTTCTCCGTCTTCTATCCGTTTTTTAAGTTCTCCTTTTATAGATTGTAGATATTGCTTTTGAGTTGGGGATAAATCTGAGTAAATTTGTATATTCTCGGGTAATTTACTTTTTGTCCGGAACAGGTATTTAGGTGTTTCTGTATTGGTAAAACATACTTTGATGGGCCGGTTCATGTTTGTGATATATTTTCCCAATCTTGTGGTTTTAATTGGCTTCGGACAGTCCCCATACAGTGTGGTTAGTACTTTGTTTACTTCTTCGTAATCGTACTTTTGTCGTGCGTTATAGTTCTTGTCACTTTTTTCCATTATACCCACAATAATGATATTTTTCTCACGTTCACTTCGATCCTTGAGTACAAGGATGAAGTTTTTGTGATGTAAGAAGAGCGTTTTAACGGTTGTACTCACGATATTTGTTTCGTTTTTTATTTGGAGAATTTCACATTCTATACGTTTAAGTATGCCTTCAGTTATTGCGTTATTGGATTTAATAGTTTTAATTTCGGTATTTATTTCATCATATTGTTGTTTAAAGTTTTCTGTATTTATTATTATTATTTCATCGATTTAATTTCTTGTTTGATCTCACAGATTTCTTCTCGTATGAGGTTCAGGTTTTCTTTTTGAGTTCTTCCAAATTCCTCCAGAAACTTCATAATGTCTGTGCGAAAGTTAGCAAAGTCTGATTTGTAGTCTATTTCTTCAGCGTGCTCTTTTTGTTTCCTCTGACAGATGTTGGTTTGGTATTTATTGTCACCAAATGTAGATAAGTTCGGTACTGATCCGCTGCCGCCCCCGCCTCCGCTTTTTAACATGCCAGTAGGCGGTGTTATTTGTCGGCTCATCGCGTTGCCAGTCCGCACGGGTGCAAGTGCAATGCCAATAGTTTTTTCTCTTTATTCTTGAGGTGAGCGTGCCGCGCTCTTGTCGGCGCTGTGCACCAGAGGGATAGTTACTTTAACACTGTGATCTTAAGGATTGGTTTTGATTGATAAGATATATTTTTTTTGCAATAATAAGCGAAACACGTCTGCTCCCAGCAAGCACGCTAGGCAATTTTATCAGCTTTCGACGAATGTCGAAAAGTTCGAAATGTTTGGGATTGACATCATCATCATCATCATATCAGCCGAAAGACGTCCACTGCTGGACATAGGCTTCCCCCAAGTGTCGCCACATTGACCGGTCCCGTGCGTACCGCATCCAGCGGATCCCCGCAACCTTCTCCAGGTCATTGTTCCACCTGGTGGGGGGCCTTCCAACGCAACGTCTTCCGGATCGCGGTCGCCACTCCAGAACTTGTCTGCCCCATCGGCCATCCGTTCTGCGAGCAATGTACCCTGCCCACTGCTAAGCTACGATAGGCAACCAAGACTAACTTGATTACAGGTTATTGCATAAGTTTTGACCACGTGTTACTCGGTATCGACCCCGTACAGGTAAGTTCTTTTCTCTTTAAACTGCAGTTAACAGCTCCCAAGTCGCTTAGTTAACTGCAGTTCAAAGAGGATTCTAATCAGTCTAATAGGCGATTAAATTTACGACGAAATTAACGTAATCTTAGCAACTGTTAAAAAAAATGGCTGAAGGTGAATATAAAGATCTCAGAAAACCGTTAAAATAAACAGGTTCTCGTTGGGTATAGTATCAGCTTGTTACTGTCCCATTGCAAAGGCCTCTTCACTTAATAAAGAGAAAGCGCGAACATTTTATGTGTTGCTTGATACCGCACAGATTCAAAAGAAAAAGTGCTTGAAATACCAACCGGCCTCATAAGTTCGTAACTATTGGTCTAAATTGCTCATTGGTAATAGACTAGAGACTAGGGATAAATCACTACACTTGCTTAAGTCGTAATGGGGTATGCTACCCTTAACCATAATGATTTCTTATGACCTCCTTCGTAAAAATACAATCAAGGTTTCATAAAATAATTGCTGTACTTCAAACATAAAATTATATAACAGCAATTTTCTAGGCAATAAACTTTAAAAAGATACTTCAGAAATATGAGTGCCGATATGAGCACGGGTGCGCTTTTTATGGGTTCTTATTTCTAAAGCTTGAAAGTAACATTACAAGTACATTCTTGTATAATCTGAAAAAAATATTTCCTGTGGATAAACCAACGAAGAAACTAACCAGGCACTTGCTGATCAAGTGCTCCTCTTAAGGCAAAACGGCGCATATAAAACTCGAGAAAATGTTCAGATATAGGAAACCTTAATTAAACGATTTAAAATTATTACCACGTAGTATACACACATACATTTTGAAAAAAAAATTGTAGAATTAGGTGAGACTTCAACAAATAGAGATATAAGGAATAAGAAGGCATGCTGCGCCGACCTGAAGAATAAGTCTTCACCCTGCATTGGGACAGTCTATGGTGTTGGTGTTGGTGGTGGTGGTGGTGGTATGGTGTATTGGTGTTGTCTAGTCTTGGGTTGCTGTTGTGTTGGTAAAATATTATCATAAGTATTTGTATATGGAACCTGAAAAAGTCCCAGAAGCGTTTCTCAAGCAAACGTGTCAATATCCTTACACTGTTATTTCCCTTTCAAGGCCAAATCAGCATGTAAATTACCAGATTGTCCTCCAAATTTTCGGGTACCAAGCCATGGCCAACGAAGGAATCCCCTGCGGTAATCCCTTAAAAAAATTACAACAATTGGTATTATTCAGCCCATTCCGGTGACAATGGCACTGTGACAACGAATTTGCAAGTCAATGTGCCAACTGGCTCCGCAGGCCGAGTCGTAATGAAAGCTAGATAATATTGTTAACTGGTCTAAGAGTTTTATCACACTGAAGGTTTGCCCGCGTATTTGTAGCAAGGCGAACGTACTCTCCGCGGGTCGGAAGCGAGTTAGCCACGACTACGCGACTTGTTCTACGCACATAAAATTATACACTCGCTTGTCTCGTTCTACATTCAATTGCCCTTGGTGGTAATGCTTTGGCCTATTCTAGTATGTCGATTCAATATAAGGCTAAGCCAGTGAATACTGATATTAAAACCACCGAAATATGGTATGGCATGCTTGTTATCTCTCGTCAATCGTTCTCGTTCAGCAAACGCGTCGAATACGTTGAAGCAATCGTGTTGGTAAAAATACGCTTCCAATTAACCAGTGTGATACCACCCTAAGTATAAAGTGAGTTCGTTTAAGTTCGGTCAAGTCCAAAGCGATTTCTAAACACTTCATGCCTGTTAATGTATAGTTACAGTCTGGTCTCTGTTGATCAACATTTGCAGCCTCGAAGAGTTGTTTCTAATAAGCAAACAATGTTGTGGAGAATCTGATAGAAGGCCTCTTTATTATTTAGTTTAGAGGTGAAGTTAAATAAACATTTATTACGGGAACTACAGTGTGCTCTTTAGGAGCTCCACTTGGCTCAAAAATGTATGGAGGAACGATGTTGTCATCATATTTTCTATTCCAAGGTGGCAAACATTTTACGCTAACGCTTCGTCATTTTGCCAACTATATTTCATCTTTTTAGCCGACAGCGGATTAGCAAGGGGTTGTTTTAGAGATTGATTTCAATCGTGTTACTTAGACTAATTTTTGTAAAGAGAACTTTTCTTCAATACTAATACAAAGGAAAAATAAATTGGTAGTTTGTATAAATGTTTGTAAATCTCTGGAAACTGATCCGATTACAAATATTTTTTCACTGACATAAAGCTATAGGTACTACCAATTGTGTCATACGCTAATTTCATCCCAGAAAAAACTCACGGTTCCAGTGTGCACGCCACATGAGCGAAGCTGTAGGAAGAAGCTAATTTAAAATATACTTTTGTTTTATAGGTACTCGTAACAGCTAGAAATTACATGAAGCATGCCTCTATTTCTCGCTTTAAAAATTGTACAATTTTCAAATGCAAATATTAAATGGTACAACGACGAATATGAAAAGTGGAACAAAATTTTTCGTTCTCTCTCAAATGGTTGAGTCCTCTTGTTATGTAAATATTTTAATTCCGCTAATAAAAACTTGAAATTAAATTATTCCGCACAATTCTATTTTATATTCCACACAAAAAGAAAAACAGTAAAAAGCAAATTTTCTCCAAATAAGCAACATCTAAAGAATTCAAAACAATTTTAATATCAAGTTGTATAAAAATAAGAAGCAAAACAGTTTCTGCGAAAACCAAATCTGATTTTATATATCTGATAATTAAGCAAGACATTAATTTAGAGAAGAACACGAAAACGATGCGAAGTATTGTAATTTTTTACTTAGCGCGTCATTTTCTTGTTCAAAGGTGATGATTTTCTTAATTTTAGCATACGAACTACATTAGTATGCTTTTCTAAACTAACATTATGAAAAGGAAAAATTGTTTATTTACATGTTTGTAAAACACAAGAAATCCTGAACTCGCAAGTAGTGGCTGACCATGAACTAGATGTCGGGGTTCTTAAAACTGACATGAACTGGCGCAGAACCGAGAACAACGGTAATAGTAGCAATAATTTATTTGACAAAATGTACAGAATTACAGATGACACTTGTTAACTTACGATGCAATTGGTGAGGTACAAAAGACACGACCAATGACCCCCATGCTAGGATATTCCTGTGTTACAGACAGGGGACATCTATCCGTCCATTATATTAGCGATAAAATAGAAAAAATAACACTGCAGAGTATATTATGTAAAAAAATAATGATTAAAACACCAATACAATAATTAATTTAGCATAGGACAATTCCGGGCTTTTGAGAGGGGGGAAAGGGAATGTTTTTTCTGTGTTGCGTAGGACAGTTCATGTTTACTATAGTAATTACAGTTTTTTTTTATTGAAACATATATATACAAATGAATATTCTAAAAAGATAAAATACCTATATACAAATACAAAGGGGAGACTGAAAAGAGCTCATTGTGCATCAAAAAATTCGTCCACATCGATGTCAATGGGAAACGTGCCCAGAACGCTGGCAGCATTGCCACGTTGAATGGCAATGCTGATTCTCTGGCCGAAGAAAAGGCCAGCCCTCTGGTCACGTGAAGAGTCGACGAGCTGTGTGCTAATTTCTCGAAAAACTCGATGCGCACTCGGACCCCATGGACCTAATGTTTCAACCCCAAACGGCTCAAACATATAACTTTCAATAAGGTTGTTATATTTGCGCCGTTTGAGGTATTCTGCACCAGCAGCAGCCGCCCCAGCACAGCCTGCCGTGCTAAGAAGATGGGATGGCGCAAGGGTGTCGACACATGTTGCATCCCACACCAAAGGCCTACCCACCTTCCAAGGCATAATGGTCATCCCGTCTGGTCTCTTCCCATCGTCGCGTGCCAAGCCATTGTACAACATAGTACCTATGTTGAGTGACGGTAGTGCCTGTAACCATAGGCCCGACTCCCACTCTCCCAAAGCCAGCAGGCGGGCACGCTCAGCAGTATTGGTGGACGTATTTATAAGTTTATTCCGTACCAACCTGCAGAGCGGCTCATCCTATTGTATCTGGGAAGATGGGTTCTCGGGCAACGCTGTATTCGGGCAAGTCATTTTCCAGGCGCACACTGCGTCGGTCAAGCACGGCACTTCACAGTTAACCAGTGAAAGGGATAAAATTTCTGTGGTTAACGTTTCAGTGCTGTGGACCGAAGACAGGAACGCCGGTAGGCTTATACTAGTAATTTTGCGGATGCCGAGCCCGCCGAAGCGAATGGGTAGTGTAGCTTGCATCCAGGCTCGATCATCCAAGGCCACATTTAAGATGGATGTCAGAGTGCATCGAATAATTTCGTCAATTTTTTCAAGAGATGTGGCTGCTTCCATAAAGGGGAAGAGCGCGGAGAAAATACAAAAAATTTGGTCCAAAACAGCAATACCTAATAAGAGTAAAAGCCGAATGAAGGTTAATTTTGGAAAGTCTATCTGAAATATCATTAAAATGGTTAATTTTGCCATTAATGAATGAAGAAAAACTGTCTTCCAAAATTGGGGAACCTAGGAGATGTAGTGAACTTTTATCTAAAATTTTGATCTCTGGGGCTATTGCATAAAAATTTTGTAGGGTTGGTTGTCTGTCGGTATTGTCACTAAGAAAAATTTCACATTTGGAGTGGTTGAGCTCTAGGCCGATGGATTTAAACTGGATGGATGGATGGATTTAACTCTTTCAGGAATTTTAAATCTGCTAAAACGGTGGCTACGTCACCTCCTAGTGTTCCATCATCCAAATACCATAAGTTAAATTTGGAATTTAGTTTTTGAATAATGGGATGAATATCCAGACTGAAAATTACTGGCCCGAGAGGGTCACCTTGTTGGCAACCAACTGAAGATTGCAAAACATTTGCTTTGTACAACAATTTTGATGGGTGCCTATAGCATTGCCACAAAAAGCCGAAAATTTCTGGAAGCTCCTTTTTTGCTACAGCCAATAAGGTGTCCCTATTGACGGAATTGAAGGCGTTTTTAATATCAACCTTGAGGATGACCTCACCCTGGCTAGAATTTAAGAAGGTAGAAAGGGCATGTACGGCAGCCTCACAGCCCCCTCTAGAGCCAAAGCCAAGCTGTAGGGGCTGGAATTTGTTTGTAAGCCTTTGGCCGTAAAGCTTACAACAAATTTTGGCTGCCATACGCCTGTAGGTGCACCCGACGGCAATATGACGAATAGTAATAATAGATGTTTGTAAAAATAGTAAACGTAATCGAAGCAGTATTTCGGAAGACAATAAAGAGTGGACTCAGCAATCATAGTACCGGTAGTCATGCCAGCCAATGGCTTAATAGCTACGAGCCTCCACCAACACCTTAGGAGGCTCTCGTTAGGCGGCTGGATCAAGGGCTTGATTCAGATAGCATTACTTCTGGATACGGCTCGTATTGTTAGGAGGTTCCTCTCTCTGGAGCCTTAGCCGCTGGTAGCTCTTTTAGCTCATTGCTCAAAACCGGTGGGGCCTTTATTTTTTATATATATAATTATGATTTTTCCGCGATAACCTGAGTGTACCCGACCCTCAAGACCAGCTGTGCTGCAAACATTTAGAAGCTATTTTATTGTGCTATATGTTTACTTTTATATGTGATTGTACCCACTTTTTTGGGCCGTACCCGTTTCTTTTATATGTACAATGGGGCAATTTAATTTTAAGTGGGCTGCTGGGATTAGGAACTTTTGTAAGATACAGGTGCATGATCTCATTGCGGGGATATTTTTTTTTCAAGTTATTGTTCAGCCTATAAATTAACCATAATATATAGGTAACAATACTTATCTTTTTAAATTGAGATTCTTAACTTATTCGTCGTTTTTGGATGGTTCTCTATTCCAAGGTTATTTATATCGTCTGTACACATTTTGTTCCAAAGATTTTTTTTTACTTCCCTTTGACCTATGAGCTTGCTCATTCTTTCATACAAACGTAGTGTGGCCATTACTCCACTGTTTGACGATGTACGTTCAAAATAAATATCACATCAATTTCTTTCATCATTATCTAGCCGTGTATGAAAATAAACAGTTAAAAGACGACATATTATATTTGAAAGTTATGATGGTCGTAAGTTCGATATTTCAATACTAATTTTAAAGCATTTTCACACTAATTTTCACGTCACTCTATCAGACAAAACGCCGAAATGATACGTGATATTTCAATAGCGATACATACGTGATATTTCGATAGCGATACATACGTGATATTTCGATAGCGATATAAACGTGATATTTCGATAGCGATATATACGTGACATTCCGATATCGATATATACGTGATATTTCGATAGCGATATATACGTGATATTTCGATAGCGCTATATACGTGACATATACGTGACATTCCGATAGCGATATATACGTGATATTTCGATAGCGATATATACGTGATATTTCGATAGCGCTATATACGTGACATATACGTGACATTCCGATATCGATATATACGTGACATTCCGATAGCGATATATACGTGATATTTCGATAGCGATGTATACGTGATATATCGATAGCGATTGATTCGTGATATTTCGATAGCGATTGGAATCAATTTTTATATTTGACATTTTGCAGCTTTTTCCCTATCGCTTTCGTTGATACAATGTCACTTAAATTGCATAAAGACTCCCAGAGACTAAAAATATACCTCTTGTCAGATCAGTTTAAAATGTTAGGTTGATAAAAATGGTTATCTAAAAACGACAACGATGAAATCAGATCACCGTTGCAACATTCATAAAATGGCCATACCAAACACAATTCCAGATTTATCCCCCCAGTCTAGTGCTATCTAGCCAATGCCATCAATTTTGATATCTCCTTTCGCTACTCGCCAAAACTAAAAAGATAAAAATTGAGCAAACGTACCGAACGCCAAAAACTAGGAACGAATTCAGAAAGTATCAACTATGTACAACTTCAACCGGGGCGAAGTACTGACTGAACTGTTAAAAAGGTCAAGTGCGAATCGGGCATGTCGGAATCGGGCCCGGCGGGACCTGCACAGAACTAGACATGAATATGGAACATGACCCAGACTAGATTCAAGAGAAAACGGATATAAAACAAAAAAAATAACAAAGAAAACCGATGAATAGAATAAATAATGTTAATGGTTTTTTCGTGTGGAAAGGCCCATAATGTTGAAATTCATTATTATTACTTAATTACACGTATGTTGTAATTTCAACTAGCTAACTATTCTAGTTAACGGTACATACCTTCTACGGAAATGTAGACAGACCGTCGGTGATTGCGAAAAACACTTAGAGCGGCCATGCTTTAAAAAAAACAACATTAGAATAGAATAGGATAGAATATACTTTATTATACATCAAAAAAAGAAATCACAACAACTTAACACAATGGGTACAAAGGGGGTCATCGGTTCATTGGGTTACATAAGTTATTTTTTTAAATTAAGAATGCCATTCGAAATCTGTTGCATTATGAAATGTGTTACGCAACAGGGATGCCGATCCAAACTCTTAAGCTTTTTGCTTTTATAAGTTATGGAACCCTAAAAGTATCGCAGAGCCAGCCCAGTCGATAGTTGTGCTCCAAATTAATAGGACGTGCTTCTCAACTGGTGTAAACGAGCGAACTTTAACGTTTACTGAATATTTCGTAGATAACATTTTAGTGCCTGAAAAATGATTAGGTTGTTAAAATCTTTAGGCAATCATTTTTATAGGTAAAAAGTTATTTTCGGTTAAATAACTATATGATATTGAAACAAGCTTTAGCATAACAGTTTGAGAATAAGAGTGATGTTTTTACATTGTGTAATAAAACATTTTTTATAGCTGACAGCCGGCAGCAAGGCCAAACCTCACTACAAATTGGGCTGTTATACAATAGAGAAATTGGCCGCTCGTAATGTCAAAATTTAAATAAACAACTCATTAAAGTGAGCCTGCGGGCATGACCTTATATAATTCTATCTACCCCGAAAATTCTAAATTATTTTTTATTTGGCAAATTATGAGGGCTACTGAAAGAAGATTGCGGCCGCAAATGGCTGAGCAAACTCACTTCCGAGCAGTGCAGCTCCGGCGACACTAGGAATTAGTGGAAAGGTTTAGCTTGCTCTGTGTCTGCTGCAGGCAGGACTAAAATGAACGTGGAAACGATAATATTGTTTTTGTGCAGTCGTGCGGTATGTTATGGTAGGGTGCACTAGTAAATTCTTATAAAAGAGGTATAACTAATTCCTTCTCCTTCACTTAGAATTATGTTGAAAACATAACTGAAAAATTCAACTTGGAAACACAGAATGATCTTTACCGTTTTTGATTCCGAAAGATTGCAGAGCATTCTATGGACAAACGTCCCTCGTCTGCGTAGGCCTTAAGACCTCCTTTTCGCCATTTCCTAGTAGCGCGGCCGCTATGTATCAGAAACGCCACGCTAACGCTACATTAGCTGTAGCATATCGTTACAAGTTTTTATTTGTCTACGAACTTAGAGTGACATTACGTGTCCTTTCCGCAGGTAATATCATTGTCATACATTTTGGCGTAAGCGTCTATCGTTAAAGCTACCAGAAAATATTTTTTGTCTAGGCCTGCTGCTCGGAAGTGAAGGTTAACCGCCGTGGGCTAGGGACCCTTAATCAAAACATATAAATTCGGGAGGCATCGCGCGTAAATATGGCCTATGATTTATCTGCTTCAAGATTCGTAGCGTGAAATGTTAAGGATGCCTGCAGGCTTTTTGCCTTTACATTCCTTCTCTTTATGGCAACCAGAGCAAATCAGTCTTAACGTTAGGTAGGTAAATTACTTTTTGGACTCTAAATATTAACAGCGAGAGCTTTTATATACTTGTACAACAGTTAAGTTGTAAATGCTTATTTCGCCCGCTGTCTTTATCTGAAGAAACATTTGAATTTTTATCAGTTTTGAATACTTGCATAAATTCATTCATTTTGCCACGGGCTTACGCCCGTAGGCAGAAAGTTTAGAACACTACTTGCTACGGTCCCTACATAGCCCTTATGCTTAGTATGCGTTCATACATCATGTTCTGATAGATCATATCCAAACTTTTTATTTTATGGGTAAGAGATATCAGAAAATCTAGACAAGTGAAGTTCTATATCTACGAAAGCGTCGCCACAACGACTTGAAAAAAGGCAAAAGTTTATGAGAATGCCAAGCACTATAGACATGTGATGCGATCAATCCTGTTTTGGCATTTCGACCATCATCATCGATGATAGATTTACACTAAGTCTACTACACTGAGCCTCATATGTTGATAATTTTTTTAAAGTTAACCCATAATTCTATTGGTATGAATTTATAATTTAAGTAATCAGTATTCTGATCCTCTTTTTGGTGCTTTGCTACGGTCGTTTCAAAGAAATTTTACACATTTTCTCTCCCAATTCACAAAATAATTAACATATTATTTAAATATCGCATCATCGAAATTTCTTAGCAAATATATGTAAGGAGTAAACAAAATTTCTTTGGGTCGGCGCGGTGTCGCAACGTAGGTTCAACCCGTATAAATATTGCCAGGGCACCGACCAGAACAAAATTCCTGAATTGATTTACTTAGAAGACTTGGTTAAGTTGGCCTTGCAAACAGTGATAAAGTTCGTTTTTCTATGGGTTTTAGAAAAACTGTATTTTCTTTTGTCTATGTATGGTAATTTTTAACATAAGCTTACATTTTTATCTTGAAACTGGCTGTTCATAATGTACACATCATTTTACCTCCTTGTCCCATGTTAATTAGTGTTATCGCAACAGGTTTCTTTCCTCCATTCGCCCCTACCAACCTTGACACTGTCATTCACTCCCTTATTAGGTCAGTCACCATAGATACGAAAACAAATTGCACGGATTTACTATATTGGTGTCTACCCTAAAATAAATCCTTATAATCTGCACAGTCATCGATATATATGTAGTACGTACAATTTGACAATCTGAACACTCACTCTGTTCGACTGAACTGTACTGCAATCCGCCACCTTACTTTAAACTATGTTGAACGAAACCGTAAGCACCATGAATTCAAATTCACTTACGACTTTTTGATCGCGAGTAAACTAAACCCTTTATTGTGATATAAGGTTTAACTTGTTAGTTATTTATTTTCTTTTGTTTGGTTATTGTATTGATAATAATGTGATGAAGGAGTTATAGAATATTTTTGTGATGATGAAATGAGTAGGAGATAAAGATTATTAAAGATACGAGTATGTTTTAGTTAGGTACATTTTTGAGATATTTAATATTTGATGTTATGTGGTTTCGAGTAGTAGGCATAATAAAATAATTAATTTATTGCTTAGTATTGGATTGTTTAATTTTTTTGTGGCTTTAGACTGCCTATTTCCAAATATATTTGTTTATGGTCAGACATGCATGACTCGATTATGGAGAAATTAAATGAGTGGTTACTTATGTTTGTGCAAACATGATTCAGTATAGATTTTGTAGACGAGGTTTCACGTGTACTGTATTGGCCATTAATTTTGTTCAGTATTTGATATCCGTTTCCCTTGATTTCGTTCAGGTATTTAGTGACGTGATTGTCCGCGCTGAGGAGATCAATGTTATAGTCGCCAAAAACAATTTCTCTTCTTCTCTGCTCCAGCTGTGCGGAATACGTCGTTAAGAAATCATTATTGTTTGAATCACCTGGTTTATAAATCACTCCGATGTTTAGTGATATTTTTTTATATGTACGCACAGGTAGTGGTTTCCATTTTCGCATAATTCTTCCGTTACATCGTATTCCATTGAATCGTGTATATAAATTGATACCCCTCCACCTTTTCGTATCGTTGTAATTTCTTATAGTTGTAAACATGCTTGTAGTTTGGCAGCTGATATAATTTTGCATCGTCTTCAGAAATAATCCAGGTCTCCGTGAATACCAATAAGTGGGTAGTTTTTGGTATCGCCTTAATAATACATTTGATTTCATCGAGCTTACAAGTTTTGCGAATACTTCGTAAGTTAGCATAAAAAAATCTGAGTGATGATGGGTGTAAGGGTCTTCATATTTTTTGATGATTTGAAGGTTTAGTTTATCTGTATGTTTTCCATTGTGCTGTAAACCTTCTTCGAGTTTTTTTGGCTAGTAATTATTGTAGGTTTTCCTTTTAAATATTTAATAATAAGGTATTTTTCTCCGTCTTCTATCCGTTTTTTAAGTTCTCCTTTTATAGATTGTAGATATTGCTTTTGAGTTGGGGATAAATCTGAGTAAATTTGTATATTCTCGGGTAATTTACTTTTTGTCCGGAACAGGTATTTAGGTGTTTCTGTATTGGTAAAACATACTTCGATGGGCCGGTTCATGTTTGTGATATATTTTCCCAATCTTGTGGTTTTAATTGGCTTCGGACAGTCCCCATACAGTGTGGTTAGTACTTTGTTTACTTCTTCGTAATCGTACTTTTGTCGTGCGTTATAGTTCTTGTCACTTTTTTCCATTATACCCACAATAATGATATTTTTCTCACGTTCACTTCGATCCTTGAGTACAAGGATGAAGTTTTCGTGATGTAAGAAGAGCGTTTTAACGGTTGTACTCACGATATTTGTTTCGTATTTTATTTGGAGAATTTCACATTCTATACGTTTAAGTATGCCTTCAGTTATTGCGTTGTTGGATTTAATAGTTTTAATTTCGGTATTTATTTCATCATATTGTTGTTTAAAGTTTTCTGTATTTATTATTATTATTTCATCGATTTAATTTCTTGTTTGATCTCACAGATTTCTTCTCGTATGAGGTTCAGGTTTTCTTTTTGAGTTCTTCCAAATTCCTCCAGAAACTTCATAATGTCTGTGCGAAAGTTAGCAAAGTCTGATTTGTAGTCTATTTCTTCAGCGCGCTCTTTTTGTTTCCTCTGACAGATGTTGGTTTGGTATTTCATCATCATCATCATCATCATTTCAGCCGAAAGACGTCCACTGCTGGACATAGGCCTCCCCCAGGCGTCGCCACATTGACCGATCCCGTGCGTCTCGCATCCAGCGCCTTCCCGCAACCTTAACCAGGTCATCAGTCCACCTAGTAGGAGGCCTTCCAACGTATCGTCTTCCGGTTCGCGGTCGCCATTCCAGAACTTTTCGGCCCCATCGGCCATCCGTTCTGCGAGCAATGTGCCCTGCCCACTGCCACTTAAGTTTGGCAATTCTTCGGGCTATGTCGGTAACTTTGGTTCTCCTGCGGATATCATCATTTCTGACGTGATCACGCAAGGAAATTCCGAGCATAGCCCTCTCCATTGCCCTTTGGGTGACTTTGGTATTTATTGTCACCAAATGTAGATAAGTTCGGTACTGATCCGCTGCCGCCCCCGCCTCCGCTTTTTAACATGCCAGTAGGCGGTGTTATTTGTCGGCTCATCGTGTTGCCAGTCCGCACGGGTGCAAGTGCAATGCCAATAGTTTTTTCTCTTTATTCTTGAGGTGAGCGTGCCGCGCTCTTGTCGGCGCTGTGCACCAGAGGGATAGTTACTTTAACACTGTGATCTTAAGGATTGGTTTTGATTGATAAGATATATTTTTTTTGCAATAATAAGCGAAACACGTCTGCTCCCAGCAAGCACGCTAGGCAATTTTATCAGCTTTCGACGAATGTCGAAAAGTTCGAAATGTTTGGGATTGACATCATCATCATCATCATATCAGCCGAAAGACGTCCACTGCTGGACATAGGCTTCCCCCAAGTGTCGCCACATTGACCGGTCCCGTGCGTACCGCATCCAGCGGATCCCCGCAACCTTCTCCAGGTCATTGTTCCACCTGGTGGGGGGCCTTCCAACGCAACGTCTTCCGGATCGCGGTCGCCACTCCAGAACTTATCTGCCCCATCGGCCATCCGTTCTGCGAGCAATGTACCCTGCCCACTGCTAAGCTACGATAGGCAACCAAGACTAACTTGATTACAGGTTATTGCATAAGTTTTGACCACGTGTTACTCGGTATCGACCCCGTACAGGTAAGTTCTTTTCTCTTTAAACTGCAGTTAACAGCTCCCAAGTCGCTTAGTTAACTGCAGTTCAAAGAGGATTCTAATCAATCTAATAGGCGATTAAATTTACGACGAAATTAACGTAATCTTAGCAACTGTTAAAAAAAATGGCTGAAGGTGAATATAAAGATCTCAGAAAACCGTTAAAATAAACAGGTTCTCGTTGGGTATAGTATCAGCTTGTTACTGTCCCATTGCAAAGGCCTCTTCACTTAATAAAGAGAAAGCGCGAACATTTTATGTATTGCTTGATACCGCATAGATTCAAAAGAAAAAGTGCTTGAAATATCAACCGGATCTCATAAGTTCGTAACTATTGGTCTAAATTGCTCATTGGTAATAGACTAGAGACTCTAGGGATAAATCACTACACTTGTTTAAGTCGTAATGGAGTATGCTACCCTTACCCATAATGATTTCTTACGACCTCCTTCGTAAAAATACAATCAAGTTTTCATAAAATAATTGCTGTACGTCAAACATAAAATTATATAACAGCAATTTTCTAGGCAATAAACTTTAAAAAGATACTTCAGAAATATGAGTGCCGATATGAGCACGGGTGTGCTTTTTATGGGTTCTTATTTCTATAGCTTGAAAGTGGCCTACATTCTTGTGTAATCTGAAAAATATATTTCCTGTGGATAAACCAACGAAGAAACTAACCAGGCACTTGCTGATCAAGTGCTCCTCTTAAGGCAAAACGGCGCATATAAAAACTCGAGAAAATGTTCAGATATGGGAAACCTGAATTAAACGATTTAAAATTATTACCACGTAGTATACACACATAAATTAAAAAAAAAAATGTAGAATTAGGTGAGACTTGAGTGAAGACGCCGGGAGAGGACACTCTAAAGAGTCATACATGGACCTGTAAATGAAGGAAAAAATGACTATTGAGATAGTCTGAGTCAGGAATTTTATGAAAGAAAAGGGAGTCAGTGATAGCGTGACGGGGGACAGGACGGTATGGAAGAAGAGAATGTGTTGCGCCGACCCCAAATAACATGGGATAAGAGCAGGAAGACGATGATGCTATGACAACAAATAGAGATATAAGGAATAAGAAGGCATGCTGCACCGACCCCAAACAAATCGGAGTGAGGGATATGCTAATATGGTGATCAATAATCAACCGGTTCATATGAGAATAAGTCTTCACCCTGCATTGGGACAGTCTATGGTGTTGGTGGTGGTGGTGGTGGTGGTATGGTGTGTTGTCTAGTCTTGGGTTGTTGTTGTGTTGGTAAAATATTATCATAAGTATTTGTATATGAAACCTGAAAAAGTCCCAAAAGCGTTTCTCAAGCAAACGTTTCAATATCCTTACACTGTTATTTCCCTTTCAAGGCCAAATCAGCATGTAAATTATCAGATTGTCCTCCAAATTTTCGGGTACCAAGCCATGGCCAACGAAGGAATCCCCTGCGGTAATCCCTTAAAAAAATTACAACAATTGATATTATTCAGCCCATTCCGGTGACAATGGCACTGTGACAACGAATTTGCAAGTCAATGTGCCAACTGTCTCCGCAGGACGACTCGTAATAAAAGCTAGATAATATTGTTAACTGGTCTAAGAGTGTTATCACACTGAAGGTTTGCCCGCGTATTTGTAGCAAGGCGAACGTACTCTCCGCGGGTCGGAAGCGAGTTAGCCACGACTTCGCGACTTGTTCTACGCACATAAAATTATACACTCGCTTGTCTCGTTCTACATTCAATTGCCCTTGGTGGTAATGCTTTGGCCTATTCTAGTATGTCGATTCAATATAAGGCTAAGCCAGTGAATACTGATATTAAAACCACCGAAATATGGTATGGCATGCTTGTTATCTCTCGTCAATCGTTCTCGTTCAGCAAACGCGTCGAATACGTTGAAGCAATCGTGTTGGTAAAAATACGCTTCCAATTAACCAGTGTGATACCACCCTAAGTATAAAGTGAGTTCGTTTAAGTTCGGTCAAGTCCAAAGCGATTTCTAAACACTTCATGCCTGTTAATGTATAGTTACAGTCTGGTCTCTGTTGATCAACATTTGCAGCCTCGAAGAGTTGTTTCTAATAAGCAAACAATGTTGTGGAGAATCTGATAGACGGCCTCTTTATTATTTAGTTTAGAGGTGAAGTTAAATAAACATTTATTACGGGAACTACAGTGTGCTCTTTAGGAGCTCCACTTGGCTCAAAAATGTATGGAGGAACGATGTTGTCATCATATTTTCTATTCCAAGGTGCAAACATTTTACGCTAACGCTTCGTCATTTTGCCAACTATATTTCAACTTTTTAGCCGACAGCGGATTAGCAAGGGGTTGTTTTAGAGATTGATTACAATCGTGTTACTTAGACTAATTTTTGTGAAGAGAACTTTTCTTCAATACTAATACAAAGGAAAAATAAATTGGTAGTTTGTATAAATGTTTGTAAATCTCTGGAAACTGATCCGATTACAAATATTTTTTCACTGACATAAAGCTATAGGTACTACCAATTGTGTCATACGCTAATTTCATCCCGGAAAACTCACGGTTCCTGTGTGCACGCCACATGAGCGAAGCTGTAGGAAGAAGCTAATTCAAAATATACTTTTGCTTTATAGGTACTCGTAGCAGCAGTTTGTTTGTTCTCGTAACAGCTAGAAATTACATGAAGCATGCCTCTATTTCTCGCTTTAAAAATTGTACAATTTTCAAATGCAAATATTAAATGGTACAACGACGAATATGAAATGTGGAACAAAATTTTTCGTTCTCCCTCAAATGGTTGAGTCCTCTTGTTATGTAAATATTTTAATTCCGCTAATAAAAACTTGAAATTAAATTATTCCGCACAGTTCTATTTTATGTTCCACACAAAAAGAAAAACAGTAAAAAGCAAATTTTCTCCAAATAAGCAACATCTAAAGAATTCAAAACAATTTTAATATCAAGTTGTATAAAAATAAGAAGCAAAACAGTTTATGCGAAAACCAAATCTAATTTTATATATCTGATAATTAAGCAAGACATTAATTTAGAGAAGAACACGAAAACGATGCGAAGTATTGTAATTTTTTACTTTGCGCGTCATTTTCTTGTTCAAAGGTGATGATTTTCTTAATTTTAGCATACCATCATTAGTATGCTTTTCTAAACTAACATTATGAAAAGGAAAAATTGTTTATTTACATGTTTGTAAAACACAAGAAATCCTGAAATCGCAAGAAGTGGCTGACCATGAACTAGATGTTGGGGTTCTTAAAACTGACATGAACTGGCGCAGAACCGAAAACAACGGTAATAGTAGTAATAATTTATTTGACAAAATGTACAGAATTACAGATGACACTTGTTAACTTACGATGCAATTGGTGAGGTACAAAAGACACGACCAATGACCCCCATGCTAGGATATTCCTGTGTTACAGACAGGGGACATCTATCCGTCCATTATATTAGCGATAAAATAGAAAAAATAACACTGCAGAGTATATTATGTAAAAAAATAATGATTAAAACACCAATACAATAATTAATTTAGCATAGGACAATTCCGGGCCTTTGAAAGGGGGCAAAAGGGAATGTTTTTTCTGTGTTGCGTAAGACAGTTCATGTTTACTATAGTAATTACAGTTTTTTTTTATTGAAACATATATATACAAATGAATATTCTAAAAAGATAAAATACCTATATACAAATACAAAGGGGAGACTGAAAAGAGCTCATTGTGCATCAAAAAATTCGTCCACATCGATGTCAATGGGAAACGTGCCCAGAACGCTGGCAGCATTGCCACGTTGAATGGCAATGCTGATTCTCTGGCCGAAGAAAAGGCCAGCCCTCTGGTCACGTGAAGAGTCGACGAGCTTTGTGCTAATTTCTCGAAAAACTCGATGCGCCCTCGGACCCCATGGACCTAATGTTTCAACCCCAAACGGCTCAAACATAATAACTTCCAATAAAGTTGTTATATTTGCGCCGTTTGTGGTTTTCTGCACCAGCAGCAGCCGCCCCAGCACAGCCTGCCTTGCTAAGAAGATGGGATGGCGCAAGGGTGTCGACACATGTTGCATCCCACACCAAAGGCCTACCTACCTTCCAAGGCATAATGGTCATCCCGTCTGATCTCTTCCCATCGTCGCGTGCCAAGCCATCGGGTTCTAAAACTGCTGACACCCCGGCGGTAACAAGAGCACGACGTATGATGTCATTAATGCTGGCGTGCCGTGCTATCCGTTCAGCGCTCCTACTGCAGGATAGACCATGGTGACCGAGGCGGTCGACTGCTTCACCACATTGACAACGATGTGGAGCTCCGCTAGGAGCCCCCAAACGCAGACATGTAGCGATCCGGAAGGTGTTGTCACGGTAGTGCCTGGAGCCATAGGGCCGACTCCCACAGCCAGCAGGCGGGCACGCTAAGCAGTATTGGTGGACGTATTTTTAAGTTTATTCCGTACCAACCTGCAGAGCGGCTCATCCCACTGTCTCTGGGAAGATGGGTTCTCGGGCAACGCCGTATTCGGGCAAGCCAATTTCCAGGCGCACACTGCGTCGGACAAGCACGGCACTTCACAGTTAACCAGTGAAAGGGATAAAATTTCTGTGGTTAACGTTTCAGTGCTGTGGATCGAAGACAGGAACGCCGGTAGGTTTAAACTAGTAATTTTGCGGATGCCGAGCCCGCCGAAGCGAATGGGTAGTGTAGCTTTCATCCAGGCTCGATCATCCAAGGCCACATTTAAGATGGATGTCAGAGTGCATCGAATAATTTCGTAAATTTTTCCAAAAGATGTGGCTGCTTCCATAAAGGGGAAGAGCGCGGAGAAAATACAAATAATTTGGTCCAAAACAGCAATACCTAATAAGAGTAAAAGCCGAATGAAGGTTAATTTTGGAGAGTCTATCTGAAATATCATTAAAATGGTTAATTTTGCCATCAATGAATGAAGAAAAACTGTCTTCCAAAATTGGGGAACCTAGGAGGTGTAGTGAACTTTTATCTAAAATTTTGATCTCTGTGGCTATTGCATAAAATTTCTGTAGGGTCGGTTGTCTGTCGGTATTTTCACTAAGAAAAATTTCACATTTGGAGTGGTTGAGCTCTAGGCCGATGGATTTAAACTGCTCTTTCAGAAATTTTAAATCTGCTAAAACGGTGTCTACGTCACCTCCTACTGTGTTCCATCATCCAAATACCATAAGTTAAATTTGGAATTTAGTTTCTGAATAATGGGATGAATAGCCAGACTGAAAATGACTGGCCCGAGAGGGTCACCTTGTTGGCAACCAACTGAAGATTGCAAAACATTTTCTTTGTACAACAATTTTGATGGGTGCCTATAGCATTGCCACAAAAAGCCGAAAATTTCTGGAAGTTCCTTTTTTGCTTCAGCCAACAAAGTGTCCCTGTTGACGGAATTGAAGACGTTTTTAACGTCAACCTTGAGGATGACCTCACCCTGGCTAGAATTTAAGAAGGTAGAAAGGGCATGTACGGCAGCCTCACAGCCCCCTCTAGAGCCAAAGCCAAGCTGTAGGGGCTGGAATTTGTTTGTAAGCCTTTGGCCGTAAAGCTTACAACAAATTTTGGCTGCCATACGCCTGTAGGTGCACCCGACGGCAATAGGACGAATAGTAATAATAGATGTTTGTAAAAATAGTAATCGTAATCGAAGCAGTATTTCGGAAGACAATAAATAGTGGACTCAGCAATCATTGTACCGGTAGTCATGTCAGCCAATGGCTTAATAGCTAGGAGCCTCCACCAACACCTTAGGAGGCTCTCGTTAGGCGGCTGGATCAAGGGCTTGATTCAGATAGCATTACTTCTGGACACGGCTCGTATTGTTAGGAGGTTCCTCTCTCTGGAGCCTTAGCCGCTGGTAGCTCTTTTAGCTCATTGCTCGAAACCGGTAGGGCCTTTATTTTTTATATATTTAATTATAATTTTTCCGCGATAACCTGAGTGTACCCGACCCTCAAGACCAGCTGTGCTGCAAACATTTAGAAGCTATTTTATTGTGCTATATGTTTACTTTTATATGTGATTGTACCCACTTTTTTGGGCCGTACCCGTTTCTTTTATATGTACAATGGGGCAATTTAATTTTAAGTGGGATGCTGGGATTAGGAACTTTTGTAAGATACAGGTGCATGATCTCATTGCGGAGAATTTTTTTTTTCAAGTTATTGTTCAGCCTATAAATTAACCATAATATATAGGTAACAATACTTATCTTTTTAAATTGAGATTCTTAACTTATTCGTCGTTTTTGGATGGTTCTCTATTCCAAGGTTATTTATATCGTCTGTACACATTTTGTTCCGAAGATTTTTTTTTACTTCCCTTTGACCTATGAGCTTGGTCATTCTTCCATACAAACGTAGTGTGGCCATTACTCCACTGTTTGACGATGAACGTTCAAAATAAAAATCACATCAATTTCTTTCATCATTATCTAGCCGTGTATGAAAATAAACAGTTAAAAGACGACATATTATATTTGAAAGTTATGATGGTCGTAAGTTTGATATTTCAATACTAATTTTAAAGCATTTTCACACTAATTTTCACGTCACTCTATCAGACAAAACGCCGAAATGATACGTGATATTTCAATAGCGATACATACGTGATATTTCGATAGCGATACATACGTGATATTTCGATAGCGATATATACGTGATATTTCGATAGCGATATATACGTGATATTTAGATAGCGTTATATACGTGACATGCCGATAGCGATATATACGTGATATTTCGATAGCAATATATACGTGATATTTCGATAGCGATTGATTCGTGATATTTCGATAGCGATTGGAATCAATTTTTATATTTGACATTTTGCAGCTTTTTCCCTATCGCTTTCGTCAATGTCACTTGCAATGCATAAAGACTCCCAGAGACTAAAAATATACCTCTTGTCAGATCAGTTTAAAATGTTAGGTTGATAAAAATGGTTATCTAAAAACGACAACGATGAAATCAGATCACCGTTGCAACGTTCATAAAATGGCCATACCAAACACAATTCCAGATTTATCCCCCCAGTCTAGTGCTATCTAGCCAATGCCATCAATTTCGATATCTCCTTTCGCTACTCGCCAAAACTAAAAAGATAAAAATTGAGCATACGTACCGAACGCCAAAAACTAGGAACGAATTCAGAAAGTATCAACTATGTACAACTTCAACCGGGGTGGAGTACTGACTGAACTGTTAAAAAGGTCAAGTGCGAATCGGGAATGTCGGAATCGGGCCCGGCGGGACCTGCACAGAACTAGACATGAATATGGAACATGACCCAGACTAGATTCAAGAGAAAACGGATATAAAACAAAAAAATAACAAAGAAAACCGATGAATAGAATAAATAATGTTAATGGTTTTTTCGTGTGGAAAGGCCCATAATGTTGAAATTCATTATTATTACTTAATTACACGTATGTTGTAATTTCAACTAGCTAACTATTCTAGTTAACGGTACATACCTTCTACGGAAATGTAGACAGACCGTCGGTGATTGCGAAAAACACTTAGAGCGGCCATGCTTTAAAAAAAACAACATTAGAATAGAATAGGATAGAATATACTTTATTATACATCAAAAAAAGAAATTACAACAACTTAACACAATGGGTACAAAGGGGGTCATCGGTTCATTGGGTTACATAAGTTATTTTTTTAAATTAAGAATGCCATTCGAAATCTGTTGCATTATGAAATGTGTTACGCAACAGGGATGCCGATCCAAACTCTTAAGCTTTTTGCTTTTATAAGTTATGGAACCCTAAAAGTATCGCAGAGCCAGCCCAGTCGATAGTTGTGCTCCAAATTAATAGGGCGTGCTTCTCAACTGGTGTAAACGAGCGAACTTTAACTGAATATTTCGTAGATAACATTTTAGTGCCTGAAAAATGATTAGGTTGTTAAAAGCTTTAGGCAATCATTTTTATAGATAAAAAGTTATTTTCGGTTAAATAACTATATGATATTGAAAAAAGCTTTAGCATAACAGTTTGAGAATAAGAGTGATGTTTTTACATTGTGTAATAAAATATTTTTTATAGCTGACAGCCGGCAGCAAGGCCAAACCTCACTACAAATTGGGCTGTTATACAATAGAGAAATTGGCCGCTCGTATTGTCAAAATTTAAATAAACAACTCATTAAAGTCAGCCTGCGGGCATGACCTTATATAATTCTATCTACCCCGAAAATTCTAAATTATTTTTTATTTGGCAAATTATGAGGGCTACTTAAAGAAGAAGATTGCGGCCGCAAATGGCTGAGCAAACTCACTTCCGAGCAGTGCAGCTCCGGCGACACTAGGAATTAGTGGAAAGGTCTTAGCCTGCTCCGTGTCTGCTGCAGACAGGACAAAATTGTTCGTGGAAACGATAATATTGTTTTTTTGCAGTCGTGCGGTATGTTATGGTAGGGAGTACTGCAAAGTCTTGTATATGAGGCATAACTAATTCCTTCTCCTTCACTTTGAATTATTATACTAGAAATTCAACTTGGAAACACAGAATGATCTTTACCGTTTTTGATTCCGAAAGATTGCAGTGCATTCTATAAAGGATCTTCTGCGGACAAAAGTCCCTCGTCTGCACAGGCCTTAAGACCTCCTTTTCGCCATTTCCTAGTAGAGTATCAGAGACACCACGCTAAACGCTACATTAGCTGTAGCATTTCGTTACAAGTTTTTATTTGTCTACGAACTTAGAGTGACATTACGTGTCCTTTCCGAAGGTAATATCATTGTCATACATTTTGGCGTTAGAGTCTATCGTTAAAGCTACCAGAAAAGATTTTTTGTCTAGGCCTGTTGCACGGAAGCGAAGGTTAACCGCCGTGGGCAAGGGACCCTTAATCAAAACATATAAATTCGGGAGGCATCGCGCGTAAAAATATGGCCTAGAATTTATCTGCTTCAAGATTCGTAGCGTGAAATGTTAAGGATGCCAGCAGGCTTTTTGCCTTTACATAACTTCTCTTTATGGAAACTAGAGTAAATCAGTCTCGACGTTAAGTAGGTTTATTACTTTTTGGACTCTAAAAATAAACAGGGAGGCCTTTTGCATACTGGTACAACAGTTAAGTTGCAAATGCTTATTTCGCCCACTGTCTTTAGCCGAAGAACAATTTGAATTTTTATCAGTTTTGAATACATGCATAATCTCATGCATTTTGCCAAGCGCGTAGGCAGAAAGTTTAGAACACGACTTGCTACGGTCCCTAGATAGCGCTTTTGCTTAGTATGCTTTCATACATCATGGTCTGGTGGATCATATCCAAACTGTAATGTCAGTTTTATTCTACGGGTAAGAGATATCAGATGTAAACAAAATGTAATTCAATAAGCAATAATGATGGTCATCATGCAAGGGATAGAACACGTGATATTTTACAGCGCTGAGGAATTAAGACTACCGCGTTTGAATTTGCCACTAGCGGGGCTGGTGTAGAGTAAGCTCTTCAAAATGTCAAATTTCATAGTTGTTTTGCTTTTGGTGCGAGTTTATTTACAAACTTTTTTTATTGTTGTGAATATTTGCCAAATAGGTATCGCAGATAAAGGTACGTACGGGATTTAGCAACCACTACATTAATAGAGTTTTATGTATCGGAAAATTAAATATTTCTTTTTTCGAAAATAAAAGGGACTGTGCAAAACTGCGGTATTCTCGATTTTATATTTAATCGCACTTCTACGGCATTATAAAATTATTCAAATTTAGCTTCCGTGCGCGTTATAACAACGTTTAACAGCTATATTTATTTTTGGACCTTACTAGCCAGTGGCGCCAACTGGTGAGCACAAAAACGGACGCCCTATTTCCATAAATTGTTGACGTTTTTCCAATAATTGTCGCAATCGCGACGTATTCGTTGACGGAATGTCACTTGTCTAGAGCCTCTATTGAAAAAAAACAATACATAAAGTTAAAATCATTACCATAATCCGATTAGTATGAAATTATAATCCACCTTATCAGTAAACTGATCCCCTTTTTGGGCTTCACCGCGGTCATTTCAAAGAAATCTTACGCATTTTCTCTCCCAATTTACTTTCGAACCGATAACCATACACTCAACAATATTATTTAAATACCGCATCACAGAATTTTGTTAGCAAATATTATATGGAAGGAGTAAACAAAATGCCTTTGGGTCAGCGTCGCATCGTAGGTTCAACCCGTATAAATATTGTCAGGGCACCGTCCCGAACGAAATTTCTGAATTGATTTACTCAGAAGACTTGGTTAAGTTTACTTCGCAAACAGTGATAAAGTTTGTTGTTCTATGGGTTCTAGAAAAACTGTATTTTTTTTTGTCTACGTATGGTAATTTATAACCTAAGCATACACTTTTATCATGAGACTGACTGTCCATAATGTACACGTAATCTTCCTCCATTGTCCTATGTTATTTGGTGTTATTACAACAGGTTTTTTCCCCTCCATTCTCCCCTATCAACCGTGATGCTATCATTCACTCCCTTATTAGGCCAGTCAACATAGACACAGAAAATAATTGCACGATTTTACACTTCTATTTTATCCTAAAAAACTTTCAAAGATCAGCACAGTGCAATTTTTTGCCATCTAAGAGTACGTTCACACAGAACGACCGTATTTCTAGGATCGTTTTTAACGGATCCGTCGCTACTGGAGGTTATGTTCACACCGCATTCACAGTACTATAAGATTCGCAGGGTGCATGGCATGTCAGTTAGGTGTACAAATAAAGTAGTTGTATCTGGTAGTTTTAAGTTATAATAAGACTGGTTTGTCTGTATTTAATGTGATTAGATTTTTTATAGTTGGTTTTTCAATTTCTGACATTTCAATTTTAAATTTTCTGACATTTTAATTTTGTGTCATTTTAGTTTCATGAATTTAATTTAATTTTTGTTGACATTTTATTTCTGTGACATTTTTAGTTTTTGACAATTTTAATCTAAATTTAAAATTGTGTCTTTCTTATTTATTACTTCGATCCCTGTAATAATTATAAATTCTTTAAATTGTTCATAACTTATAATGTTGTGTACTAATAATAAATGGACTCCAAACTTGACTGAATTTGCAATAAAATTTAATCTTACGGATCCGTCGCTAGGGAGGGTAATGTTCAAACCACATTTAGTCAGTGTACCACCAAATTTCTACAAGGATAGAAGTTCTCGTGTTGTATTGCTACCGTCGTCGTCTGCGTCGAAGGAAACCACGGCATTATTCGCAGCCTGTAAAACCTGTAAACCTGTAAAATGGACTGCTGTATATTTTATCGAATCAGTTTTTCTTACTGGATCCGGAATACTTGACGAGACGTGTGTGAACGAGTTCATATGAAATGTACACAACCATATTTTTTTGAGCCCCTGACGGGGCACTGTCCGTCCACGTCCCGGGCACGGCCCTGATATGTGTGGATAGACCTTAAAGCGTACCTGTAAAACGGACCTCTGTGGGAACGAGCACTTAGATGATTTAAATGACTGATCTATATACTGTCTACTGACCAGATAATTTAAATCTACGAATAAGGCACATAAATAACATTACCAGCCTGTAACTGTTCCACTGCAAGCGCCTCTTCTCATTTTTTTTCTTTTTTTTTTTGATGGATTTGCTCTTGACTCTAGTCTAGGTCAGAGGTGACAGAGACAAAGTCGACGATGGAGTGAGCTTACCCAGAAGAAGCCTGTTCACTCTAACTTTGTAGAGATTCGGGTTGTATGCGTTCGGAAACACAGACGCAGGCAGTGAGTTCCACTCTTTTGCAGTGCGCATTATGAAGGATGTTTGGAAGCGCTTGGTGCGAATTGGTGGAATGGCAACTAAGTGAGTATGGTAACTTGCAGTGCGTCTAGAAGTCCGATGGTAGAAAGGGGCCGATGGGATGAGTTCGTGAAGTTCATGAGCACACTCGCCAAAATACAGTCTGTAGAAGACCGACAAGCAGGCAACCTTACGGCGATGAGCCAAGCTGTGAAGCTTGGCATCCACCAGTTTGACGTCGCAAATTAGTCTCTTAGCTCTGCGTTCCATCGAGTCAAGTACGGCAAGCTGATATTTAGCTGAGCCATCCCAGAGGTGGCTGCAATACTCCATGCAGGATCGGACTTGCGCCTTGTAAAGAGTTAATAGCTGTCCAGGCATAAAGTATCGCTTCACTCTGTTTAGGACGCCCAGGTTCTTTGCCGCAATTTGGGCTTTGTACTCGATGGAGGCGCCGATGTTGAGACTGGATGTCAACTCCATGCCAAGGAGCTCGAGCCGATCAGTCACAGGAACAGATGCACCCCGAAAAGTAGGCGTTTGGATTAAATGAGTCCTTTTTGCGGTTAAAAGACATGCCTGTGTTTTGGTGGCGTTAAAAGAGACCAGATTGTCATCACCCCAACGGGGAACAAGACTTAAGGTCAAATCTGTTCGCTCCACCATAGCCTCTCTCAAGGAATGAACTTCATCCCCGCCGGTTTTTGCGCTGGACAAGTATCTCTCTAAAACAATACTGTCATCTGCGTACCCATCAATACCAGCCAGAAGTAGGCCATTGATGTGCAGCAGGAAAAGAGTTGCAGAGAGAACAGACCCCTGAGGAACTCAGAACTCTGAATTAATAGCCTTAAGGTCAATCCAAATAGTCGTTGACGGCTGCTCCTCTGAGCAGCCGTCAACGACTATTTGGATCGACCGTTCACTGAGGAAGTCTGATATCCAGCTACAAAAACCGACTGGGATGCCATAAGCAGGAAGCTTGCTGAGTAGACTAGCCAGCCCCTGTCAAAGGACTTCGAGATATCGAGCAATACGGCAAATGCTTCGCCGTGTTTCTCGATAGCTTCGCCCCAGCAGTGCGTGACAAACACAAGAAGATCGCCAGTTGACAGTCCCCGGCGAAAGCCATATTGACGGTCACTGAGGAGATCATTGTTTTCAAGGTAGGTCAGCAACTTACTGTTCAGTACCCTTTCCATAACCTTACATAGTATGGAGGTAATGGCTATCGGACAGTAGTGGGCAGGGTCTGCACGGTCCCCCTTTTTGGGTACTGGTTGTATATTTGCAAGCTTCCAGGATTTCGGCACCGTTATTTTTTCAAGAGAAAGGCGAAACAAGCGTGTTAACACTGGAGACAGTTCAGGCGCACACTGTCTCAATACTCTCGCTGGAATGCCATCAGGCCCGCTGGCCTTGTTCACGTCTAGGCTACACAGTACTCTCCGAACCTCTTTAGTGTGAACTGCGATATCCGGCATCGAAGAGTCACAATGAGGTATAATAGGTGGTTGCTTAGAGCCAGCATCCAGACGTGAATTGCTTGCAAAGAGAGATGCAAATAAATTAGCTTTCTCACTTGTAGAGTGAGCCAGCGACCCACCAGGCTTCAGGCTTCAGCTCATACAGAGAAGGCTTATTGATCACCACGCTTACTCTATGTGGGTTGGCGATTTCCATCGATTTCAGACTTATATTAACTATATAATTCCTCACGATGTTTTCCTTAACTGTTGGCAGCGATATTCAAGATAAACTTTGAAAGTACATACATGAATTTGAAAAAGTCACTTTGGTACTTCCCCGGACTTGAACCCACTAGTTCAAGCACGAGAAGCAACGTCTTAGCCACTGGGCCAACACGTCATAATTATGTCACTGTTAAGTAAGTAGTCGACATTAAGGTGAGCAATGCTATAATTATTTTGTTAAAAACCAAATTTAACCTGAATCTCGCTTTACAAGAAAGTGTAAGTACTTTTATTTGCTGTTGGAGAAAAAATCCTTTTTCTTTGTTCCAGATGTACCTAAGTACACTAAAGCTGTCTTAAAGGAAATTGCTTCTGCTTTCTCTACCAATAAATGATGGTGAAGTTCACAGGACTAAATTTCACTAAAGTGCATTGAATATGTTGAGAAGTGATTTTAATTGTATTTTAAGTGTATTTTAATTATATGTTAATTTTATTTTGATTGTATTTTTATTAAGATGTTTGATTGTATTTTTAATGGTATTTTAATTGTATAAATATTTATGATATGCCTGAAAATTTCCTTTTGCAGACATAAATCTGAGATAGGTTTTTCTACACACCTTAGTCCCTCCATCTTGGATGATTTGATGGGCCTGTGTTAGTATAGGAGGGCCTTAGTTTTGAGGCTCCTCCTCCATCGCCTGGCTCTCCTCAGGAGCAATCGGCGACTGAATCCCCAGGGTGTCGAAGTCCCCGAGGATGTCATCCTCGTGGTCTGCCTCTGAAGCCCTGATTCCAATCTCTGCCTCCTGCGATGCGCCGTAAGCAGAGATTTCCTCGATGGCCTCCTCACGTCGGTGTAGTCCATCCTCGGAGGACTCCGCCGCTGCTTCCGCAGTGGGTGCCTCTCCCTTATCTTCTTCCAGGAGCTTGAACGAGTACCGTTCCTCCTGGAAGAGAGTAGCCCGCGGCCTTGATGACCCCAGCGGACACCCCGTCCATGAGGACGATACGACGGATGCCGGTCTGCTCTGTGAGAGTATTCACGACCTTCCAGTCACTCGTCCTCAAGGCAGGGTTAAGCCGCTGGAGCAGTCGAATGGCCCGGGCAGAGTCCTGCAACGCCAAGTTGCGACTCTTCCATGCCATTTTGACTGGCTTTGGAAGGTCCTTGGCGTCAACAACCTTGAGTTTCAAGGAGCCAAGTTCCACATTGTGGATGGCCCCCCAAAACCAGCTAGCTGCATCAGAGTTGTCGCAGGATACATGAACTGCACCTGCGACAACTCCGGGAGCAACCGTTAAAACAGGCAGAGGATACGGCGCCACTTCCAGTTTCTCAATTATGAGCTCCTGGATTGGCACCAAGTCCTCCGCCCTCAAGTACTCCTCCGGGTACCTGACTGTGACGACAGCGAGTTTCACAGTCGCCACCGCACCCCTAAAGGATCCGGTTGAGGATGATTGCCCTTGGGTCTTCATCCTCTTGGCCGCCATGTCCCCGTTGTCGCCGCTGAGAGCAGCACGCGGTCTCTTTGATTGGCCCTCCGTAGGAGTCCCCTCTAGAGCCGCCTGCTGTCTCAGCTATTGGCGCTTTTTCCTGCGCGCCCCAGATCGTCCAACCGGAAGCCAGCCTGGTTCATGCCGGCCGCCGGGAGACGACGAGGTGCTGTCTTTGCCGGTCACGTCCGGGGCCCCAAGGTCCGAGGTCATTCGACCTCCGACACAAGGGTCACGTATCGCGCCAGTTTTGGCAGCACCTTTGTGCCCGGTGAGCTGGTTTGCAGTTCCGCCCTTAGGTGGTCCCGCAGTGGTGCCGGCCCTCGGCAGTGCCGCAACAGTACCGTCATTTGACAGTCCCACCGCAGCCCCACTTCGAGACGATCCCACTGCAGTCTCGCCTCTGGACGTTCCTGCTATGGAAAATGCAGTACCGGCTTGCGCCAGTCCCGCCGTCTGGTGTGCAGTCCCAGCTTTCGCCGGTCCCGCCTTTTGGAGCGCAGTCCCAACTTTCGCCGGTCCTTTCGCCTTGTGGTTTTTTTTTGATGATAAATCCATTTAAAAATCCCGATATAAATTTCATCTCTCGACTATCCGGAGGCTCTGGAGGGTGGCCTCCATGGAGTGCCCAAGTGGCGATGCTACGGTAGCACCAGGGATTAGCCGAGGGATATAGCCCTCCCCCATTAGTTGCGCACGAGACTGCACGACACCAACTCACACCACTAGCACTAGCGATGCGAGCGAGCGCCGCCGTCTGCAAGCCCCCAATGGGAGTGAACTCGCCTGGGGGCCGTCTGACCGGACCCCGCAGCCGATTGACCGTAGCTGGCTAGGCTACGGCCTCCCATGTCGGAAGAAATCCGGGCCAAAGTGATGTGTTGTGTGCAGCCTGCTCCACTCAATCACCAGGATCCCTTCATTCCTCCATACGGGTCCCCGTGCACGGCACAAACACGCGGGAGGTCATTGCTATCCAACATTTTCTTTGTTCAATGGTGGACACCCAGGGACATGACCTCGCCACCCCTGTGATACGTCGCCCGGTGATTTCAGTTACGTCTATTTCAGAGGGAATTAGACCAATAACAGGGCGGCAACCACGAGAAGGAAAATCACCGCACTTGCCTTGAGGATCTACACGACCGTAGCGCTCTCCCTCAAGACCACGCCACCTTGCCGGCTCTGAAGGAGCCAGGCAAGGTAGGACTGCATCGACAAAGCCAAGCCCTACAGGGCTTGTCGCTGACAGCTCAAAGCGTAAGTTTGCTAACACAGACCAGCGACTCCCATACAACATCTGATATTTTTGTCATTTTTTGCCATAATGGTACGAAACCCTTCGTGCGCGAGTCTGACTCGAATTTGGCCGGAATTTTTAGCCTGGTAGCCATCCCAAGCATACAAATAATGTACTATTTAAAGGTTTAACTGAGTAAAATCGTGTTTTTTTAAAGTTTGATGAAGAAAAAATAATATAATAATAAAAAAAAAATCTTTTTAAAACAAGCTTTTTTCGTATTCTTCTCATCAAACCCTTTCATTTGATACCCATATCATGGCAGTGCACTTAAAATAACTAGTCCGCCATCTTGGGCCGTCCGCCATATTGGATTTAGAATGACGTCACTTAGCTTATCATGCGTTATCATCCAACGAACGAACTTAATACACCACAAATTATTAACTTTCCGTGAATTGCAGTAAAAAATATATAATATTATGTACGTATTGTGAACGGGACAAATAAACGTTACAACAGATAGACGAGGAATACATATTGATTTCCCTCGAGGCAGTTAAGTCAGACTTCGTCGGGTTTTACCTTGTCAGACGGATGGAGTTCATCTCGAAGCATTCTGCTTATACTCAGTTCAGAACAAAGGGATGATAAGAAGTTTATATATTAAAAAAAATATTTTGTGTAAAACACCGTCACTCGACTTTGATCGGGTGTTCACCGAAGAGATTTTATTGCAGAAGGTTTTTTTGGTGTAGGTATATTACTATTAACATTTATATAACTTGGATACTGCACTAGAATCTCAATGGTTTTGACGTGCCATATGCACATTGTCCTCGTTTTTCTCTCTCACAGAGGGGAGACCTCAGTCCCAGCAGTGGGAACATAAAAAAAAGTTAATTAAAAAAATCAAAAAACCCGACTGCTTAAAAAGCGAACTAAAAAGACGTAAACAAGGAGAAAATAATGCTGTGCAGGCGGAGGATACATATTGGCGAGCTGGCTGACCAAAACCAGATGTTTCCTCCGCCTGCACAGCATGATTTTCTCCTTGTTTACGTCTTTTTAGTTCGCTAATAAATGCAGTCGGGTTTTTTGATTTTTTTAATTATATTTTATTACTTACAACTTTTTAGTTTTTTTTTAATTAGGTACATTTAAACATATAACTGTTATGTATTTTTGAAATCACCTCTTAAAACCCTTTATTTTGATACCCACACGATGGGTTTAGAAGAAAAAAAAAGTCACCCTACAAAATGGCGCCCAAAATCAGCCATTTATTTTTTCCCTTTTTTATGTAGCCTATGACACTCGCAGGGTTAAGATGAATCGATTGACGTAAGAATCATCAAAATCCGCCAACGCGTTTGGTCTCTAGAACGCCACATAGAAACAAACATACATACATACATACATTATAAGTTTTTAAGCTGACATGGTCACAATCATTAGAATTAATATTTGTTTCAGGATATTTACCGAGCTATATCAAGCTCTCAACCAAAAACAAAATATACATGGTAAATATCCCGAAACAAATATTAATACATACATACATAGACTGATAAACACATTACCCTCCTTCGGCAGTCGGGTAAAAAAGGCTGATGATGATAAAACACATTGCACGTTCGTATCAGGGGTGGGTGTTACTACAAAATAGAATGACTTCGCGTCTGTCTGCCAGCCTGGTTCTATTAATCGTCAATGAATTTTGATGCGGTTTTTAAGATATTTAAAACAATGTCTTCAGTAAGTTTAAGATACTTATGGCTTTAAAACATAAGTGTTTAAACTAGCCGCCACATAAGCAACGAATTAGCGATTGCAACCATGCGAGGCAAGAACGGGTCAATAGTTATCGTAATAATTTTGGACTGTTAAGACGCCGCCGTCCATTTTGAAATCAATACAAAAACATAGACCTACACTGCATAATGATTTTAAAAGAGAATACTTTTCTTCAGCTATTGAGTTAAATTTTAAAGTCCATTGCCGTTAACTTGACTACAGGCGCGTAAGGATTTTACAGACCCTTTTTCAGTCCATTGCTTTTTATTGTTGGCACTTATAGTGTAACGTGTTTGGGGCAAAGTTTTTATGGTCAAGTAATGTAGAAAATCATCATCAGGCAATGATTGTTTGTTTACTTAATAGACATGTATATGTGAAGCAGTTTTTGATTTACGTTTATGATTTTTAAATAAAATGATCTTTAATTTGTACAGTCAAGGGTCAAAAGTGCAGTCTTAAGGTCTATCCACACATATCAGGGCCGTGCCAGGGACGTGACAGGGCTGGGCCCAATCATTGAAGCTTCGTCACTGGCCCTTGAACGGACGTGTGTGAACGAGTTCATATAAAATGTACATTAATATTTTTTTAACCCCCGATGGAGCACGGTCCGTCCGCGTCCTGGGCACGTCCCTGATATTTGTGGATAGACCTTTACTCTCCCAAAACTCAAATGGCTAGTTTTTGTAGATGAAGTTAAATTATCCACAACTATAGATAACTAGATTATACCTAGATATAGGTAGATAGATACCTACTACAGTGAAATGTTGAGATTCTTCTGCCTAAAAAAATGCCGCTGCTGTTGTGACTGCACTTTTGACCCTTAACTGTACAAAAATCAAGATGGCCGGTAGCTATTAAGCTTCCCACAGATAGGCGCAACGTGATAATGCGACGTCTCTAATTTAAGATACAATTGGGAACTTTTCTGATGCCGCGGCGGAGTCAAGTTTCAAGTGCAAATCGGTCGAATTGCATTGCTTTGCGTCCATGTGAACGTACTTGCAAAAATCCGTTATCGTTGTGGTATAAATTGAATCGCGTTAAGCCATCGTCAGGAAGGTCGTTTATAAACCTTCAATAACATTGTTCTTTAAGAAAAGATACCTTTCCTTTTGACGATTTTCGCAGAAAATACAATCCTTGTCCCCAATTTAGCGTAAACATCCCATCTCTTTGATGTCCAGCTACAAATTACTTTGTTCCAGTCAGACGCTTTTCAAATGGATTTCTTCCAGTTTCTGTTTTCCACACTTTCATTCATTAAGAGTGTTTGTGGGCGAAAGAACCGGAAAAAATATGAAACTTTTTTGGTCTGCAGGTGTATTTGATTGGACCAGGATAATGAGTTTCTTTAGCACTGATCTGAGGGTAAAATAAAGTATTCGGTAGTATGGTAGGTATAAATTAAATCCCGTTTATGTTTGTCTAGTAAAATGGTAATTCTAAAGACAAGATAAATTGCTTAATTCTAACAAAAATTACTAGTGTCTATACCTGCCTTTGTAGGTAGTTCTTGCTGTACAACAAGCTTTCAAAATAAGAAAATATTTAATATATCAGCTCAATCGGACACAGGGAAGTAGATCGATTTTAACTTGAAAAATTTGATTACAATCACCGGGACAGATGTAACTAAATCAAATCTTGTAAAAATACCTGCTAGTTACATCATCATCATCATTAATTCAGCCAAAAGACGTCTACTGCTGGCCATAGGACTCCCCCAAGCGTCGCCACACTGATCGATCATGTGCGTTTCGCATCCATCGGACTCCCGCAGTCTTGACCAGGTTGTTTTTATGTTTGCCTAACTCGACAAAATGTAGGTACAGAACTCCCAATTTTTTTCACTATTTCAGGTTTGGTCTCATAGTAAGAGTTACTACAAATTATAACCATTAAAGGGGTTTTCATTAATTTCAGTTACATCTTGAAAGTAAATGCTACATAACACACAATTTTATTAACACACAGCTAAGGAGTGGAATTCCCTGCCGGAGTCTGTTTTCCGATAGCTACAATCTAGGGGTCTTTAAGTCAAGAGTAATAGGATTTTTCTAGGCAAGCGTGCTTCACCGTCGACCACATCATCGCTTACCATCAGGTGCCATAATCGTCAAGTGTGAACCTATAGGTAATAATAAAAAACAATATTTTTTTCTCATAGATTCTCTTCAGCAAACAGTCAAAACTTTTTGATCTCCATTATAAAGCCAAAAGATTATTAAGATGAGCACAAAGTCAACATTAACGGTTGTCCAGTCTGTTTTCCCAAAGTCGAAGCTTTCCTAACGAAACAAAGAGATATATACAAACGTTGTAAAATCCTCACCACGGCATTCGGATCACGCACGATGTTAGAAACACACATTATATCGCCGATGTGTTTCTGTTGAATCTAGTCTTGAATAGGAATTGAAAGACGACACCGTTTCTACACTTTTCTTATTTATATGTCGGGATATATGTTTTATTTGTTTCTTCCTTTAATGTATTGTTTGTTGAAAATTTGTTAGATAAATGTTTGCAATTTTCTTCGTGTTCTTGTTCTATTTTCCAAGTTTTAGTATAGTCACTCCTTATGGAGTAAAATTGCTTTTGCGCAGTACATCTGATCGAAATCGGAGTTCAATCTGAAATTGGAAAGGTTTTTATTGGAAGAACAGAATTAGAATCATCTGTGAATAAAATAATAATATTGTAACACAAACGCTCTAGCAGAATCACTATCATAAAAACACTTAATAATTTAAGCAAACAAAAACAGTATGAATATAAAAAAAATATCATGTCAGATATTTGTGGTTTACAATAACGTTAATTCCATCTATTTCAGCAGTACTCGAATTGTTAGCCCTTTTCTTGGATATTGCGTAAATAACCCTTCACCAACCAAATATTCTATAATATTGAAATACTTCCCTCAATCACCTTCTCCTAACAAAGGATCATCAAATGACTCTTCACCCCAAAGGTGCAAGGGTTTGTCGCCTGTGTCAGCTGTGTCACAGATGTGCGACGGAACCCATTTGTCAAGTCGCGAAATTATCAACGTGATATATTGTGGACACCGCGTTGGCAAGTTCGTTCATGAAACTTTAGCTGCATACATGTGAAATCACACACACAAGGCACATAATGAAATCGATACTAAAAATAGTAAAGGAATATTTCTAGAGGCTAACGGAACTGGCATTTCTTATGTGTATACACTTATTTCAATTCCACTCCACACACACTTCACTTACAATTCTAAACATTTTAACAAAAGCAAAAAGTCTTGTGTGGAAGAAGTTGATGTCAATAACACGTGCAATAACTAAGTAATAAATTTCAATGAGTCGAGCGGAAGAAATGACATTGAATTTGCGTGTAACAAGAAAAAAAACCGGGCAAGTGCGTGTCCAACTTCGCACCTTTATGATTCCGTATCAATTTATCAATATAATTATTTGTTAGTAAAATATAAGTAATCATCATCATCTCAGCCTATTAATGTTTCCAATGCTGGGACAAAGGCCTCATCTCTGTGAGAGGGAATGGGCCGTTACCCACCATGTGGGCCCAGTGCGGTCGGTGGATGTCAAATGTCTTCGAATTTTTGGTTCTAGTACATGCCGGTTTCCTCACGATGTTTTCCTTCACCGTTTTGAGAGCAGTGGTGATGAAATAATTTACATAAAGTAAAGTGCCTCTCTGGGTTCGAACCTACGACCTACAGTTTGTAAGTTGCAGCCTATAGCACTGGGCTACAACTGCTCTCGTCAAATATACTTAATATTTAACATTATCATCAAATTTCAAGTTCATAGGTCGATGGGAAGTTAAAAATTCTTTGGTTCAAAATGTGTGACAAACGACGCGACGGTGAAGCCCACTGCACTATTCCCAAACCACTGCAACTCCTGAAAATCGGAATCAACAGTGGCGACCACCAGAAAAGCGCCGAGGCAATGAAGTTCAACGAAGTCCCGGAGAATGAATTTAAATGTTGGATCCCGCAACTTAATTAATCAGAAGACGAACCGAAGGGTCCAAACGGAACCCTAAAAACATAGTTACCTTTGTTTGACACCATTTTTGTGGATAACCAAAAATATAGATATAGAGAGAAATAAAGTAACCTTGGAACAAAGAACCATAGAAAAACTACCAATTACCACTTATTGGTATATATATATCTATATATATATATATCTCAATAAAAAAAATAAAAAATGTACTTATACGGTTAATAGGCCCTATAATAATTTTGAAAAAACAACTTCTGCAATTACATTATGAACCTGTATTTTAAAAAGGTTCCTACTCGTAATCCCAGTACCCCATTTAAAATTAAATAGCTGGGGATATTGTCCATATAAAAGAAATAACCCTTTCCCTGCCGAAAAAAGGAAGTACAATCACATACAAAAGTGAACATATAGCACAATAAAATATCTTGTAAATGTTTGTAGCACAGCTGGTCTTGAGGGTCGGGTACAGTGGGGTACAGTCGGGTTATCGCGAAAAGTAAACAAGAAAATGTTCCTTTACAAACAAACGATGAAATAAGTCAGCTAACACGGCTTTTCCGGCACATTTTACACTTGAAAATTGTGCTATATGGAGGAAGTAGTTATATTTTTTTAGCTATTCAGAGCTCGATGTTGACGTATAGAAATTGGAAAAATTATTAAGCAAAGCTTAAAAAATGCGCATTAGATAATGTAATGATTGCGTTTAAATTTAATATCTGCTATAAGAACAAAAAGTGGTTGTATGAATAAAAAATCAATGTGTTTCTATTTTTTTTATTTTGCTTTAAAAAGTCTTATTTAATTTTAAACTTAATTATTTTATTTGTGAACTTGTTTTTTTTAGGTTTCTTAAGGTAGGTAACCTCTGGTACATTATACAGCTAATAAAAAGCTATGCTACCCGTATATGATGGCGCCCGTTCACGAACATGACACATGAATCGGCACCACTCAGCTTAACCAATATCAGCGTGTTACTCTCCCATTTCAAAGGCTTCTTCACATTATATAGAGGAAGCGCGAACATTTTATGTGTCGCTTGATACCGCATAGATTCATAAGAAAAAAAAGTACTTGAAATGTCAACCGGATCTCATAGGTTCGTAACTATTGGTCTATTTTTTTAGTTCGTAAATCTTGTTCATTGTTAATAGACACACAAGGGATAAATCACTACACTTGCTTAAATCGTAATGGGGTATACTACCCTTAACCATAATGATTTCTCGTTACCTCCTTCGTAAAAATACAATCAAGTTTTCATAAATTGCTGTACTCCAAACATAAAATTATATAACAGCAATTTTCTAGGCAATAAACTTTAAAAAGATACTTCAGAAATATGAATTCCGGGTAGCACGGGTGCGCTTTTTATGGGTTCTTATTTCTAAAGCTTCAAAGTGGCCTACATTCTTGTTAGATCTGAAAATGAACGAAATATTTCTTGTGGAAACTAACCAGGCATTTGCTGATCAAGTCCAAGAGGCCCCTCTTAAGGCAAAACGACGCATATAAAAACTCGAGAAAATGTTTCGATACTCGTATAATGGAAATTAACTTTACTTTTAACTTGCTATTAAATGTTATGTTCTCTTTAGATTTCAGAGTGCACTGTATATGGCTAGGAAACCTGCATTAAACCATCAACAATTGGTTTGTTGAAACAATATTTTTTTTGTTAAAAATGGAAAGGTTTGAATAGTTTTGTACATAAGTTTATGTACAAAACTATTTTTAGTTTTTTTTTTATTCGCGGTAATTACAAAGAAATATCAAATTGAAAAGTTTTTCTTGAATCCAGTACCGAAAACACCTCGACAGTTCCCGAACAAACCCGAGCCCGCGTGACGTCACGACGTTCATTTTTACTCATCGTAGCACATAGCTGATACAGTGTTTTGACTTTTAACCGATTCAATCTTGTTATTATCGTCAATATATTGATGAAAATCAAATATATTGATCAAAAATATTGATCCTTAAATGTTATCGTGCTTGTTTCATACCATTATGAACAAATACTATAAAAAAATCCCCATTTTATGTGAATGGCGCAAGAGCTCACTATAGCAATCTATACTTACTAAAGTTTTGAGAAATGTTCTATGTCTTACTAGAATCCAACTAGAATATGTTAATTATTATGTTATCTTGTTCTAATTTAGTATTAGATTCGTATAATATCTTACTTTGATCATTACAGACCGAGTTAAGCAAATTTTTATGGGAACTTTCGTGCAAAGTTGACATTGTTGTTTAACTACGTAACTTGAAAACATGATTTTTTGTTTATGGAGATATATTCATTAGTTTATTCTCAAATGATTGATATAGGTGTAAAACTAATATTTCTGTTTGAATTGTGAAAATCGGTCAACGCGTTTAAGAGATATTTACTGAAGAATTAGTGTAAAAACATACACCAAGTTAATATTTTCACGTTTTTGTTCTACAAAGTTTTTAGTGTTTGTAAATATATAATAAAGATATTAGTGTTTAATATTATTAAGAGATACGTAAATAATGGGAATTACAGAACATTTTAAGGATTTTGTGCAAAAAATAAATATAAATAAAGGCTGCACAGATTTCGGGTTGTATCATATTTAGTGGTAACTAATGAAGTTTTTTGATATCCAAAGTCGAAGTTTCTCGACAATCGTGTTTGTTCACTTTTTATTTTACACCAATATCACCACCCATACGTGAAAACGATTACGTTATGACAATTTTGTTTCTAAATGTACCTAACTACCTGGTAAACAACAATAACAAACACCGGTCCACTAACACGTAATATTCATTACCACTACTTTATTTATACTCAAAACTGCCAAATCGTCCATCACGTGGGTATATTAACGAAATCAGCCTTTAAGAATCTTTTATCACAGATGACTTAATAAAATTTGCTGTTATAAATAATATTTTTGCACAAATTTTCGGATATTTTAGTCAATTCACGTGTAGTTGACACTGTAGTACAAAATTCCTTGAACGTTATGACGTCACCAACATGGCGACCAATCATGGCCCGTTCGTAGACAGGTGGTTCTATTGAAAATTTTATCGATTTTCAATTGCTTATAATAAATTGAAAAAAAATATTTAAGAGATTTTTGCAACGACAATATAATTTATGATATGTAAAGTTTCAAAATAAATTTTAAAAATCGTATTTTTTTTTAAATTCAACAACCCAATTATAACCACGTAGTATTCTTATAAACAATTTGAAAATAAAAATAAGTGAGACGTGAGTGGAAACGCCGGGAGAGGACGGTCTAGAAGGACGTACATGGGCCTGTAAATGAAGCAAAATGACTATTGAGATGGATGGACTGTGTAAGGAGTGATATGAAAGAAAATGGAGTCAGTGGTTGCGTAACAGGGGACAGGACGGTTTGGAATAAGAAAACGTGTTGCGCTGACCCCAAGTAACATGGGATAAAAGCAGGAAGTTGATGATGAGATGACAACAAATAGAGATATATGGAATAAGAAGGTATGCTGCGCCGATCCCAAATCAATCGGAATGAGGGATGGAGAAGCGCCATGGCTTCTTTAAAATTAATATAGTAATTTACATAATATTCATATTTTTATCAGATTGTGTTTATTTAATTTACATCCATAAATACGTATCCAACAAGAAAACTTTAGTACTGTGCAACGCTCACTTATCATTGGATTCGTTCAAGAGTTGTAACCATCGAGCTCAGAGATGGCGTTAGCAGTCGCGTTTTGATGAAGTTATCTGCGACGTGATTGGTCGCGAATGTCTCGACTTCGCTCTGTGATCTGTGGTGCTGTCTATGAATCGGAGATACGAGTCGAGTCTTGTTCTATTTGAACGGACGAGAACTTTTTCTGTGAAAAATGGACAAATCCTATTATCCTATGTACAAGAGACATTATAAACCGTTCTTTTGCTCTTATTGTTAGCGCGGCCGTGCCTTGTGAGTTTAATTTAGTGGACATTGCTGGTGGTTGTGAACTTTCTCTGCTACGCGTCATTTTGGACTGTTCGCCGGCGATTTCACGCAACTCCTGAGTCCTGCTCATCCTCGTGGTCTTCTCTCGAGGAGTATTGGGAGCGACACTAGTTCGATGACAAGGTGAGTGAGCACATTTAATATTGCACGATGGAAATACTGATGTTTCTTGTTGGATACCTATAGGTTCACAGGTAGGCGTAGCCATTTTATAGGCATTTTCGAAAATTAGTTTTTTAGTACGCAAGTACAAAAAAAGGTGTTGGCTATTTACACGCCACACCATATTATGGTCCTTCGAGCCGGATTGTTCCAGCTAAACAATGTTGTGTAATGCATAATCTTAGTAGGTACTCAACAGTTTATGTTAAATTGGAGTAGGTACATAAGTTGTTAGTACTTACATACAATAAATCTTAGATAGAAAACGATCTTAGATTTACTTAATAAAACAATACGCAATAATTGTAACCGGCACATAATTCTTAGTGCCTATTTGTGTTACTTATACTCGTAATTCTTACTGTTACATACAAGTAGGTAGTACATATTATTTTCTACTTTGTACCTAAAAGTAACACGTAATAAATTAATAATTGTAGGTAGTCGGTACATAATTGTTAGTGCCTATCTACGTTACTTATAATTCTTACTGTTTATTTCATATACGTGCAAGTAGGTAGTACATATTATTTAGTACATTTTCTTTGTACCTTTATACTTACCTTACGGGTTTTGTGGTTGATTTGTAATTACTTACCTACTCGATTGGTTTGTGTTTGTGTATCTGATAATTATAAAGATAAGTACCTGCGTGCGATCGCAGATACACTTTTGCTTTGTAGCGTACCTAGGTATAAATAATGACCTATGTGTAGTAGTAATAAGTCTTTATAAGTGCATCATTTGTGTATTTGTGATCGTGATATTGCATTAGTACAAGTAGGTATTTACCTACTCGATATTTACGAATAGATATTTACCTAGTATTCGGTAGGTAACAATTATTTGTTAAAATGGCGTTAAACCAGAGCTTTCTAAGTACCTCAGTATCTGAATCGAAGTTGAAAATATTGATTTGTATAAAGGAGGCTATCTTTAACAGGCTGAATAATGTTTACGGTTTGTCTAAGAATATTTCGAACTTTGAGTCAAGATCGAATGAGAATTTTATGGCGGAATCGGAGATGATAGATGAGTATCGTGTGAAATTCGAACTCTTAATTGACGAAATTAACGAGATAAATTTAACTATCGACACAGATGCGAAACCGAGTTACAATGACTTGGTCAGTTTCGATGATTTGTACAGTCGAGTAAAACGTGTAAGAAATAAGATATTAAGTACTACTACTGAAACATACACTGATTCAGCCACGAAATACTCATAAGCTTCAAGCGGAATAAAATTACCGCCGATCGAGCTGCCTAGTTTTGACGGTAGAATCGAGAGCTGGCCCATATTCTATGAATCATTCAAGTCGAACATTCACGATAACGATCAGCTGTCGGACTCGCAACGTGTGCAATATTTAGTTGGTAAGCTCACACATAATGCGCAGAAGGTCCTCGCGGGTATTGTACCTACGGGTGACACGTACCACGTCATATGGGACAGTTTGGTTAAAAAATATCAGGACAAACGCGCATTAGGTACGCATTACTTAAATAACATTTTTGACTTAAAACATTGTCAGAACACGGCTGATAGTCTCGACTCTTTTATAGAGAAATATTCTGCGTCTATTTCGGCATTGAAACAATTAAACATGCCCGATTTGTCCGATTTTATATTGATGCATTGTGCACTAAAAAACATGGACGTTCAGATTACGCAGGCATTTGAACTGTCGATTAAGGATAAAGAAATTCCGTCTTATAAAGATTTGATAACATTTGTTCAGACTCAAGTAAAAATATTAGAAAGATCGCATGCGAATAATTCGAGTTCTTTGTCGAATCCGCGCGCTAAGTTCAATACGAACAAACAAACGTCATCGGTCGCCGTACGCGCAAATGCTTTCGTTACGAGTAATGAGTTATCTACAAATTAAACTCACTCTTGTGTTCTGTGCAATAAGGCCGATCACTTGTAACTTGCCGAATGTTTATCTTTTAAGGGGATGGAATCGCCTAAGGTACGGTTTGATTATATTAAATCGAAACAAGGCTGCGTCAATTGCCTAAGTGTTTCTCACACTGTGTCGGCCTGTATGGCTCCCGCTAATTGCGAAAAATGTAAGAATAAGTGGCATCATACTTATTTACATTTCGATAAAAATTATAATAATAACCAAAAGTCGAATTTTTTCAATTGGGACAATCCCACCGCACTATTCCCAAACCACTGCAACTCCTGAAAGCCAGAATCAACAGTGGCGACCACCAGAAAAGCGCCGAGGCAATGAAGCTCGAGGAAGTCCCGGAGAATGAATTTAACTGTCTTGGATCCCGCAACGAAATTAATCAGAAAAGAAAATGGAGGAGTAAGAAAAACACAAATTTCCACTTCCCTCCATATCAAGCAGGAGACAGAACAAACAAGACCAATAGGCACAAAGGGTCGTTTACAACTGGGATAAACCCAGTTGCCTAGCACCACGGATAAAAATTAGCATTAATATTAATGGGTCCTAACATTGTGAGCTGTTATATTTGATTCCAATAATAGGTATGGCAAAAGCGCTTGAACGCACGGAAATTTGTTTTAGTTTCCACAAGGTCCGTATAGTAAACGGCTCCTGATACAGCCTGTACATTATTCAACATAGTATTGCGTTCATTAAGCCAAAGAATACACTCCCATAAGATATGATGTGCAGATTGTATATATTCACAGTCAGATGTAGAACACTGACATAATGGCGAGGCAACAAGCTTGAAGGAAAATAATTTACTTTTAAAGTTACCATGCCCTGTGAGAAATTGGGCAACACAGTGATCGACCTCCAGCCACGTCCTGGCCAGCCGCATGCAAACGGATGGAAAGAATCGGTGGAGGTGTCGGCCCTTGATGGAATTATCCCACCTACATTGCCATTCGGATAAAAGTTCCTCCCAGACGTCAATATGTGGTTTAAATAATCTAGAGATTTTGGCACGGTCACTCCGCGTTAAAAAGTCCGCGTCCATGGTCTCTTTTGCGGAATAGTACATTGCAGCAAGTCGCTGCACTTCAAGGTCGACCGGAAGTATGCCAGCAAGTACCGGTAAGGCCTCAGTACTAACCGTCCTGTATGCTTTACATAAGAATATCAAAGCCAAACGCTGACTCTGAAGAAATTTAAGTCGTACCGCCCCTATTGTGGTCCTATCAGCCCAAACAGGCGCCCCATAGCAGATACAACCCAAGTAAGTAGCCCCATAAATAGTCTCTAAAGTCAAAAAAGACAGACCTCACGTATATTTAGATATTCTCGTTAAGGCATAGAAGTTCCTTTTTACCGGAACGTTATAAAATTTAATAGTAGGACACGATTTAAGATTACCTTTCAAAATGAGCTGATAAGTTTTATGCGGAGCAAAGTTCAGGCGGTTACGATCGCCCCACTGAGATATTAATCGTAGGCAAGTGTCAGCCAAGTTCTCGAGTCCAGCTCGAGTACTTGATTGAATGAGCAGAAGACCGTCGTCCGCGTAACCGGTTAATGAACAGCCGCTTGGAAGCGGAATCGCGAGGAAATCATCAAAGCCTAAATTCCATAAAGGTGGACCAATAACCGAACCCTGAGGACATCCCATTGTGAGAGACTTCGACATGGAATGATGGCCGAGTTTGAGTTTCGCGGAACCATTTAAAAAGTAAGAGATAAAGATAAAGATAATTTATTTGTCCAAACATGAGTTCACATACGGTAGGCATGCGGGATGTTCAAAAAATTTTTTTTTTGTACTGACATGTTTTGCCTAGCGAGGCGTACAAATATATTTTTCTCAAAAATGGTATGTAATATTGCCATAACAACTCTAAAAAGTCTCCAGAAAGTGAATTCTACCGGAGACTTATTCACAACTGTCCAGTAAGTAAGTATGTAATTTACTTACTGGACAGTAGTAGGGATAGGTCCGATATATCAAAACGTAACTTATATCGGATATGTGTTAGATATCATATCATATCGATATCAATATTAAAATAACCGATATTACAAAAACTATATCTAATATAACTGTACTACTAATACCGATATCTGAAAACCGAACCAAACCATTTACTTTTCAAAATAAATGACGAACAACGAACAAAAATAATTATGCCCGCGTTAGGCCTTTTTATTCGCGCGATTTTTCGCTCATTCTGCGGCCTATGGAATTGTATGAAGCTGCACGCATTGCGGTAAAAAACTACATAAATCCGCGCAAATAAAATTGCAGTGCCTGCTAAGCCTTAAAGTGTTCATTTGTTTTTTTTTTCAATAAACAGCTTTCTATTAGCAAGCCAGTTCGAAATTTAAATAAAACCTTTGTTAAGTTACCTCATTGGTTGCCATGTTTCGGTGAAAAAGATCGTTCCATTTTTAAATTACACGACAGATATGAGTTTACTATGTACTTTATTTGGCCGCTACACACGACAGATATGGATTTTCATACAACTTTTGCCTGCCGCTGCTCTCATGTATTTGGTCTGTACTGCAATTTCGATTTTTCTCGAAGAAGATTGTCAAAATAATTCTCAAATTTCCAAGCATGTTTGAGAAAATATAAATAAATGCCCCCGGTAAATCGATCACAATATCTATCAGTAATTGCCCTAATATGAATGTAACCTAAAATATTAATTATACTAATTTGTTGTTAAACTTTCTTTCATTTTTGAGAAAAGCATTATACAAGCCTCAACCAGTAAGAAAGACATCCTGGCCTCGTATATAACCGGACCTCACCTGCGGTTCGGTCCGGTTAACTCATACTTGGCCAGGAAGTCTTACTTACTGGATTCTGCAGTAATGTACTATTACAATATTTAAAATTAAAGCATTTATGCTTTAGTAGCGGTAAAAAAATAAACTAAATTTAAAATAATACAATTAAGCAAAAAAAGTCAGACATCATTAATTGTCAGAAAAGTAAAAAACAAATGTCAGATATAAAACAAAAAAATATCATACAACATTAATAAAGCAAACCAATGTCAATCGAAAAAATAAGAAAACAAAATACGGATTTATAAACATAGAATAGTGTGATAAAATTAAACAAAAAACCATATTGATAATTTAAAAGAATGCCAACAACGTATAAAAAAATTTCATAATTAATTAAATCATAAAATGTCAGAAAAGTGAATAATATAAAAATAAGTCAGATAAAAAAAAAATAAGATGTCACAAAAAAAAAATACGAATATGATGGATTAAAAAAATTGTCAAAAAGATAAAATAAGTAATGTCAGATTTAAAAAACACAATAACATGCAGAATGTCATCTTAATTCAATCTTAAAAAATAAATGGGGATTAATGAAAAAAAATAGCGTCAAATAATATTACTATCGCTCAAGAAGTCACTTAAATGATAATAGCACTTGTCTGTTAGAAAACTTCGCATCTTTTTTTTTAATAGATTTACCGGCAAATCTTTATAGGACTGTGGTATTTTATTGTAGATTTTGGGAGCCATACAAAAAACACTTTTTCAATACAGTTGTTAAACATGGCGTACTTTCAGAGGCTATAATTATGATTCGAAAATTAAATCTTTTGCATAGGCATCTTTCTATTACGCGGTCGTGACTTTTGTTTACGAGCTCGATCATTAGTTTTGCAGTTAAGTTTTAAATGTTTTAGTCAATTTAAAAAAGTTTAGTAGCAAGGAGTTTTCATACTTAAAATAAAATGGGATTTTATTCGAGGCCAAAATGAATAAGTCCGTACGTCTTAGCATAAAATTTGATATAATTTTTAATATATTGAATTAACAGTTTTAATTTCATTATTTTCACATAAACATTTGTCAAAAATCGAATAGGCTGTTTTCGTCGTAAAAAAAAATTGGTATCTCTAACTCTATCTCTAACTCTGTCTCTATCTCTAACTCTATCGCTATCTCTATCTCTATCTCTATATCTTAACTCTATATCTAACTCTATCTCTAACTCTATCTCTATCTCTAACTCTATCTCTAACTCTATCTCTAACTCTATCTCTAACTCTATCTCTAACTCTATCTCTAACTCTATCTCTAACTCTATCTCTAACTCTATCTCTAACTGTATCTCTAACTCTATCTCTAACTCTATCTTTATCTCTAACTCTATGTCTAACTCTAACTATATCTCTAACTCTATCTCTAACTCTGTCTCTATCTCTAACTCTATCTCTATCTCGATCTCTAACTCTATATCTATCTCTAACTGTATCTCTATCTCTAACTCTATCTCTATCTAAGTTTGTATAACTCTATCTCTATCTAAGTTTGTATAACTCTATCTCTATCTAAGTTTGTATCGAATAATTTATGCGCAAGGAGGTTGTATAGCATTGAGATGGAGTTTGAATATTATATTGGTGTTCTAAATTCAAACACCAAAACAGTGATTAAAAGTGCTTTTTATTCACTGTTTTCAGTATAAAATAAAATAAGCTTTTTAGAGGAGGAATGGTATATTTTTTTTTTTTGTGTGATATTTTTTTTTTTAATATGATTTAATATGTACAAGTGATGAAATGGAATTAACTCCACCCGATATTTTATCTGAGGCCAACACTGCGCAAGATGAAATTTTGCCTCCAAAATCTCAAGAAAGATATATGGCGACTTACGTTAATTTTATTTTATGGAAAAATAAAATTTAATTCTTTGACTTGTTTTTACTATTTCCCACAACTGTATTGAAAAACGTCGTGTGATACACGGGTGTGTAGGTTATTGCAAACTCGTATCATTAAAAACCCTCGCCTTCGGCTCGGGCTTGTTAATGAAAGCTCGTTTGCAATAACCTACTTTCCACCCTTGTATCACAATGTACTATTTCCCAATAAAGCAGTCTTAGATGTGTGCAAGCAAAGTTGGCTATTGTCGCGTCTATTCCTGGGGAAGGTGTCAGCTAGTCGTGGAAATAGTCCGGGATTTAGTTTGACAAAAGTTACAATTTCAAAAATGTAAAGTGATGGAAGGGTCAATAAGTTATGTTTTTTAAAATATGGCCTGCAGCTGTCTGTTACATTTAGATTAAACATAGCTCGGATGCACCGTTTTTGGGCTTTAAACGCTATTTCTTTGTCGGTGGAGTTTCCCCAAAATATGATGCCATAGCGTAGCAACGATGCAACTAGCCCATGGTATGCAGTTACCAATGCATCTGGGTTAAGTTCTGGGGCTAGTTTATATAGGGCATATGCCGCAGAACTCAGCCTTTTACTAAGGTATTCTATGTGTACCTTCCAGTCCAACTTTGCGTCTATCATAATGCCAAGAAATTTTGTGTTGTCAACTTTATTAATTACTGTGTCATTGTACATAGCTCTAATGTCATATTTCGCCTGGGCCCGTTGTCTAAAATGCATAATGCTTGTCTTATCTAAGTTTATTTTAAGGTTGTTCCTGTCTAACTGTACGGGTAAGGTACATTTAAATGATAAACTGATTTAATTGCAAATAATGTATTGATATAAACACCCGAAAAACTGATATATGATCGACCCGCGGCGAATGAGTCAACCCAACAACGATGCTATGCAACTACTACTTTTACTGTAATGTGTGATTTTTATTCATTCGCTGCGCGTCGATGTCAGCATAAAAATGATACTATTGATATGTACGGGTTTGCTCGTACATGCTCCCCGAGGAAAAGATATAAAGACAATGTGAGAAGAAACAAATAATTATAATAAATGATTTGATATTAACCTAATTTCTTAGTGTCTCTATGTTAACACACTGTTCACAAATTTGAAATGCTTGTGTAAGAACCTAACATAGGGGAGGTGGCTTTATCTAACACTCGCGCACTTGTTACCACCTTCGCCCTTTCATTGTCACACTGGTACACTACACTATCACCAACACACGCACGTTGCGTGGCCGGGCATGCGCCGCCGCCGGGCACGCCAGCTGCTGCGGGCATCGCCGGCGCTGGTGCGGGGGCGCAGCGCGTGCGCGCGCGCCGCCACGCGAACACTCCGAGACATGCTGCTACCACGCCGATCGTAGAGTAGATCGCGGTGTAATGGTGAATGTCATGAGATGACAGATTGTCAAATAACAATCCACTCTCTTTCATGATTCTGATTTTTTCCTCAATCGTTTTAAGCTCTCGATCGCTCTCTATGCTGGAGTCGTTCAAGACATCTTGAGGAATAGACACGTTTATAACGTGGTTTATGGATGCAATGACTGGTGAGTATAGGTTAGCACTAATACTAACATCGCTCTTTCTTTGTTGATGCGCAATTACTTCAAAATTATCTGATTTGATTATGCAGCCGTAATCTATAGTTATAAGTCCGGAGTGAGTCAGCTGATGCGCGGTAACTTGATCTCCACATACTGTTCGTAGGTTACATTGACCGCAGCAAAAATAGATATAATTGTTGATAGAATGGCTTTCCATCCATAGATTTTTACAGGGATCGACGTTGACTTCACACGCTGATGACTTTGATTGGCAGAAGTCTTTATCTCTGCTTAATTTATAGATAGGAGAATGAATATAGCACAGATGTACATTTGTCACTAGACATGAATCTATGATATTTTCTGTTATCATAATGTATGCATCCTTTTTCAGGTTCACAGCTATGAAATCTGACACTGGTTTAATTGAAAGCATTGTGTCGTTGGGTTTCTCTGTAGGAATTGGAATAAGCTTGAATATTTCATAGGTGTCCCTGCTAATCAAGGGTATTTGTACTTCAAATATTGAGTAATTTTTAAGCATTCTTGCTTTGACCCGTAGAAGTTTAAAAAGTTGTGCAAGATCTGCATGAATGTTTTCTACAGGTAACGTGACGTCATTAGACAAATGACTAGCAATTATGCTCAGCTGATCCTGTAATTGTTCTGCTGTTATTAAATGTGGATTAAATCGACCATGATAGATGTCTGTGATTGTGTCCACTAAAGCATTCTGTAAATCTTTCAAGTCGCGTAATAGATTGCTGGCGACCACAGCTCCCATAGAAACTTCACTTACTCTCGAAATGTTTTGAGTTGCAGCCTTTAATACTTCTAATGTATTTTCGATGTTTGCAAACTGCTGATGAATCATTTTATGTTGTTTATGCATTGTAGCCTCCGTCCTCTTTAAGAGACTGAATTCTGCTTCTATGACCGAAGTTTGATTTTGCCAATATGATAAAATATGCTTTTGATTTTTACGAAGAAGAGTGATATCTTTCTCGTATTGTTCTGCGAATCGAGCGTCCAATACACCGAAGAGGCCATTTGCTATGTAACCGACACCGTCGATAAGACCTCGCCGCCACCTGTTCGCTTGCTTTGCAAAATGCTGACTGAGTAACATATGATTATTGTAATCGAGTTCATTGTACCCATGACGTAGTTGCAATAATATTATGTCACAATATGTTTGCTCTTGGATCGTACTGCATGTTTGTTCCAGGGCCATTATACTTTTGTTAAGTGCGGTAATTCCTTCCCAATAAGGATCTAAATCGTAATATATGATTAATTTCCAGTCGTCGCGTATGATCTGCATGTTTGTTAGTTTGTCGAAGTAAATATGTTGATTATTTCTGAATTGTGTGACGTTAAGTGCGCATTGGGAAGTTGTTATGATACTAAAGAATAACATGATTGCTGTAAATACTGCAGCTATATTGTAACGAGTGCCTCCTTTCCTTGTTTCAGAGCGCTTATTTATGTTAGAAACTCCCAACCGCGCGGTATTTGCTTGCTTGATTTGCGAGGTTTCATTGTTAACTGGGAGTTTTGATAATTTTGTGATAGGACGTTTAAGTGTTCCGTTTTTGGTTTTCACTGTAACCACGCGAACTTTGCCGTCGGAACCGGGATGTAGTTCGATGACTCTGCCCATCAGCCATTTTCCCGGCGGAAGATTGTCATCATGAATCATGACAATATCACCAACATTGAGGTTGCTTGTAGCTTGTCTCCACTTACTTCTTTCTGTTATTTGTACTAGGTACTCATTCCTCCATTTTTTCCAGAGATCCTGTACAATTTTTTGTGTCAACTGCCAACGGGTTCTCAAATCCGTTTCAGTCTCATGTATGGAAACCTTTGACCCACCTGTTAGGAAGTGAGCAGGCGTTAAAAAATCCACATCGTCTGGATCTTCTGATATAGCACATAAAGGTCTCGTGTTGAGACAAGCTTCAATCTGTGTAAGCACCGTATATAGTTCCTCAAATGTAAGAATCTGGTCACCAATAACCCTCTTGAAATGATATTTGAAGCTTTTAACTGCCGCCTCCCAAAGACCGCCTGCAGATGGCCATGAGGGCGCATTAAAGCTCCACTCGATTTCCATATTTAATACTTCTGCCTTTAGATCTTTGTCTTGCATGACATTCATTAGTGCTTGATATTCCTGTTGTAGTACCTTGTTGGCACCTACAAAATTGCGACCATTGTCACTATAAATATGACTAGGCGTCCCTCTGCGAGCCGCCATCCTTCTCAATGCTGCGATGAATGAAGTTGTGCTTAAATCACTAACTAGTTCTAAGTGTGCTGCCTTCGTTACCATACACACAAAGACAGCCACATATCCCTTTGTGCTCTTGATGCCTCGTCCTTTGCTTGATTTGACGTAAATATGACCGGTAAAATCTACGCCTGTGTGTGAAAAGGGACGGGATGGATTACTTCTGGCCTCCGGCAAGTGCCCCATAATTTGCTGTTGGCAGTGTGGATTTTGTTTTCTACATGTTACGCACTGACGAAGCTGCCTCTTTGTAGCGACGTTCCCTCCTAGAATCCAATATTTTTGTCTGATAAAACCCAATGTCAGCCGGGCTCCGGCATGTAACATGCTTGCTGCAACTGTTGTGCTGTTGATAGGGAGCAGGCTCCATGAACCAGATCGTCCATGTAGAAAGATTCTTCGATGACCTTGGCGGCTTCTGGGAATTTATCCCGTTCATCAGCCGCTAATTGTCTTAATGTCATCATTGCAAGAAATGGAGCAGGTTTTGTGCCGTACGTCACGGTTGTCAATTGATATTCTACTATTTTTTGTGACGGGTTATCTCTCCACACAATTTTTTGTAAAGGTTGATCTTCTGGGTGTACCCAAATCTGCCTAAACATTTTTTCTATATCAGCCGTGAATGCGAACTGATATTGTCTCCATTTAATGATAAGAGACTGAAGGTCTTGCTGTAAATTGGGCCCCGTGTACATCAGGTCATTTAAACTTTTATTTGTAGATGTTTTTGCTGAAGCATTGTAAACAACTCTTAATGCAGTCGTTGCACTTTCTTCGCGCAATACGCAATGATGCGGTAGGAAGCATTCCAGTGTCTGGTTGCGAGGTGAAGGTTTCATGTGACCTAAGTTTTTGTATTCGGTAATGAATGACTTGTATGCGTTGAATAAAGAATTGTTTTTATGCAATTTCTTTTCTAAATGTATGAATTGAGCAACAGCCTTATTTTTGGACTGCCCCAATTTCTCCTCAAATTGTGGTATAAGTGGAAGCCTCACTTGGTATTTTCCGTCTTCCAAACGATTTGTTGTTGCTTTGTAGTACTGAATGCACTCTTGATCTTCTGATGATAGTGATTTTTCTTCTATAACATCTTCCATCTCCCAGAATTTCTCTATACTATCCAAATCAAATTGCACGACGTTGCATATTAGTTTAGTTTTGATATTTCCACATAATATCCAACCCAGATACGTTTCTTGAACAAGCGGAAGTGATTCGCTTAATCTGCACATGCCCGTTAAAAGAATATTCGAATATACGTCCGCACCCAATAAAATGTCTATGGGTCGGCTGATGTTATACTCAGGATCTGCTAATTCTAAATTATCCAGAAATTTGCATACTATTTTCGGGAATGAGTATGATGGTAAATGTTTTGTTAGGTTATTCATGATGTAAACATCGATATTAAATTGATATAGTCTGATTTTTGAGTTTGACATACAGTTCAGGTTGATAATTCCTTTGCAACTGTTTTCTTTTTGCCCTATGCCTGTGATAATGCCGTCACACCTGGAACGCTTCAAACCTAATTGCTGAGCAGCGTTTTCTGTGATGAGAGACATTTGTGAGCCCTGATCAATAAGTGCTCGCAGGATCAGATATGTGCCATCTGCTTTCTGAACCTTTAGCAGTGCAGTTGAAAGCAAAGTTTCTTGCATCATATTATTATATTGTTGTGTCACGTGCGTGTTGCCTTGATTTGCACGTTCCTGATTATAACGGATGTTGTTTTGCTGTGTAGAAGGCGTCGAATTACTTCCATGTTTTGATAATTCCTTTGAATACGATTCATGAAGCAATGTGTTGTGAAATTCATTGCATTCGAGGCAACGCTTTTTTGATAAGCATTCTTTTCCTTTATGATCATATAAGCAGTTTTGACAATAATTCAAGTTAGTAACACATTGCTTTTTCTTCATTGGGGAAAAGTCAGCAAATTGTTTGCATAAAAATATTGCATGGGCATCATTGCAGACTGGACAGTTTGGCCGATTGTTTTGCAATTTCCTGTAACTTGGTGATTGCGAAATAGCCTTGTTGCTTGAATATGACTGCTTGAAATGATAATGTTTTGATTCTGATGGTTTATTGGTGTTCGAAGAAAAGGGTTTTTGATGATTGATCTCCTGTTTTCTTCTACTTGCTTCCATGCTCGTGAACTTCCCCTCTAGAAAGGCTAGAAATTCATTCAATTCGAGTAATTCTCGAGGTTGTTTGATAGCTGCGTTGTATTCGCTGAACGTGTCTGAATCCAATTTCTGACACAGGATGTGCACGATCAACGGATCCCATGACTTCACGTCTACGCCGAGAGTCTGTATGGCGTTCATCGTTTCAAGTGCAGTATCATGGATTCGTTTGATATGATTAATTGATGCTTGCTGTGAAATGGGCATATTTAATAAAATGTTAATATGCGATGTAAATATCATCCTTTTGTTGTCATAACGATGGCTCAAGATGTCCCAACTTATGATGTAGTTGTCCGAGCTGATCGGAAGATGCTGTATGAGACGCTCTGCTTCACCTTTTACTTTCGATTTGAGGAACTGCATCTTCTGAGCTCCAGATAATGATGGGTTGCTATGAACTGCTTCTGTGAAGAGATCCTTAAAAGATGTCCACTGATGGTAATTACCGCTGAATGTAGGTATTTCTATTTTTGGCGTAGTATGCTCTCTATGTGAAATAGACGACATCTTATTGTTGATTGCTTTGATAGCAGCATTGTATGTGTTTTCGTATTTGAGGTACATACGATGATACTCTTGATTTCGGTCTCCCAGCTCACTGTCTAAGTCCCAGTGCTGAGTGTCAATCTTCGCCCAGCGAGACATTACCATGCTCAACAGATGATCGAATTCCCATTTCTCCGTTACAGTATCCATGTCGATACTTGAAACAGTATGTTCAAAAGCCTTGAAGTTGGTCATCTGTTTCCTCATCATCTCATCGGTCTTGCTGTTTGATCCCTGAGACTTTAAAGATTGACCTGAAGGTTGCTGTAAGGTGCTTGAGGTAGCTAAAGGAGTAGCAGGCTTTAGAAGCGGTGTTGATGGTCTTTCCTCTGTTGTCGGATGATTCTGAATAACCGCTCTGATTTTCTCATATCTCTCCTTCACAGTGTCAAATTGCTTCGAAGTGAAGTAAGTATGCGATCTGGCATATTCGATGCTAGACAATCTTATATGATTCGATTGATACTCTTGCCAGCATGCATCCAAATTCTCTAACCTTCGGCGTATGTAGTCCGAGGTTTTGCGATCGGAGCCATCCTTTTTGAAGTTGGTGTAAACTTGCTCTATCTGATTGAGTAGCTGCTGTTGTTGGGCGAGAACGTCCTCCATTGAAGACATATTGTTGATGGAAATGATAATAAATGAAACGATCTTACTTGATTGTCCAAGCGGGAGCTTTGTTGCTCACGAAATGCGGATCCCTGTTGATCCCTGCTGATTGCTGTTGCTGCTGCTATGTACTGCACTCTTGCTGGCAGTACAAAACACCCTCACTGCTAGTTCGTTTGACGTCACTAGTGAAATACTTTACAGTACTTGATTGCTACACTGTGATGTACACACGCGATATCCGGCTCGAAGGACCAAAAATGTACGGGTAAGGTACATTTAAATGATAAACTGATTTAATTGCAAATAATGTATTGATATAAACACCCGAAAAACTGATATATGATCGACCCGCGGCGAATGAGTCAACCCAACAACGATGCTATGCAACTACTACTTTTACTGTAATGTGTGATTTTTATTCATTCGCTGCGCGTCGATGTCAGCATAAAAATGATACTATTGATATGTACGGGTTTGCTCGTACACTAACCATGCTATTATTAATGTCAAAGATTGATTTATGTCACTTTCATATAATTCTTTATTGTCGCATGTTAACGTTATAGTACTGTCGTCGGCAAAGAGTGTCATGGGATGTTCAATTGCACTAGGTAAGTCATTAATGTAGATGATAAAAAACAAAACTCCCAGTACGCTGCCTTGGGGTACACCGTATGTAGGTGTTAGTTCGTTTGATCTGTACATTTCTTCTGTCTTAGTCCTAATATTAATTCTAGCAATTTCTGTATACTGTTTTCTATTTTTCAGGTATGACTCAATAAGGTTTAATATGTTTCCCCTTATGCCATAGGCTTCCAGTTTCTTTAACAAGATGGTATGATCAACATAGTCAAATGCCTGCGTCATGTCGCAGTAAATGGCACATACAGGGATTCTCTTGTCCATATTATTCATGACGTTATGTATAAAATCATAAATTGCCATAGTTGTGGACTTATTTTGTCTAAACCCCTTTTGCTCGTTACTGAATATATTTTTCTTTTCAAAATATGCATACAATTCTTTATAAATATATTTTTCAATAATTTTAGACAATATAGGGATTAAGGCAATTGGTCTGTAGTTGGCCATGTGATCTCTACTGTTTTTTTTAAATAAGGGTTTTATTACAGAAACCTTTAGGGCATCCGGATAAACACCTGAACATATACAGAGATTTGTAAGGTGGCTTAGATGTGTGCAGATTGTTTCAGAAACATACTTTACCACCTTAGTAGAAATACCGTCATAACCCGTACTGTTTGTGGATTTTAGACATTTTACAATATTCAGTATGTCTGCAGGTATACTGGGCGCAACAAGGATTGAGTCTTTCCGTTTTATCACATTTGCCGTTACGTTACTGCCCGAGCCTTGAATAGGTTGGATTTTTTCTATGAAGAAATTGTTGAATGCATTGGCGATTTCAAGAGGATCCTCTGTTATTTTGTCATTTACATTTATACGGCTAATAGATTCTTTTGGTAAATTAGGTTTTGATTTGTTTATTATGTTCCATGTCATTTTAGATTTATTTGTAGAAGTTTTAATTGAGTAATTGTTTTGCGCACGTCGTGTCAATTTCATTACCTTTTTAAACCTTTTTGTGTAGTTCACAAAAAGTATCTTATTTGTCATATTTGGTTTTAATCTGAAACGCCAGAGCAATTGTCGTTTCTTTTTACTGCACAATTTTATACCGTGAGAAATCCATTTTGGTTTTTTAATTACGTTTATCGTTGTCAGCTTAAATGGGAAACAGAGGTCATAAAAAAGTTTAAATATGTCAATAAATATGTCAAATGCGGTATTTGAATCATTCGTTTCATATATTTCTGAAAACGTCAATTGCTTCAAACATTCCTTAAACTTAACCATATTCTCCACACACAAATCCCGCCGTCTTATGCGCCAATACTTTAAAATACAGGTTTTTTTTACAGGACACTTAATAATTTGCGCTGTGTGATCTGATAGAGCAAATTCAATAACGTCAGTTTTACATTTAGCTTTAAAATTGTGTGCGAAATTGTCTATACATGTTTGGCTTTTAATTCTAGTTGGTTGGTTTAATGCTAATTTAAGATGGAAATTTAGTAACAGACACTCGAATTCTAACACAACATTATTTTTCTTCATTACGTCTATGTTAAAGTCGCCCGCCATTATAACATGCTCATAATTTTTTTTCACTATAGACACACAGAATTATAACATTAAATTGAATGAGCTCCACACCACAACATTCAACTACACCAGTTAGAGACAATTGAGCAATTTGGGGCACTTCTCTCCATTGATGCCCGTTTTTAATTAGAATACAAGCCCCACCTCGTTTACTTTCTTTCCTACAGAAAAATGATGCTAAATTGTAATTGGGGATATTTAAATGGCGTTCGTAACCTTCCATCATGAAATGCTCTGTAACACACAGTGCATCAACACCAATGTCCTTTTCCGCTAGTTCCTCTAAGCAAACAATTAGGTCATCGACCTTATTTAAAAGGCCCGCTATGTTTTGATGCATAACATAAAGACACTTAATTACGAAAAAACTGCTTTTCGGTTTCCATTATGTGTGTTGGATCGTGAGATGTTAACGTAATTAGATTATTATTAGCTGACTTAGTGTTGAAGCACTGCATGTCATCGATTAAGGCTAGGAGACTAACAAAAATAGAACGGAAACCATAATTATTTACTTGACCAGACAGCATGAAGAATGTATTATGATCATAATCAATAACCGCATTTGAGTCCAACACACTAGCATATTTGTAAGTCCAGACATCTTGACATAATGACTTGTTGAAGTTCATGACTCGCCAATTATACATATTTGAGTTCATGTTATATCTATACGTAGGTAAACAAAGAATAATGTTCGTATGAGTAATTTGACTAAGAATGTTCCGTAAGTTTACTATTAGTTCAGAGTAATTTTTACTTAATTTAAAGTCTTGTTCACCAATTAAAACAACACAGTAATCATTCATCGTAAAATCCACGAGTTTTGAGTCAATCCCATTCAGTATCTCACCTATAGCTCCATCTGTAGCTAAATAATGACAAAAGTTGAATTTCTTTCCAACAGTTTCTTCCGCTATTGAGAGGACCTTGTTGTGTCTATTTGTACTCACAATGCACATTTTGTTTCGCTTATGATGTTGCGAAGAGTGTATCTCATTCTTGGTTTTATTTACGCTTCTTATATTCTTCCTTTCATTTATATTTGGATTAATTGTTGTAGTTAAATTGGAATTCCGCTGTGTTTTTGAGCATGTTACGTGAACTGTAGATTGTTTTTTTTGTGATTTAGGTGTACATTGCTTATTATGTTTCGAAATCAAGGATTTCCTTTTGCTAGGTGTCTCGCTTGTTAATTTTTGAGTAACTTTTTTCACTAAATCATGTTTTGTGTTTAGTTTAGTAACTGCATTTTTTAGTTCCATGTTTTCTAGCGATAGTCTACTAATTTCATCATGGGCTGAATTTAGTTCGAGCTTTAGTTGGTCTATCTCACTTCTAAGCTCCTGTATCTGTGAGTCACTTTCTCCGATGGATATATTTGGAAGGCTGTTGGAGCTGCCATCTATCGTCAGGTTGATGGAACTACTACTATGATCCATAATATTAATGTCAGCTGTTTTTGACATATCTGTTAGTGATTGGGTGCGGTGTTTCAACCGAAATGTAATGTTATCAAATGAATCCATTATAAATATATTTTATAGAAACTTGCCAAAAGTCCTGCGCCGAACTAGGATTTGAACTCGCGTCCACTTACGCAGCGTAGTACAAGCGCCGCTCTTATCCTCGAGGCCAACTGGTTGTTAACAGAAGCGGTTCAAATTGATTACTAGTTTTTTAGCTTTGTACTTTTGTTCGAATGACGGTGGGCTGACAAAGTTGAACAATTTTTTTTTTTGCACTAATTGTAATCGTAACTAAAACACTTTTTATTTTTAAAGATATTTGCCTAAAGTAACTTGGTGATTTATAGTTTTTTTATCACCACACTTTTGAACACTCCTCACATAAATCACAGTACCTAACACTGATTTGACATTGACATCGGCAAACCATATACCGATTATCGTTTATTTACAGTGTTCTCAATCAGAATCCTTTGCAAACACTTTCACTGAGTTATTGGCAAACACTTTTACTATTATATTAGTTTTAAGCACAATAAACATGAGAAAAACAATAATAAACAATTATTAAATACGGAGCCGATATTGTTGTTGGCAGTGCTCGTCTACCCTCTTAAGAGTAAACTAAATTGTGTATATTTCTATAGCAGCCTCGATTTTTCATTTTAAGTAATAGCATTGGCCACCATGCGTTATCAAAAGCCCCAGAAATATCTAGAAAAATCCCAATTACATACTTATGTTCAGATGTATTAACTATTTTCCTAACAGTAAGGGCCGTGTCTACGGTAGATTTTCCAATAGTGAAACCGAATTGATTATTATGAAATTTTGGTCCGTCCGGTAGCAACCGTGGAACGATAAGGCGTTCCAGGAGTTTTCCCAAAGATGGAAGTAATGTTATGGGCCGGTACGACTTCGGGTCGTCCGGGGGTTTGTCGCCACTTTTCGGGATTATTCGTATAAATCCGCGTCGCCAAATACGAGGAAATACGCCTTCCGCAATACAATGGTTGTAAACGGTTAAAAAGCCAAAAGTCGAATATGAAATCGACCAAGACGCATATTCAAACATCTCAAGTAATGTCTACCGATTCTTGTGTCTCTGCGACATGCGTCGCCTGTGCGCCCGCTCATGTCCCGGCTATTTCCGCGGTCCCGCCCGCGCTCGGCTCGTGCGATGGCGCGTCCGCTGCAAACGTGCCACAGCGTAGCGAATTCAGTAGCACAGATTCTTCAATGTCACAGGAACCTTCCCTATGTTTGAATGCGAATTCCAAGGCTGATGCTAGTACCATACTTTTAGCTACTGCACAGGTCTACGCAAAAGTAAATAATAGTAATTATAAAAAGATAGTTCGTTGCTTGATTGATAATGGTTCACAAAATCACCTGATAACGTTGGAATGTTGCAAGAAACTCAACATACCCGTTGTTCCTTTGAATAATTCTGTAATCAGAGGAATTGGCCTATCTTCTCGACCTATACACGGATATGTGGATTTCGAGATTGAGTCTAGGGTTAGCTCACATGATAAATATAAATTACATGCATTAGTCGTTGACTGCATAACCGACCAGTTGCCCTCACATATAATTGAAAAATGTGACATGGCATACTTATGTAACTTATCGATGGCTGACCTAACCTGGAATATTCCTGGCAATGTAGAGATTGTGATTGGAGCACAATTCCACACAGTTTCACAGTTCCCACATATTTATCTCGGTCATAAAATAAATTCAGGTCTCAAGCGCCACCTGCTTTGTTGACTTCATTCGGATACGTGCTGATGGGTGACTTTCCCAGTAGTGCTACAGTCCCATATTCTCGAGGCGAGTCTTCGTTTTCTGCATTCGCTTTAAATAAGTTGGACTCTTCATTACAGAGGTTTTGGGAGTTAGAGGAGATTCCGTCGAAGGGTTTTTTGAGTCCAGAGGAAACTGAATGTGAAAATTCGTTCACTGCGTCTGTGTCACGTGACAATGAATGCCGTTATTCGGTCGCATTACCCTTTTGCGCAGCTCCCGATAATTTAGGTAACTCCCGAAATGCTGCTCATCGTCGATTTGTCTTACTGGAGAACAAGTTCGCGAAAGTACCTGGACTGCGAGACAACTATAATACTGTTATAAATGAGTATATTGATAAAGGTTATCTTTCTGAAGTTTCCGATTCGAATATCAGTAGTGATGGATATTACATTCTTCACCACGCGGTTGATAAGCCCCACCCACGTATTGTTCTAGACGCTAGTGCAAAGACGCATACCGATTTTTCCCTTAATGATGTACTGCATGCTGAACCCAACTTTCAAGCTGATTTATTCCTGTTGTTATTGGAATTTAGATTGTTTCCTATCGCAATGACGGCAGATGTGCAGCAGATGTATTTACAGGTTGGTGTTACTGAGGACCATAGTAAATATCTGAGGATATTATTTCGATTTAGCGAGACTGAGGAGATTCGAACATTTTAGTTCAACCGTGTTCCGTTCGGGCTGAAATGCAGCCCATATTTGGCAATGAAAACTATTCACCGGCTAGCCTCAGACATGGCCACCGAGTTTCCGGAAGCTGCTTCTGTAGCAAGATCTAAATTTTATATGGATGATCTTGTGTATTCTGTGGAAGATATTCAGTCAGCTGTTCGTTTAGCTGCAGAACTCATAGCGTTGTTCAAGTCCGGTTGCATGGTTTTAATAAAATGGACAAGTAATTCATCGACTCTGTTGGATAATCTCCCAAACTCGCATCGTAGCTCCATCAATTTTGATGAAAGTGATAATACTTGTTCGAAGGCAAAGGTTTTGGGTCTATCTTGGGATCCAGTTGAGGATAGATTCTCTTTGACAACAACAGATATACAAGAAAAATGCACAAAGAGAAATATATTGTCAGTTATAGCTCGCTTGTTTGATGTTTTAGGCTTAGCAGCACCAGTAATATTATATGCTAAGCTGCTCATCAAGGAGTTATGGCTTGCCAAGATTGGATGGGATGATACTCCACCCGAAAACATTATTCGGCGTTTCTCTGTTCTCATGCAGGAATTCTCACTGCTATCTACGCTGAAGATTCCTCGTCATGTGGGTGTGCTTAGCTCCGGAGACGTAGTTGTCGTAGGTTTCTGTGACGCGAGCTTGAATGGCTACGGCTGTGTTATATATTTACACGTGACTGATTCCTCTGGAAACATATCAGTCCGATTACTGTGTGCCAGCCAAGTCTAAAGTTTCTCCTACAAAAATAACGAGACGTTAGCCCGTTTGGAGTTGTGTGCAGCGGTATTGATGTCCAAATTGATCAAGATTGTACTTGTAACTTATCATGCGCGCATTCAGATAGCAGGTGTGTATGCCTTTTCGGACTCCACTATAGCTCTTTCATGGATTTGCTCTTCCCCACATCGTTGGTCCATTTTTGTGGGGAATAGAGTCGCTCAGTGTCAGGAAAATCTAGCTCCTCATAACTTCTATCATGTCACAGGTGCAGCAAGATCTAAATTTTATATGGATGATCTTGTGTATTCTGTGGAAGATATTCAGTCAGCTGTTCGTTTAGCTGCAGAACTCATAGCGTTGTTCAAGTCCGGTTGCATGGATTTAATAAAATGGACAAGTAATTCATCGACTCTGTTGGATAATCTCCCAAACTCGCATCGTAGCTCCATCAATTTTGATGAAAGTGATAATACTTGTTCGAAGGCAAAGGTTTTGGGTCTATCTTGGGATCCAGTTGAGGATAGATTCTCTTTGACAACAACAGATATACAAGAAAAATGCACAAAGAGAAATATATTGTCAGTTATAGCTCGCTTGTTTGATGTTTTAGGCTTAGCAGCACCAGTAATATTATATGCTAAGCTGCTCATCAAGGAGTTATGGCTTGCCAAGATTGGATGGGATGATACTCCACCCGAAAACATTATTCGGCGTTTCTCTGTTCTCATGCAGGAATTCTCACTGCTATCTACGCTGAAGATTCCTCGTCATGTGGGTGTGCTTAGCTCCGGAGACGTAGTTGTCGTAGGTTTCTGTGACGCGAGCTTGAATGGCTACCGCTGTGTTATATATTTACACGTGACTGATTCCTCTGGAAACATATCAGTCCGATTACTGTGTGCCAGCCAAGTCTAAAGTTTCTCCTACAAAAATAACGAGACGTTAGCCCGTTTGGAGTTGTGTGCAGCGGTATTGATGTCCAAATTGATCAAGATTGTACTTGTAACTTATCATGCGCGCATTCAGATAGCAGGTGTGTATGCCTTTTCGGACTCCACTATAGCTCTTTCATGGATTTGCTCTTCCCCACATCGTTGGTCCATTTTTGTGGGGAATAGAGTCGCTCAGTGTCAGGAAAATCTAGCTCCTCATAACTTCTATCATGTCACAGGTGCAGAAAATCCAAGCGATTGCCTTTCGCGCGGTCTACTGCCGTCCCAATTGGTCTCCCAAAGTCTTTGGTGGAATGGCCCTCAATGGCTTCAATGTCCTCCCAGTCGATGGCCGATTCGTAAATTTACACCCTCTGATATTGGAGAATTACCGGAGCATAAAACAAATGTAATGACTACCATTGTACAGGTAGAGCAGTCATCATTATATGAGCTGTCTCAAAATGTGTCTTCTTGGGACAAACTGTTAAGAATTACAGTGTATGTCCTCCGTTTTATTAAGGAAATTAATAAACCATTCAATGTGGTCGAAAATTTGTCGGTTGCCGAGATTGCTATAATTCAAACCATTCAAAAATACATTTTTCAGACGAAATCAAATTAATTAAGAAAGGCAATCAACCTTCAAAGAAATTGCGAAACCTCTCAGTTTTTATCGACACTGAAGGAACTTTACGTATAGGAGGACGTCTTTCACGGTCAGACTTGCCGTTTGAGGTTAAGCACCCTGTGCTTTTCCCTAAACATGAACATGTCGTGGATTTGATCATCAGACATTTTCACGAATTATACTGTCCTGGACTTCTGATGTCCATTGTGCGACAGAAATTCTGGATATTGGATGCCAGAACAGTTATTAGAGCACGAGTGCGTAAGTGTAATGCTTGTTTCCGTGTTAATCCCTCTCATCTGACGCCAAAAATGGCAGATTTGCCTCCTTGTCGTATAACGGAAGCTAAGGCATTCGTGCACACGGGCGTTGATTACGCTGGCCCACTACGAATTCTTCTTTCACGTCGACGTGGACAACATGCTCAGAAGGCATACATATGTTTATTTGTGTGTCTTGTTACCAAAGCAGTTCATATTGAACTTGTCACTGACCTTTCAAGCAACTGCTTTTTAGCCGCTTTCAAACGCTTTATTGCACGTCGTGGGCCTGTGTCCTGCATGTATTCAGACAACGGTACCAATTTTGTCGGTGCACGTGCACAATTAGATGAGATGTATAATTTGTTAATCAACTCACAACATAATGCGACTTTAAAGCGAGAACTCGAAAAACATCGCATCGAGTGGAAAATGATCTCATCCCGTGCGCCGCATTTTGGTGCAATATGGGAAACAAATGTAAAAAGTTTAAAGACCCACCTTTATAGGGTAATAGGCAACCAACTGCTGACTTACGAAGAATTACAAACTGTGCTAGTGCAGATAGAGTGCGTAATGAACTCAAGACCTTTAGGTGTAATCAGTTCAGACCCACATCCTGAGATTCTGACACCGGCACATTTCTTAATGTCCACTCCTCTGACATATTTACCAGCTTCAGATTTATCTGACTCGCGCATCAATCTCGTAAAGCGTAAACACTTATTGGATAATATAGTGGCCTCCTATTGGAAGAGATGGCGTTCTGAGTATTTGCACACCTTGTAAGTCAGACAAAAGTGGCAAAACAATGATTGTCCCATTCAACTGGGCACCATCGTATTGATTGGACAAGATGATGCTCCTCCATTATCGTGGCCTCTGGGAGTTATTACTGAAATCATCCCTAGGATTAATGGTATTGTTCGGGTGGCAACTGTCAAGACTAGGCATAGCTCCTTTAAACGTCCAGTCGTCAAACTATATCCGTTACCCAATCAATAACCTAACAATATAAGAAAACTCTTCAAATCTTAAACCGTAGATTTACTGATAGACAATTATTATAATGTTAAATAAACCAATAATACGATGATTTGAGATCTTTTAGATTGTAAAGTAACTGTTAAAATAAAGTAAGTCCATGTTCTTATAGTTCCGTGACTGAAGTAGGATCATATTATCTGTAATATAAATATTGTTTAATATAATATATAGTATAGAAAAGACTTCTTTACTCAACATTGTTTAACTGTGTGACTGTTCTGCTCGTGTTGGAAAGTCTTGCGACCTTCCAAGGAGGGGTGCATGGAGAAGCGCCATGGCTTCTTTAAAATTAATATAGTAATTTACATAATATTCATATTTTTATCAGATTGTGTTTATTTAATTTACATCCATAAATACGTATCCAACAAGAAAACTTTAGTACTGTGCAACGCTCACTTATCATTGGATTCGTTCAAGAGTTGTAACCATCGAGCTCAGAGATGGCGTTAGCAGTCGCGTTTTGATGAAGTTAGCTGCGACGTGATTGGTCGCGAATGTCTCGACTTCGCTCTGTGATCTGTGGTGCTGTCTGTGAATCGGAGATACGAGTCGAGTCTTGTTCTATTTGAACGGACGAGAACTTTTTCTGTGAAAAATGGACAAATCCTATTATCCTATGTACAAGAGATATTATGAACTGTTCTATTGCTCTTATTGTTAGCGCGGCCGTGCCTTGTGAGTTTAATTTAGTGGACATTGCTGGTGGTTGTGAACTTTCTCTGCTACGCGTCATTTTGGACTGTTCGCCGGCGATTTCACGCAACTCCTGAGTCCTGCTCATCCTCGTGGTCTTCTCTCGAGGAGTATTGGGAGCGACACTAGTTCGATGACAAGGTGAGTGAGCACATTTAATATTGCACGATGGAAATACTGATGTTTCTTGTTGGATACCTATAGGTTCACAAGTAGGGGTAGCCATTTTATAGGCATTTTCGAAAATTAGTTTTTTAGTACGCAAGTACAAAAAAAGGTGTTGGCTATTTACACGCCACACCAAGGGATGTGCTAATATGGTGATCAATGTTCAATTGGTTCATATGATAATAAGACTTCACCCTGCATTGGGACAATCTATTCTTATTGTCTTTACTGAAATTATTATCATCGATATTTGTATATGAAACCTGTGAAAGTCCCGGAAAATTTTCTCAAGTACAAACGCTTCAATATCCTCACACTTTTATTTCTCTTTCTAATCCAATTCAGCATGTAAATTACCAGATTAACATCCAAACTTTCGGGTACCAAGTCATGGCCAAAGAAGGAATCCCCTGCGGTAATACCTTGAAAAAAAATACAACAATTGGTATTATTCAGCCCATTCCGGTGACATTGGCAGTGTGAAACGAATTTACAAGTCAATGTGCCAACTGGCTCCGCAGACCAGCTCTTAATGAAAGCTAGATAATATTGTTAACTGGACTAAGATTGTTATCACACTGAAGGTTTGATCGCGTATTCGCAGCAAGGGGAACGTACTCTCCACGGGGTGGGAAGCGATTTAGCCGCGTGCGCGTAGTAGAACCGCGTTCAAATAAAATCGTACACTCGCTTGTATCCTTCTCCTTTCGCTTGTATTTGGTTACCACCGCCTACACTCTCACCACACTACAATTAAATAGGCCGCTTTGATCTTAAGCTGGCCTATTGTAGTGTGGTGATTCAATATAATGCTAAGCCAGTGAATACTGGTGTTTTAACTACCGAAATATAGCATGGCATACTTGTAAACTCTCGTCAATCACCCTCGTTCAACAAACGCGTCGAATACGTTGAAGCAACTGTGTTGGTAAAACTACGCTTCCAATTAACCAGTGTGATACTAAACTAAGTACAAAGCGAGTTCGTTTTAGTTCAGGCGAGACATAAACGATTTCTAAACACTTCAAGCCTGATAGTGTACAGTTACAGCCTGGACTCTGTTGCTCAAACTTTGCAACTTCGAAGAGTTGTTTTTAATGAGCACACACTGTTGTGGAGAATCCGATAGACGGCCTCTTTGTTGTTTAGTTTAGAGGGAAACTTAAATAAAACGTTATTTATTACGAAAACTACAATATGCTATTTCTCTCTCATGTTTCAACAATGTAATGAGGGACGATATTGTCATGATATTTTCTTTTCCAAGGTGGCAAACATTTTACGGTAACGCTTCGTCATTTTGCCAACCATATTTCATCTTTTTATCCGACAGCGGATTAGCAAGGGGTTGTTTTAGAGATTGATTATAATCGTGTTACCTAGACCAATTCTTTTAAAGAGAACTTTTTTTCAATACTTAATACAAAGGAAAAATTAATTGGTAGTTTGTATAAATGTTTGTGATTCTCTGGAAACTGATCCGATTACATATATTTTTTCACTGACATCAAGCTATAGGTACTACCAATTGTGTCATACGCTAATTTTATCCCAGAAATCTCACGGTTCCTGTGTACACGCCACATGTGCAAAGCTGCAGGCAAAAGCTAGTTTATAATATACTTTTGTTTTAAAGGTAGCAGAAGTTTCTTTGTTCTCGTAACAGCTAGAAATTACATGAAGCATGCCACTATTTCTCGCTTTAAAAATTGTGCAATTTTCAAATGCAAATATTAAATGGTACAACGACGAAAATGAAATGTGGAACAAAATTTTTCGTTCTCTCTCAAATTGTTGAGTCCTCACGTTATGTAAATATTTTAAGTCCGCTAATAAAAACTTGAAATTAAATTATTCCGCACAGTTCTATTTTATGTTCCACACAAAATGAAACACAGTAAAAAGCAAATTTTCTCCAAATAAGCAACATCTAAAGAATTCAAAACAATTTTAATATCAAGTTTTATAAAAATAAGAAGCAAAACAGTTTCTGCGAAAACCAAATCTAATTTTATATATCTGAAAATTAAGCAAGACATTAATTTAGAGAAGAATCAAAACGTCGCGGAATATAATAATTTTATACTTAGCGCGTCATTTTCTTGTTCAAAGGTGATGATTTTCTTATACGAACTACATTAGTATGCTTTTCTTAACTAACATTATGAAAAGGAAAAAGTGTTTATTTACATGTTTGTAAAACACAAGAAATCCAGAAATCGCAAGAAGTGTGGCTGACCATGAACTAGATGTCGGGGTTCTTAAAACTGACATGAACTGGCGCAGAACCGAGAACAACGGCAATAGTAGTAATAATTTATTTGACAAAATGTACAGAATTACAGATGACACTTGTTAACTTCCGATGCAATTGGTGAGGTACAAAATACACGACCAATGACCCCCATGCTAGGATATTCCTGTGTTACAGACAGCGGACATCTATCTGTCCATTAGATTAGCGATAAAATAGAAAAAATAACAATGCAGAGTATATTATAAAAAAAAAAAAAACATTAAAACACCAATACAATAATTAATTTAGCATAGGACAATTCCGGGCTTTGGAAAGGGGGATAAGGGAAAGGGAATGTCTTTTCTGTGTTGGGTAGGACAGCACATGTTTACTTTAGTAATAATAGAATTTTGTAAAAATAGTAATCGTAATCGAAGCAGTACTTCGGAAGACAATAAATAGTGGACTCAGCAATCATAGTACCGGTAGTCATGTCAGCTTAATAGCTACGAGCCTGGACCAACACCTTAGGTGGCTCTTGTTAGACGGCTGGATCAAGGGCTTGATTCAGAAAGCATTACTTCTGGGCACGGCTCGAATTGTTAGGAGGTTCCTCTCTCTGGAGCCTTAACCGCTGGTAGCTTGGACCCTTTTCCCCAAAACCGGTGGGCCTCTATTTTTTATATATATATTATTATTATTTTGCCGCGATAACCTGACTGTACCCGACCCTCAAGACCAGCTAGCTGTGCTGCAAACATTTAGAAGCTATTTTATTGTGCTACTATATGTTGCTTTTCTATTGATTGTGACCACGTTTTTCGGCAGGGAAAAGGTTATTTCTTTTTTAAGTACAATGCGGCAATTTAATTTTAATTGTGATGCTGGGATTAGGAACTTTTGTAAGATAGAGGTGCACAATCTCACTGTGGAGATGCTTTTTTTTCAAATTATTGTACGGCCTCTAAAGTAACCATAACATATAGGTAACAATACTTATCTTTTTAAATTGAGATTCTTAACTTATTGGTAGTTTTTCGATGGTTCTCTATTCCAAGGTTACTTATATCGTCTGTACACATTTTGTTCCAAATATTATTTTTACTTCCCTTTGACCTATGAACTTGGTCATTCTTCCATACAAACGTAGTATGGCCATTAACTCCACTGTTTGACGAAGTACGTTCAAAATAAAAAATCATATCAATTTCTTTCATCATTATCTAGCCGTGTATGGAAAGAAAAAAGTAAAAAGACGACATATTATATTTGAAAGTTATGATGGTCGATATTTCAACACTAATTTTAACGCATGTTCGCACTCATTTTCACGTCAGTCTATCAGACAAAACGCCAAAATGATACGTGATATTTAGATAGCGATATATACATGATTTTTCAATAGCGATATAACGTGATATTTCGATAGCGATATATACGTGATATTTTGATAGGGATATATACGTGACATATCGATAGTGATGTATACGTCATATTTCGATAGAGATTGATACGTGATATCTCGAAAGCGATTGGAATAAAAAAAAGTCATTTTTCACCTCTTTTCCTATCGCTTTCTTTGATACAATGTCACTTGCATTGCCTAAGGACTCCCAGAGACTAAAAATAAACCCACCTCTAGTCATATCAGTTTAAAATATTAGGTTGATAAAAATGGTTATCGATAAACGACAACGATAAAATCAGATCATCCCCCCAGTCTAGCGCTATCTAGCCAATGCCATCAATTTCGATATCTCCTTTCATCGCCAAAACTAAAAAGATAAAAATTGAGCAAACGTACCGAACGCCAAAAACTAGGAACGAATTCAGAAAGTATCAACTAAGTACAACTTCAACCGGGGCGGAGTACTGACTGAACTGTTAAAAAGGTTAAGTGCGACTCGGAATCGGGCACTGCGGGACCTGTACAGAACTAGACATGAAAATGGAACATAACCTATACTAGAATATCATAGGAAAACCGATGCATAGAATAAATATTTTTAATGGTTTTTTTCGTGTGGAAAAGCCCATAATGTTCAAATTCATTATTATTACTATAGTAACACGTATGTTGTAATTTCAACTAGCTAACTATTCTAGTTAAAGGTAACATACCTATTACGGAAAGATAGATAGACCGATGGGGTGATTGTGAAAAACACTTAGAGCGGCCATGCTTTAAAAACAACAACATAAGAATAGAATAGGATAGAATATACTTTATTATACATCAAAAAATAGAAATAACAGATATATTTTACAAGAACTTAACACTATGGGTACAAAGGGGGTCATCGGTACATTGGGTTACATAAGTTATCGAGCCTACAATTTAATAATATCGTTCGAAATCTGTTGCATTATGAAATGTGTCACGCAACAGGGATGCCGATCCAAACTCTTAAGCTTTTTGCTTTTATAAGTTATGGAACCCTAAAAGTATCGCAGAGCCAGCCCAGTCGATAGTTGTGCTCCAAATTAATAGGACGTGCTTCTCAACTGGTGTACACGAGCGAACTTTAACGTTTACTGAATATTTCGTAGATAACATTTTAGTGCCTGAAAAATGAATAGGTTGTTAAAAGCTTTAGGCAATCATTTTTAAAGGTAAAAAGTTATTTTCGGTTAAATAACTATATGATATTGAAACAAGCTTTAGCATAACAGTTTGAGAATAAGAGTGATGTTTTTACATTGTGGAATAAAACATTTTTTATAGCTGACAGCCGGCAGCAAGGCCAAACCTCACTACAAATTGGGCTGTTTTACAATAGAGAAATTGGCCGCTCATAATGTCAAAATTTAAATAAACAACTCATTAAAGTGAGCCTGCGGGCATGACCTTATATAATTCTATCTACCCCGAAAATTCTAAATTATTTTTTATTTGGCAAATTATGAGGGCTACTGAAAGAAGATTGCGGCCGCAAATGGCTGAGCAAACTCACTTCCGAGCAGTGCAGCTCCGGCGACACTAGGAATTAGTGGAAAGGTTTAGCTTGCTCTGTGTCTGCTGCAGGCAGGACTAAAATGAACGTGGAAACGATAATATTGTTTTTGTGCAGTCGTGCGGTATGTTATGGTAGGGTGCACTAGTAAATTCTTATAAAAGAGGTATAACTAATTCCTTCTCCTTCACTTAGAATTATGTTGAAAACATAACTGAAAAATTCAACTTGGAAACACAGAATGATCTTTACCGTTTTTGATTCCGAAAGATTGCAGAGCATTCTATGGACAAAAGTCCCTCGTCTGCGTAGGCCTTAAGACCTCCTTTTCGCCATTTCCTAGTAGCGCGGCCGCTATGTATGTATGTATCAGAAACGCCACGCTAACGCTACATTAGCTGTAGCATATCGTTACAAGTTTTTATTTGTCTACGAACTTAGAGTGACATTACGTGTCCTTTCCGCAGGTAATATCATTGTCATACATTTTGGCGTAAGCGTCTATCGTTAAAGCTACCAGAAAATATTTTTTGTCTAGGCCTGCTGCTCGGAAGTGAAGGTTAACCGCCGTGGGCTAGGGACCCTTAATCAAAACATATAAATTCGGGAGGCATCGCGCGTAAATATGGCCTATGATTTATCTGCTTCAAGATTCGTAGCGTGAAATGTTAAGGATGCCTGCAGGCTTTTTGCCTTTACATTCCTTCTCTTTATGGCAACCAGAGCAAATCAGTCTTAACGTTAGGTAGGTAAATTACTTTTTGGACTCTAAATATTAACAGCGAGAGCTTTTATATACTTGTACAACAGTTAAGTTGTAAATGCTTATTTCGCCCGCTGTCTTTATCTGAAGAAACATTTGAATTTTTATCAGTTTTGAATACTTGCATAAATTCATTCATTTTGCCACGGGCTTACGCCCGTAGGCAGAAGTTTAGAACACTACTTGCTACGGTCCCTACATAGCCCTTATGCTTAGTATGCGTTCATACATCATGTTCTGATAGATCATATCCAAACTTTTTATTTTATGGGTAAGAGATATCAGAAAATCTAGACAAGTGAAGTTCTATATCTACGAAAGCGTCGCCACAACGACTTGAAAAAAGGCAAAAGTTTATGAGAATGCCAAGCACTATAGACATGTGATGCGATCAATCCTGTTTTGGCATTTCGACCATCATCATCGATGATAGATTTACACTAAGTCTACTACACTGAGCCTCATATGTTGATAATTTTTTTAAAGTTAACCCATAATTCTATTGGTATGAATTTATAATTTAAGTAATCAGTATTCTGATCCTCTTTTTGGTGCTTTGCTACGGTCGTTTCAAAGAAATTTTACACATTTTCTCTCCCAATTCACAAAATAATTAACATATTATTTAAATATCGCATCATCGAAATTTCTTAGCAAATATATGTAAGGAGTAAACAAAATTTCTTTGGGTCGGCGCGGTGTCGCAACGTAGGTTCAACCCGTATAAATATTGCCAGGGCACCGACCAGAACAAAATTCCTGAATTGATTTACTTAGAAGACTTGGTTAAGTTGGCCTTGCAAACAGTGATAAAGTTCGTTTTTCTATGGGTTTTAGAAAAACTGTATTTTCTTTTGTCTATGTATGGTAATTTTTAACATAAGCTTACATTTTTATCTTGAAACTGGCTGTTCATAATGTACACATCATTTTACCTCCTTGTCCCATGTTAATTAGTGTTATCGCAACAGGTTTCTTTCCTCCATTCGCCCCTACCAACCTTGACACTGTCATTCACTCCCTTATTAGGTCAGTCACCATAGATACGAAAACAAATTGCACGGATTTACTATATTGGTGTCTACCCTAAAATAAATCCTTATAATCTGCACAGTCATCGATATATATGTAGTACGTACAATTTGACAATCTGAACACTCACTCTGTTCGACTGAACTGTACTGCAATCCGCCACCTTACTTTAAACTATGTTGAACGAAACCGTAAGCACCATGAATTCAAATTCACTTACGACTTTTTGATCGCGAGTAAACTAAACCCTTTATTGTGATATAAGGTTTAACTTGTTAATTACGTTTACCACAGCCGGGAGAGTGGAAAGAAACCCGAAATGATTCTAAACTTTTAATTATTAAAGTTAATTATAATTAATTATCCTAGAAGTGTCTATTCCAAGTCGAGGTTGGATCATGGAATGGTTACAACTACTAACTACAACTAGTTAACCTACGAATGTCCATTCCAAGCCGATGTTAGGACATGGAATGGTTACAATAATTAAATAGACTAACTAAAACTAACTAGCCTACGAGAATCCATCCTACACGATGTAGGAATATGGAATGCTTCTTTCTTACGAGAGATGCTCTTAAATATTAGTTCGGCATTGATCGGTTCCTTGACGTCATGGCCGGATCGGTTCCAAGGTAATTGCACAGTCAGCAACTTCCTATGTTTATGCTCCGTACGTTTCTGTGTCAGCGAAAGTCTAGCTACGTGCGTTGACTTCGCGGTAACTGCACTGTCATCAAGATCTATGTATGTATATTGTCCGCAATGTCAGCAGATTCCTAGGCATACGTAACACCTCCACCCTTAGAACGGCAACTATTTTAGCACATTGAGTGAAAAAGTTGCCGGAGTCTTCTCGGGATCCGAGTTTTTTTCCAGGATTACGGTAGGAGACTGCTGGTTCTTGTGGTATGACAGGTGTCCTTTTGCGCGTTGCCCATTTGTACTAGTCCCTTAAGATCCACGGAGTACAAATTGATGTGAGTAGTTGACGTAGCTCGTTGTCCAGAATCGAAGGGTACCCTCATGATTTTGCGAGGTTGGCCTTTGATTTCATCGTCGGCATCTGCTATGGTGAACTCTTCAGATTTCAGTCGACATCCATCGGGAGTTGTAACGAAATAACTTCCTTGGAGCGGTGTGTAGTCTTGTTGGTGACAGATAATTTGTACTTTCGTTTGCTGAGGGAATTACAGGACGTGGTGTTGGTCATCGAGTTTCTTCATAGTTTTCTTCATCAGGATAACTGTAGTGGGATGGCAGGAGTCCCGCAGAACTTGATTGGTGATCGACTTCTGGATGCAATCAGATTTGGTGCGGATCTGGTGGGTAACTTCCTTCTCGCACCAGTTTGACTTCGGGCATTCAGCCTCCATGTAAGTGAATGTCAACTCGTTGGTTGCTAGGACTGGGAAGGATAGGATAAGGGCCTATGCGTGTTTTTAGGTACTACAGATAATCTTTACCAACCCACAACCCACGCTGGGCTCGTGTGATGAATTACGGTCCATTGCCTATCACAGAGGGAACATTAAAAGAAGCTGATGATGATAATCTTTATAGGTCGTAACTATTCTTGGGAGCAGAAATAAAATGAAAAAAACGAAGGATTTGGACCTACGGGAGCTGTCAATTAGATACCGGCTCCTTGAAATTATGGTGCTGGTCTGAAAAGTTGTTAATCAGGGTGGTTCGACTGCCCAACCAACTCTCTGGTACCCCATTAGAGTTACTGGTACACAAAGTGGTTCCAGAAATCTTATTAAGAATTCTGTTTAATGGTCACAAGTTAGAAAATTCGCTTTCGCGTGCAACACTTGGATGATGAATCAAGGATTTTAATAAACCGCGCAAACACGTTAGAGTTACTATGAAAAGCAAGGCCAAGGCGAAGTGCCTTAGAAATGGTATTTGGCTGTGCTGATCCATATCTAAACTAACCAAGTTGCCTAACTCTAGCTTATCTAAAAATATATTTCTACTAATATCTACAGTTCGTCGGTGGGCCTGACGTGATGCAGGTCCCCGCGCACTCGAGTTCCTGGGATGGTAAACCCTGAAGGTTAGGATTTAGGAGGGAGTAACATGAGAATAATTCAAATGTACTTACAGCTATTTCATTTCCGGTTCCTCTCTGCGAATCGATTTCCAGATTCTTCTCTCGGTCTGCAGCAGGACCGTATGTTCAGGATATCCGGAACGGTGCTTGATAGCCACCCGGGTGACACGAGACGTGATTATCGATGTGTGATGTGTCCCGACGTCTCCCGCGGATACCCTACCGACTGCGCCAATTACGTTTACCACAGCCGGGAGAGTGGAAAAAAACCCGAAATGATTCTAAACTTTTAATTATTAAAGTTAATTATAATTAATTATCCTAGAAGTGTCTATTCCAAGTCGAGGTTGGATCATGGAATGGTTACAACTACTAACTACAACTAGTTAACCTACGAATGTCCATTCCAAGCCGATGTTAGGACATGGAATGGTTACAATAATTAAATAGACTAACTAAAACTAACTAGCCTACGAGAATCCATCCTACACGATGTAGGAATATGGAATGCTTCTTTCTTACGAGAGATGCTCTTAAATATTAGTTCGGCATTGATCGGTTCCTTGACGTCATGGCCGGATCGGTTCCAAGGTAATTGCACAGTCAGCAACTTCCTATGTTTATGCTCCGTACGTTTCTGTGTCAGCGAAAGTCTAGCTACGTGCGTTGACTTCGCGGTAACTGCACTGTCATCAAGGTCTATGTATGTATATTGTCCGCAATGTCAGCAGATTCCTAGGCATACGTAACATGTTAGTTATTTATTTTCTTTTGTTTGGTTATTGTATTGATAATAATGTGATGAAGGAGTTATAGAATATTTTTGTGATGATGAAATGAGTAGGAGATAAAGATTATTAAAGATACGAGTATGTTTTAGTTAGGTACATTTTTGAGATATTTAATATTTGATGTTATGTGGTTTCGAGTAGTAGGCATAATAAAATAATTAATTTATTGCTTAGTATTGGATTGTTTAATTTTTTTGTGGCTTTAGACTGCCTATTTCCAAATATATTTGTTTATGGTCAGACATGCATGACTCGATTATGGAGAAATTAAATGAGTGGTTACTTATGTTTGTGCAAACATGATTCAGTATAGATTTTGTAGACGAGGTTTCACGTGTACTGTATTGGCCATTAATTTTGTTCAGTATTTGATATCCGTTTCCCTTGATTTCGTTCAGGTATTTAGTGACGTGATTGTCCGCGCTGAGGAGATCAATGTTATAGTCGCCAAAAACAATTTCTCTTCTTCTCTGCTCCAGCTGTGCGGAATACGTCGTTAAGAAATCATTATTGTTTGAATCACCTGGTTTATAAATCACTCCGATGTTTAGTGATATTTTTTTATATGTACGCACAGGTAGTGGTTTCCATTTTCGCATAATTCTTCCGTTACATCGTATTCCATTGAATCGTGTATATAAATTGATACCCCTCCACCTTTTCGTATCGTTGTAATTTCTTATAGTTGTAAACATGCTTGTAGTTTGGCAGCTGATATAATTTTGCATCGTCTTCAGAAATAATCCAGGTCTCCGTGAATACCAATAAGTGGGTAGTTTTTGGTATCGCCTTAATAATACATTTGATTTCATCGAGCTTACAAGTTTTGCGAATACTTCGTAAGTTAGCATAAAAAAATCTGAGTGATGATGGGTGTAAGGGTCTTCATATTTTTTGATGATTTGAAGGTTTAGTTTATCTGTATGTTTTCCATTGTGCTGTAAACCTTCTTCGAGTTTTTTTGGCTAGTAATTATTGTAGGTTTTCCTTTTAAATATTTAATAATAAGGTATTTTTCTCCGTCTTCTATCCGTTTTTTAAGTTCTCCTTTTATAGATTGTAGATATTGCTTTTGAGTTGGGGATAAATCTGAGTAAATTTGTATATTCTCGGGTAATTTACTTTTTGTCCGGAACAGGTATTTAGGTGTTTCTGTATTGGTAAAACATACTTCGATGGGCCGGTTCATGTTTGTGATATATTTTCCCAATCTTGTGGTTTTAATTGGCTTCGGACAGTCCCCATACAGTGTGGTTAGTACTTTGTTTACTTCTTCGTAATCGTACTTTTGTCGTGCGTTATAGTTCTTGTCACTTTTTTCCATTATACCCACAATAATGATATTTTTCTCACGTTCACTTCGATCCTTGAGTACAAGGATGAAGTTTTCGTGATGTAAGAAGAGCGTTTTAACGGTTGTACTCACGATATTTGTTTCGTATTTTATTTGGAGAATTTCACATTCTATACGTTTAAGTATGCCTTCAGTTATTGCGTTGTTGGATTTAATAGTTTTAATTTCGGTATTTATTTCATCATATTGTTGTTTAAAGTTTTCTGTATTTATTATTATTATTTCATCGATTTAATTTCTTGTTTGATCTCACAGATTTCTTCTCGTATGAGGTTCAGGTTTTCTTTTTGAGTTCTTCCAAATTCCTCCAGAAACTTCATAATGTCTGTGCGAAAGTTAGCAAAGTCTGATTTGTAGTCTATTTCTTCAGCGCGCTCTTTTTGTTTCCTCTGACAGATGTTGGTTTGGTATTTCATCATCATCATCATCATCATTTCAGCCGAAAGACGTCCACTGCTGGACATAGGCCTCCCCCAGGCGTCGCCACATTGACCGATCCCGTGCGTCTCGCATCCAGCGCCTTCCCGCAACCTTAACCAGGTCATCAGTCCACCTAGTAGGAGGCCTTCCAACGTATCGTCTTCCGGTTCGCGGTCGCCATTCCAGAACTTTTTGGCCCCATCGGTCATCCGTTCTGCGAGCAATGTGCCCTGCCCACTGCCACTTAAGTTTGGCAATTCTTCGGGCTATGTCGGTAACTTTGGTTCTCCTGCGGATATCATCATTTCTGACGTGATCACGCAAGGAAATTCCGAGCATAGCCCTCTCCATTGCCCTTTGGGTGACTTTGGTATTTATTGTCACCAAATGTAGATAAGTTCGGTACTGATCCGCTGCCGCCCCCGCCTCCGCTTTTTAACATGCCAGTAGGCGGTGTTATTTGTCGGCTCATCGTGTTGCCAGTCCGCACGGGTGCAAGTGCAATGCCAATAGTTTTTTCTCTTTATTCTTGAGGTGAGCGTGCCGCGCTCTTGTCGGCGCTGTGCACCAGAGGGATAGTTACTTTAACACTGTGATCTTAAGGATTGGTTTTGATTGATAAGATATATTTTTTTTGCAATAATAAGCGAAACACGTCTGCTCCCAGCAAGCACGCTAGGCAATTTTATCAGCTTTCGACGAATGTCGAAAAGTTCGAAATGTTTGGGATTGACATCATCATCATCATCATATCAGCCGAAAGACGTCCACTGCTGGACATAGGCTTCCCCCAAGTGTCGCCACATTGACCGGTCCCGTGCGTACCGCATCCAGCGGATCCCCGCAACCTTCTCCAGGTCATTGTTCCACCTGGTGGGGGGCCTTCCAACGCAACGTCTTCCGGATCGCGGTCGCCACTCCAGAACTTATCTGCCCCATCGGCCATCCGTTCTGCGAGCAATGTACCCTGCCCACTGCTAAGCTACGATAGGCAACCAAGACTAACTTGATTACAGGTTATTACATAAGTTTTGACCACGTGTTACTCGGTATCGACCCCGTACAGGTAAGTTCTTTTCTCTTTAAACTGCAGTTAACAGCTCCCAAGTCGCTTAGTTAACTGCAGTTCAAAGAGGATTCTAATCAGTCTAATAGGCGATTAAATTTACGACGAAATTAACGTAATCTTAGCAACTGTTAAAAAAAATGGCTGAAGGTGAATATAAAGATCTCAGAAAACCGTTAAAATAAACAGGTTCTCGTTGGGTATAGTATCAGCTTGTTACTGTCCCATTGCAAAGGCCTCTTCACTTAATAAAGAGAAAGCGCGAACATTTTATGTGTTGCTTGATACCGCACAGATTCAAAAGAAAAAGTGCTTGAAATACCAACCGGCCTCATAAGTTCGTAACTATTGGTCTAAATTGCTCATTGGTAATAGACTAGAGACTAAGGATAAATCACTACACTTGCTTAAGTCGTAATGGGGTATGCTACCCTTAACCATAATGATTTCTTATGACCTCCTTCGTAAAAATACAATCAAGGTTTCATAAAATAATTGCTGTACTTCAAACATAAAATTATATAACAGCAATTTTCTCGGCAATAAACTTTAAAAAGATACTTCAGAAATATGAGTGCCGATATGAGCACGGGTGCGCTTTTTATGGGTTCTTATTTCTAAAGCTTGAAAGTAACATTACAAGTACATTCTTGTATAATCTGAAAAAAATATTTCCTGTGGATAAACCAACGAAGAAACTAACCAGGCACTTGCTGATCAAGTGCTCCTCTTAAGGCAAAACGGCGCATATAAAACTCGAAAAAATGTTCAGATATAGGAAACCTGAATTAAACGATTTAAAATTATTACCACGTAGTATACACACATACATTTTGAAAAAAAAATTGTAGAATTAGGTGAGACTTCAACAAATAGAGATATAAGGAATAAGAAGGCATGCTGCGCCGACCTGAAGAATAAGTCTTCACCCTGCATTGGGACAGTCTATGGTGTTGGTGTTGGTGGTGGTGGTGGTGGTATGGTGTATTGGTGTTGTCTAGTCTTGGGTTGCTGTTGTGTTGGTAAAATATTATCATAAGTATTTGTATATGGAACCTGAAAAAGTCCCAGAAGCGTTTCTCAAGCAAACGTGTCAATATCCTTACACTGTTATTTCCCTTTCAAGGCCAAATCAGCATGTAAATTACCAGATTGTCCTTCAAATTTTCGGGTACCAAGCCATGGCCAACGAAGGAATCCCCTGCGGTAATCCCTTAAAAAAATTACAACAATTGGTATTATTCAGCCCATTCCGGTGACAATGGCACTGTGACAACGAATTTGCAAGTCAATGTGCCAACTGGCTCCGCAGGCCGAGTCGTAATGAAAGCTAGATAATTTTGTTAACTGGTCTAAGAGTGTAATCACACTGAAGGTTTGCCCGCGTATTTGTAGTAAGGCGAACGTACTCTCCGCGGGTCGGAAGTGAGTAAGCCACGACTACGCGACTTGTTCTACGCACATAAAATTATACACTCGCATGTCTCGTTCTACTTTCGATTGTCCTTGGCGAGTGCTCTCGGAGGCGTGACCTACCGAAGATGGTCCCAGACACCTCGTAAGGGGTTGCCTGGTATAGTGTGCCGCTTTCCATAACGTAAGGTTGGTGAAGGAGGCCACTATAGGAAAACTCAGTAGACAAATAGGGGTATGTCCTTGGTGATTTTCTCTTGAGTACCAGGGGCGAGTGCTCTCGGAGGCGTGACCTACCGAAGATGGTCCCAGACACCTCGTAAGGGGTTGCCTGGTATAGTGTGCCACCTTTTATAACGTAAGGTTGGTGAAGGAGGCCACTATAGGAAATCTCAGTAGACAAATAGGGGTATGCCCTTGGTGGTAATGCTTTGGCCTATTCTAGTATGGCGATTCAATATAAGGCTAAGCCAGTGAATACTGATATTATAACCACCGAAATATGGTATGGCATGCTTGTTATTTCTCGTCAATCGATCTCGTTCAGCAAACGCGTCGGATACGTTGAAGCAATCGTGTTGGTAAAAATACGCTTCCAATTAACCAGTGTGATACCACCCTAAGTATAAAGTGAGTTCGTTTAATTTCGGTCAAGTCCAAAGCGATTTCTAAACACTTCATGCCTGTTAATGTATAGTTACAGTCTGGTCTCTGTTGATCAAAATTTGCAGCCTCGAAGAGTTGTTTCTAATAAGCAAACAATGTTGTGGAGAATCTGATAGACGGCCTCTTTATTATTTAGTTTAGAGGTGAAGTTAAATAAACATTTATTACGGGAACTACAGTGTGCTCTTTAGGAGCTCCACTTGGCTCAAAAATGTATGGAGGAACGATGTTGTCATCATATTTTCTATTCCAAGGTGCAAACATTTTACGCTAACGCTTCGTCATTTTGCCAACTATATTTCATCTTTTTAGCCGACAGCGGATTAGTAAGGGGTTGTTTTAGAGATTGATTACAATCGTGTTACTTAGACTAATTTTTGTAAAGAGAACTTTTCTTCAATACTAATACAAAGGAAAAATAAATTGGTAGTTTGTATAAATGTTTGTAAATCTCTGGAAACTGATCCGATTACAAATATTTTTTCACTGACATAAAGCTATAGGTACTACCAACTGTGTCATATGCTAATTTCATCCCAGAAAACTCACGGTTCCAGTGTGCACGCCACATGAGCGAAGCTGTAGGAAGAAGCTAATTTAAAATATACTTTTGTTTTATAGGTACTCGTAACAGCTAGAAATTACATGAAGCATGCCTCTATTTCTCGCTTTAAAAATTGTACAATTTTCAAATGCAAATATATAATATAATAAATGGTACAACGACGAATATGAAAAGTGGAACAAAATTTTTCGTTCTCTCTCAAATGGTTGAGTCCTCTTTTTATGTAAATATTTTAATTCCGCTAATAAAAACTTGAAATTAAATTATTCCGCACAGTTCTATTTTATATTCCACACAAAAAGAAAAACAGTAAAAAGCAAATTTTCTCCAAATAAGCAACATCTAAAGAATTCAAAACAATTTTAATATCAAGTTGTATTAAAATAAGAAGCAAAACAGTTTCTGCGAAAACCAAATCTAATTTTATATATCTGATAATTAAGCAAGACATTAATTTAGAGAAGAACACGAAAACGATGCGAAGTATTGTAATTTTTTACTTAGCGCGTCATATTCTTGTTCAAAGGTGATGATTTTCTTAATTTTAGCATACGAACTACATTAGTATGCTTTTCTAAACTAACATTATGAAAAGGAAAAATTGTTTATTTACATGTTTGTAAAACACAAGAAATCCTGAAATCGCAAGTAGTGGCTGACCATGAACTAGATGTCGGGGTTCTTAAAACTGACATGAACTGGCGCAGAACCGAGAACAACGGTAATAGTAGTAATAATTTATTTGACAAAATGTACAGAATTACAGATGACACTTGTTAACTTACGATGCAATTGGTGAGGTACAAAAGACACGACCAATGACCCCCATGCTAGGATATTCCTGTGTTACAGACAGGGGACATCTATCCGTCTATTATATTAGCGATAAAATAGAAAAAATAACACTGCAGAGTATATTATGTAAAAAAATAATGATTAAAACACCAATACAATAATTAATTTAGCATAGGACAATTCCGGGCTTTTGAAAGGAAAGGGAATGTTTTTTCTGTGTTGCGTAGGACAGTTCATGTTTACTATAGTAATTACAGTTTTTTTTTATTGAAACATATATATACAAATGAATATTCTAAAAAGATAAAATACCTATATACAAATACAAAGGGGAGACTGAAAAGAGCTCATTGTGCATCAAAAAATTCGTCCACATCGATGTCAATGGGAAACGTGCCCAGAACGCTGTCAGCATTGCCACGTTGAATGGCAATGCTGATTCTCTGGCCGAAGAAAAGGCCAGCCCTCTGGTCGCGTGAAGAGTCGACGAGCTTTGTGCTAATTTCTCGAAAAACTCGATGCGCACTCGGACCCCATGGACCTAATGTTTCAACCCCAAACGGCTCAAACATATAACTTCCAATAAAGTTGTTATATTTGCGCCGTTTGTGGTTTTCTGCACCAGCAGCAGCCGCCCCAGCACAGCCTGCAGTGCTAAGAAGATGGGATGGCGCAAGGGTGTCGACACATGTTGCATCCCACACCAAAGGCCTACCCACCTTCCAAGGCATAATGGTCATCCCGTCTGGTCTCTTCCCATCGTCGCGTGCCAAGCCATCGGGTGACAAGAGCACGACGTATGATGTCATTAATGCTGGCGTGCCGTGCTATCCGTTCAGCGCTCCTACTGCAGGATAGGCCATGGTGACCGAGGCGGTCGACTGCTTCACCACATTGACAACGATGTGGAGCTCCGCTAGGAGCCCCCAAACGCAAACATGTAGCGATCCGGAAGGTGTTGTCACGGTAGTGCCTGTAGCCATAGGGCCGACTCCCACAGCCAGCAGGCGGGCACGCTAAGCAGTATTGGTGGACGTATTTTTAAGTTTATTCCGTACCAACCTGCAGAGCGGCTCATCCCACTGTCTCTGGGAAGATGGGTTCTCGGGCAACGCCTCGGGCAAGCCAATTTCCAGGCGCACACTGCGTCGGTCAAGCACGGCACTTCACAGTTAACCAGTGAAAGGGATAAAATTTCTGTGGTTAACGTTTCAGTGCTGTGGACCGAAGACAGGAACGCCGGTAGGCTTAAACTAGTAATTTTGCGGATGCCGAGCCCGCCGAAGCGAATGGGTAGTGTAGCTTGCATCCAGGCTCGATCATCCAAGGCCACATTTAAGATGGATGTCAGAGTGCATCGAATAATTTCGTCAATTTTTTCCAAGAGATGTGGCTGCTTCCATAAAGGGGAAGAGCGCGGAGAAAATACAAAAAATTTGGTCCAAAACAGCAATACCTAATAAGAGTAAAAGCCGAATGAAGGTTAATTTTGGAGAGTCTATCTGAAATATCATTAAAATGGTTAATTTTGCCATCAATGAATGAAGAAAAACTGTCTTCCAAAATTGGGGAACCTAGGAGGTGTAGTGAACTTTTATCTAAAATTTTGATCTCTGGGGCTATTGCATAAAATTTCTGTAGGGTCGGTTGTCTGTCGGTATTTACACTAAGAAAAATTTCACATTTGGTGTGGTTGAGCTCTAGGCCGATGGATTTAAACTGCTCTTTCAGAAATTTTAAATCTGCTAAAACGGTGTCTACGTCACCTCCTACTGTTCCATCATCCAAATACCATAAGTTAAATTTGGAATTTAGTTTCTGAATAATGGGATGAATAGCCAGACTGAAAATTACTGGCCCGAGAGGGTCACCTTGTTGGCAACCAACTGAAGATTGCAAAACATTTTCTTTGTACAACAATTTTGATGGGTGCCTATAGCATTGCCACAAAAAGCCGAAAATTTCTGGAAGTTCCTTTTTTGCTTCAGCCAACAAAGTGTCCCTGTTGACGGAATTGAAGACGTTTTTAACGTCAACCTTGAGGATGACCTCACCCTGGCTAGAATTTAAGAAGGTAGAAAGGGCATGTACGGCAGCCTCACAGCCCCATCTAGAGCCAAAGCCAAGCTGTAGGGGCTGGAATTTGTTTGTAAGCCTATGGCCGTAAAGCTTACAACAAATTTTGGCTGCCATACGCCTGTAGGTGCACCCGACGGCAATAGGACGAATAGTAATAATAGATGTTTGTAAAAATAGTAATCCTAATCGAAGCAGTATTTCGGAAGACAATAAATAGTGGACTCAGCAATCATTGTACCGGTAGTCATGTAAGCCAATGGCTTAATAGCTACGAGCCTCCACCAACACCTTAGGAGACTCTCGTTAGGCGGCTGGATCAAGGGCTTGATTCAGATAGCATTACTTCTGGACACGGCTCGTATTGTTAGGAGGTTCCTCTCTCTGGAGCCTTAGCCGCTGGTAGCTCTTTTAGCTCATTGCTCAAAACCGGTAGGGCCTTTATTTTTTATATATATAATTATAATTTTTCCGCGATAACCTGAGTGTACCCGACCCTCAAGACCAGCTGTGCTGCAAACATTTAGAAGCTATTTTATTGTGCTATATGTTTACTTTTATATGTGATTGTACCCACTTTTTTGGGCCGTACCCGTTTCTTTTATATGTACAATGGGGCAATTTAATTTTAAGTGGGATGCTCGGATTAGGAACTTTTGTAAGATACAGGTGCATGATCTCATTGCGGAGATATTTTTTTTTCAAGTTATTGTTCAGCCTATAAATTAACCATAATATATAGGTAACAATACTTATCTTTTTAAATTGAGATTCTTAACTTATTCGTCGTTTTTGGATGGTTCTCTATTCCAAGGTTATTTATATCGTCTGTACACATTTTGTTCCAAGGATATTTTTTTACTTCCCTTTGACCTATGAGCTTGGTCATTCTTCCATACAAAAGTAGCGTGGCCATTACTCCACTGTTTGACGATGTACGTTCAAAATAAAAATCACATAATTTCTTTCATCATTATCTAGTCGTGTATGAAAATAAACAGTTAAAAGACGACATATTATATTTGAAAGTTATGATGGTCGTAAGTTCGATATTTCAATACTAATTTTAAAGCATTTTCACACTAATTTTCACGTCACTCTATCAGACAAAACGCCGAAATGATACGTGATATTTCAATAGCGATACATACGTGATATTTCGATAGCGATACATACGTGATATTTCGATAGCGATATATACGTGATATTTCGATAGCGATATAAACGTGATATTTCGATAGCGATATATACGTGACATTCCGATAGCGATATATACGTGATATTTCGATAGCGATATATACGTGATATTCCGATAGCGATATATACGTGATATTTCGATAGCGATATATACGTGATATTTCTATAGCGCTATATACGTGACATATCAATAGCGATGTATACGTGATATATCGATAGCGATTGACTCGTGATATTTCGATAGCGATTGGAATAAATTTTTATATTTGACATTTTGCAGCTTTTTCCCTATCGCTTTCGTTGATACAATGTCACTTGCATTGCATAAAGACTCCCAGAGACTAAAAATATACCTCTTGTCAGATCAGTATAAAATCTTAGGTTGATAAAAATTGTTATCTAAAAACGACAACGATGAAATCAGATCACCGTTGCAACATTCATAAAATGGCCATACCAAACACAATTCCAGATTTATCATCCCAGTCTAGTGCTATCTAGCCAATGCCATCAATTTCGATATCTCCTTTCATCGCCAAAACTAAAAAGATAAAAATTGAGCAAACGTACCGAACGCCAAAAACTAGGAACGAATTCAGAAAGTATCAACTAAGTACAACTTCAACCGGGGCGGAGTACTGACTGAACTGTTAAAAAGGTCAAGTGCGACTCGGAATCGGGCACTGCGGGACCTGTACAGAACTAGACATGAAAATGGAACATAACCTAGACTAGAATATCATAGGAAAACCGATGCATAGAATAAATATTTTTAATGGTTTTTTTCGTGTGGAAAAGCCCATAATGTTCAAATTCATTATTATTACTATAGTAACACGTATGTTGTAATTTCAACTAGCTAACTATTCTAGTTAAAAGTAACATACCTATTACGGAAAGATAGATAGACCGATGGGGTGATTGTGAAAAACACTTAGAGCGGCCATGCTTTAAAAACAACAACATAAGAATAGAATAGGATAGAATATACTTTATTATACATCAAAAAATAGAAATAACAGATATATTTTACAAGAACTTAACACTATGGGTACAAAGGGGGTCATCGGTACATTGGGTTACATAAGTTATCGAGCCTACAATTTAATAATATCGTTCGAAATCTGTTGCATTATGAAATGTGTTACGCAACAGGGATGCCGATCCAAACTCTTAAGCTTTTTGCTTTTATAAGTTATGGAACCCTAAAAGTATCGCAGAGCCAGCCCAGTCGATAGTTGTGCTCCAAATTAATAGGACGTGCTTCTCAACTGGTGTACACGAGCGAACTTTAACGTTTACTGAATATTTCGTAGATAACATTTTAGTGCCTGAAAAATGAATAGGTTGTTAAAAGCTTTAGGCAATCATTTTTATAGGTAAAAGTTATTTTCGGTTAAATAACTATATGATATTGAAACAAGCTGTAGCATAACAGTTTGAGAATAAGAGTGATGTTTTTACATTGTGGAATAAAACATTTTTTATAGCTGACAGCCGGCAGCAAGGCCAAACCTCACTACAAATTGGGCTGTTTTACAATAGAGAAATTGACCGCTCATAATGTCAAAATTTAAATAAACAACTCATTAAAGTGAGCCTGCGGGCATGACCTTATATAATTCTATCTACCCCGAAAATTCTAAATTATTTTTTATTTGGCAAATTATGAGGGCTACTGAAAGAAAATGGCGGCCGCAAATGGCTGAGCAAACTCACTTCCGAGCAGTGCAGCTCCGGCGACACTAGGAATTAGTGGAAAGGTCTTAGCCTGCTCCGTGTCTGCTGCAGACAGGACAAAATTGTTCGTGGAAACGATAATATTGTTTTTTTGCAGTCGTGCAGTATGTTATGGTAGAGAGCACTGCAAAGTCTTGTATATGAGGCATAACTAATTCCTTCTCCTTCACTTTGAATTATTATACTAGAAATTCAACTTGGAAACACAGAATGATCTTTACCGTTTAAGATTCCGAAAGATTGCAGTGCATTCTATAAAGGATCTTCTGCGGACAAAAGTCCCTCGTCTGCACAGGCCTTAAGACCTCCTTTTCGTCATTTCCCAGTAGAGTATCAGAGACACCACGCTAAACGCTACATTAGCTGTAGCATTTCGTTACAAGTTTTTATTTGTCTACGAACTTAGAGTGACATAATATCATTGTCATACATTTTGGCGTTAGAGTCTATCGTTAAAGCTACCAGAAAAGATTTTTGTCTAGACCTGTTGCACGGAAGTGAAGGTTAACCGCCGTGGGCTAGGGACCCTTAATCAAAACATATAAATTCGGGAGGCATCGCGCGTAAAAATATGGCCTAGGATTTATCTGCTTCAAGATTCGTAGCGTGAAATGTTAAGGATGCCTGCAGGCTTTTTGCCTTTACATAACTTCTCTTTATGGAAACTAGAGTAAATCAGTCTCGACGTTAAGTAGGTTTATTACTTTTTGGACTCATATAAAATATAAAATAAACAGGGAGGCCTTTTGCATACTGGTACAACAGTTAAGTTGCAAATGTTTATTTCGCCCTCTGTCTTTAGCCGAAGAACAATTTGAATTTTTATCAGTTTTGAATACATGCATAATCTCATGCATTTTGCCAAGCGCGTAGGCAGAAAGTTTAGAACACGACTTGCTTCGGTCCCTAGATAGCCCTTTTGCTTAGTATGCTTTCATACATCATGGTCTGGTGGATCATATCCAAACTGTAATGTCAGTTTTATTCTACGGGTAAGAGATATCAGATGTAAACAAAATGTAATTCAATAAGCAATAATGATGGTCATCATGCAAGGGATAGAACACGTGATATTTTACAGCGCTGAGGAATTAAGACTACCGCTTTGAATTTGCCACTAGCGGGGCTGGTGTAGAGTAAGCTCTTCAAAATGTCAAATTTCATAGATGTTTTGCTTTTGGTGCGAGTTTATTTACAAACTTTTTTTATTGTTGTGAATATTTGCCAAATAGATATCGCAGATAAAGGTACGTACGGGATTTACCAACCACTACATTAAAAAAGTTTTATGTATCGGAAAATTAAATATTTCTTTTTTCGAAAATAAAAGGGACTGTGCAAAACTGCGGTATTCTCGATTTTATATTTAATCGCACTTCTACGGCATTATAAAATGATTCAAACTTAGCTTCCGTGCGCGTTATAACAACGTTTAACAGCTATATTTATTTACGGACCTTACTAGCCAGTGGCGCCAACTGGTGAGCACAAAAACGGACGCCCTATTTCCATAAATTGTTGACGTTTTTCCAATAATTGTCGCAATCGTGACGCATTCGTTGACGGAATGTCACTTGTCTAGAGCCTCTATTGAAAAAAAACAATACATAAAGTTAAAATCATTACCATAATCCGATTGGTATGAAATTATAATCCACCTTATCAGTAAACTGATCCCCTCTTTGGGCTTCACCGCGGTCATTTCAAAGAAATCTTACGCATTTTCTCTCCCAATTTACTTTCGAACCGTTAAACATACACTCAACAATATTATTTAAATACCGCATCACAGAATTTTGTTAGCAAATATTATATGGAAGGAGTAAACAAAATGCCTTTGGGTCAGCGTCGCATCGTAGGTTCAACCCGTATAAATATTGTCAGGGCACCGTCCCGAACGAAATTTCTGAATTGATTTACTCAGAAGACTTGGTTAAGTTTACTTCGCAAACAGTGATAAAGTTTGTTGCTAGAAAAACTGTATTTTCTTTTGTCTACGTATGGTAATTTATAACCTAAGCATACACTTTTATCATGAGACTGACTGTCCATAATGTACACGTAATCTTCCTCCATTGTCCTATGTTATTTGGTGTTATTACAACAGGTTTTTTTCCCTCCATTCTCCCCTACCAACCGTGATGCTATCATTCACTCCCTTATTAGGCCAGTCAACATAGACACAGAAAATAATTGCACGATTTCACACTTCTATTTTATCCTAAAAAACATTCAAAGATCAGCACAGTGCAATTTTTTGCCATCTAAGAGTACGTTCACACAGAACGACCGTATTTCTAGGATCGTTTTTAACGTATCCGTCGCTACTGGAGGTTATGTTCACACCGCATTCACAGTACTATAAGATTCGCAGGGTGCATGGCATGTCAGTTAGGTGTACAAATAAAGTAGTTGTATCTGGTAACTACCAGATACAACTACTTTATTAACTTATAACTATAAGTTATAATAAGACTAGTTTGTCTGTATTTAATGTGATTAGATGTTTTATAGTTGGTTTTTCAATTTCTGACATTTCAATTTTAAATTTTCTGACATTTTAATTTTGTGTCATTTTAGTTTCATGAATTTAATTTAATTTTTGATGACATTTTATTTCTGTGACATTTTTAGTTTTTGACAATTTTAATCTAAATTTAAAATTGTGTCTTTCTTATTTATTACTTCGATCCCTGTAATAATTATAAATTCTTTAAATTGTTCATTACTTATAATGTTGTGTACTAACAATAAATGGACTCCAAACTTGACTGAATTTGCAATAAAATTTAATCTTACGGATCCGTCGCTAGGGAGGGTAATGTTTAAACCACATTTAGTCAGTGTACCACCAAATTTCTACAAGGATAGAAGTTCTCGTGTTGTATTGCTACCGTCGTCGTCTGCGTCGAAGGAAACCACGGCATTATTCGCAGCCTGTAAAACCTGTAAACCTGTAAAACGGACTGCTGTATATTTTGTCGAATCAGTTTTTCTTACTGGATCCAGAATAATGTCATGTGTGTAAACTCGCTAATACAATTACATATGTCAGCGCCGAATAAAAACGTATACGATAAAGGTCTATCCAAACATATCAGGGCCGTGCCTGGGACGTGACAGGGCCGGGCCCAATCAGTGAAGCTTCGTCACTGGCCCGTGCAAGGCCCGTGCATGGACGTGTGTGAACGAGTTCATATGAAATGTACACAACCATGTTTTTTTGAGCTCCTGACGGGGCACTGTCCGTCCACGTCCCGGGCACGGCCCTGATATGTGTGGATAGACCTTAAAGCGTACTTGTAAAACGGACCTCTGTGGGAACGAGCACTTAGATGATTTAAATGACTGGTCTATATACTGTCTACTGACCAGATAATTTAAATCTACGAATAAGGCACATAAATAACATTACCAGCCTGTAACTGTTCCACTGCAAGCGCCTCTTCTCATTTTTTTCTTTTTTTTTTTGATGGATTTGCTCTTGACTCTAGTCTAGGTCAGAGGTGACAGAGACAAAGTCGACGATGGAGTGAGCGTACCCAGAAGAAGCCTGTTCACTCTAACATTGTAGAGATTCGGGTTGAATGCGTTCGGAAACACATACGCAGGCAGTGAGTTCCACTCTTTTGCAGTGCGCATTATGAAGGATGTTTGGAAGCGCTTGGTGCGAATTGATGGAATGGCAACTAAGTGAGTATGGTAACTTGCAGTGCGTGTAGATGTCCGATAGTAGAAAGGGGCCGATGGGATGAGTTCGTGAAGTTCATGAGCACACTCGCCAAAATACAGTCAGTAGAAGACCGACAAGCAGGCAACCTTACGGCGATGAGCCAAGCTGTGAAGCTTGGCATCCACCAGTTTGACGTCGCAAATTAGTCTCTTAGCTCTGCGTTCCACCGAGTCAAGTACGGCAAGCTGATATTTAGCTGAGCCATCCCAGAGGTGGCTGCAATACTCCACGCAGGATCGGACTTGCGCCTTGTAAAGAGTTAATAGCTGTCCAGGCATAAAGTATCGCTTCACTCTGTTTAGGATGCCCAGGTTCTTTGCCGCATTTGGGCTTTGTACTTGATGGAGGCGCCGATGTTGAGACTGGATGTCAACTCCATGCCAAGGAGCTCGAGCCGATCAGTCACAGGAACAGGTGCACCCCGAAAAGTAGGCGTTTGGATTAAATGAATCCTTTTTGCGGTTAAAAGACATGCCTGTGTTTTGGTGGCGTTAAAAGAGACCAGATTGTCATCACCCCAACGGGGAACAAGACTTAAGGTCAAATCTGTACGCTCCACCATAGCCTCTCTCAAGGAATGAACTTCATCCCCGCCGGTTTTTGCGCTGGACAAGGATCTCTCTGAAACAATACTGGCATCTGCGTACCCATCAATACCAGGCAGAAGTAGATCATTGATGTGCAGCAGGAAAAGAGTTGCAGAGAGAACAGACCCCTAAGGAACTCCGGCATAGCCTTAAGGTCAGAGGAGCAGCCGTCAACGACTACTTGGATCGACCGTTCACTGAGGAAGTCTGATATCCAGCTACAAAAACCGACTGGGATGCCATAAGCAGGAAGCTTGCTGAGTAGACTAGCCAGCCCCTGTCAAAGGACTTCGAGATATCGAGCAATACGGCAAATGCTTCGCCGTGTTTCTCGATAGCTTCGCCCCAGCAGTGCGTGACAAACACAAGAAGATCGCCAGTTTACAGTCCCCGGCGAAAACCATATAGACGGTCACTGAGGAGATCATTGTTTTCAAGGTAGGTCAGCAACTTACTGTTCAGTTCCCTTTCCATAACCTTACATAGTATGGAGGTAATGGCTATCGGACGGTAGTGGGCAGGGTCTGCACGGTCCCCCTTTTTGGGTACCGGTTGTATATTTGCAAGCTTCCAGGATTTCGGCACCGTTTTTTTTTCAAGATAAAGGCGAAACAAGCGTGTTAACAATTGTTCAGTTCAGTTCAGGCGCACACTGGCCTTGTTCACGTCTAGGCTACACAGTACTCTCCGAACCTCTTTAGTGTGAACTGCGATATCCGGCATCGAAGAGTCACAATGAGGTATAATAGGTGGTTTTTTATATTGGGACAATCCCACCGCACTATTCCCAAACCACTGCAACTCCTGAAAGCCAGAATCAACAGTGGCGACCACCAGAAAAGCGCCGAGGCAATGAAGCTCGACGAAGTCCCGGAGAATAAATTTAACTGTCTTGGATCCCGCAACGAAATTAATCAGAAAAGAAAATGGAGGAGTATGAAAAATACAAATTTCCACTTCCCTCCATATCAAGCAGGAGACAGAACAAACAAGACCAATAGGCACAAAGGGTCGTTTACAACTGGGATAAGCCCAGTTGCCTAGCACCACGGATAAAAATTAGCATTAATATTAATGGGTCCTAACATTGTGAGCTGTTATATTTGATTCCAATAATAGATATGGCAAAAGCAGTTGAACGCACGGAAATTTGTTCTAGTTTCCACAAGGTCCGTATAGTAAACGGCTCCTGATACAGCCTGTACATTATTCAACATAGTATTGCGTTCATTCTGCCAAAGAATACAGTCCCATAAGATATGATGTGCAGATTGTACATATTCACAGTCAGATGTAGAACACTGACATAATGGCGAGGCAACAAGCTTGAAGGAAAATAATTTACTTTTAAAGTTACCATGCCCTGTGAGAAATTGGGCAACACAGTGATCGACCTCCAGCCACGTCCTGGCCAGCCGCATGCGAACGGATGGAAAGAATTGGTGGAGGTGTCGGCCCTTGATGGAATTATCCCACCTACATTGCCATTCGGATAAAAGTTTCTCCCAGACGTCAATATGTGGTTTAAATAATCTAGAGATTTTGGCACGGTCAGTCCGCGTTAAAAAGTCCGCGTCCATGGTTTCTTTTGCGGAATAGTTCATTGCAGCAAGTCGCTGCACTTCAAGGTCGACCGGAAGTACGCCAGCAAGTACCGGTAAGGCCTCAGTACTAACCGTCCTGTATGCTTTACATAAGAATATCAAAGCCAAACGCTGACTCTGAAGTAATTTACGTCGTACCACCCCTATTGTGGCCCTATCAGCCCAAACAGGCGCCCCATAGCAGATACAACCCAAGTAAGTAGCCCCATAAATAGTCTTTAAAGTCAAAAAAGACAGACCCCACGTAGATTTAGATATTCTCGTTAAGGCATAGAAGTTCTTTTTTGCTTTTTCACCGACGATTTTAATATGATCTATAAATGCAAAACTCCTTTCTAACACAAGACCAAGATAGCACACGGACTGCTTCCTTTTTACCGGAACGTTATTAAATTTAATAGTAGGACACGATTTAAGATTACCTTTCAAAATGAGCTGATAAGTTTTATGCGGAGCAAAGGTCAGGCGGTTACGATCGCCCCACTGAGATATTAATCGTAGGCAAGTGTCAGCTAAGTTCTCGAGTCCAGCTCGAGTACTTGATTGAATGAGCAGAAGACCGTCGTCCGCGTAACCGGTTAATGAACAGCCGCTTGGAAGCGGAATCGCGAGGAAATCATCAAAGCCTAAATTCCATAAAGGTGGACCAATAACCGAACCCTGAGGACATCCCATTGTGAGAGACTTCGACATGGAATGATGGCCGAGTTTGAGTTTCGCGGAACCATTTAAAAAGTAAGAGTAAACTAAATTGTATATATTTCTATAGCAGCCTTGATTTTTCATTTTAAGTAATAGCATTGGCCACCATGCGTTATCAAAAGCCCCAGAAATATCTAGAAAAATCCCAATTACATACTTATGTTCAGATGTATTAACTATTTTCCTAACAGTAAAAATCTACCGTAGACGCAGCCCGCGTCTACGGTAGATTTTCCAATAGTAAAACCGAATTGATTATTATGAAATTTTGGTCCGTCCGGTAGCAACCGTGGAACGATAAGGCGCTCCAGGAGTTTTCCCTAAGATGGAAGTAATGTTATGGGCCGGTACGACTTCGGGTCGTCCGGGGGTTTGTCGCCACTTTTCGGGATTATTCGTATAAATCCGCGTCGCCAAATACGAGGAAATACGCCCTCCGCAATACAATGGTTGTAAACGGTTAAAATCGCATCACCGGCTGTTTTACACGCTTCTATAATCATCCGATTAGATATTTTATCTTGACCTGATGACATGTTGAGTGGTAACCTCATGACTATGTTAATAAATTCGTCAGTGGATGGAAGGTCTGACGCTGGTGATTCAGGTGGTACAGCTGCCCAAGCTCTGATCTGTTGATGGTATTCGTTGTCATTAGCTAGTACGTCATCAGGTATAAGAGTATACAGCAAAACTTCAGTTGTTTCCTCAATACCGGTAGTGTGTTTATTATTTACTTTAATATTCTGAACAAACGCGAGGTCGACTGATCGATTGGCTTTAAACTCATGATATAAAGGAGACCACGGACCTTCTTTATCTAATTTTTCTACTACTTTACGCAATAAATTACCCTTTGATTTTTCCACCGATGCTCTGTAGCGGGACCTGGCAACTCTAAACGTATTTAACGCAATGGAAAGAGGGTCACCGGTAACCTTACGTTTTTTAAGCTTGTTAAGATGTTTACGCGCTCGGCGATAATTTTTACGCTGTTCAGTTAGGTAGTCACACCACCAATCACATCTACGTATATTGGTCAAAGATCCACGACCAATGGCAATGTCAGCACAGTAAGTGAAGGTGTCTGACATAATTTCAGCACTTTCTTCAGCTGAAAGCCCATCACGAGTGAAGTCTTTGGCGTGAGAAGCAACAAGCGAGCTAAAGAATTCCCAATTCGCACCCTTACATTTATACCTAAAGTTACCACTGACATGTGACGTACCCTGAGTAAAAACTTGAACAAATTCGTACACGATCAAGCGATGATCACTACAAGACGCGTCCGGTAGGACACGCCACCTATCCAAGCGTGCGTCTGCACTAGAAAGTGTGACGTCAATACAAGATTCGCCCATTTGGCTGCAAAAAGTTGGTGGTGCGTCAGGGGTATTATGAATAGTCAGATTCATTTCAGCAATGAAATCTTCAACAGCGCAGCGTCGTTCATAATTCGTAGACCGAACTTTGCCATACCAGAGTGATGATGACGCATTAACATCAGCGCCAACGATAACTTTGCAGCCCGCGAGCGACTGCAAGACGTGATGGAGGTTATGTATATGAGGAGCAACAGGGTCTGAATATTGAAAGTAGCAACTCACAACGTAAACTTTAAAAGAAGACGATGAGACCTCCGCAACGGCACAATGGGGTATCATTAGATTACGCAAAGACGCTACTGTGAAGTTAGAAGAATGCGCCACGTAAATTCCAGCTCGTGCTTTGCCATCCAACTGTACTACTTTGTGACGTAAACGCGCGTTTTGATATTGTTCTTGAACAAGCACGATATCTAAGTTATAATCGATAATTAGTTTGTCCAGTTCAGAAGTCGCTACCCTATCGTTGTGGAGATTTAATTGTCCTATGGTTAATCTATCCATTATTTTAGTAGTTGGTGTTGAGGATAAGTTGTTCGAGTTTAAGTTTATAAGTGGCACACCCATCTGATCCACATCGATGGTCAGACGGTTTCTTAGAGCGTTTACACGGCACGCAAGACAGTATATAATTTGAATTGTCTTTATGCGGACAGTCTTTGGTTTCATGTGTCTCAGAGCAATTAGCACAGGTAGGTGATTTAATAGTGCAGTGTTTCTTAACATGACCGAACTGTTGACAATGTACACAACGTACTACATCTACACCATCAATGAAACGGCAAGTCGCCCAATCAATAAACAATTTATCCTTGGTCGAGACTAAATGTTTCCGGACCGCGGACTCGAGTTCAATGCCTATCCATTTCCGACCGTTGTCTAACGAACGCCTACGTATGATTTTTGTTGATTTAATAAATTCGTCTTCTTTTAATGACAACTCGTCTTTAATGTTTTGGCAGTACAACGCATGCAAAAAGGCACTGTCCTCCATTGAGGATGGGGCGTCTTTAACTAAAATACGAGGCTTACGGCCTTTTGGTTTTTCAAGTCGCAAGCCAGCGGACCTAATGGCATCGACCGATTGTAGCTTTTTGATTTGTAAATCGTTAGCGACACGTAAAACGACTTCGCAGCCTTCTTGACACCTACAATTTGAAAGCCGTCACTAGGATCTATTGCTTTAATGAGCGCTTGTTTAGTCGCGGAAGAAGTTGCGAAATCAGTTGAACGCTCATCAGTGGGGTAGGCCACAAGACACGGAAGTTTGGCACGGGCATTTACTTGTGGAACTACATTAGGTAAACGAAGTTTTAATTTGTCAGCATATGAGGCATTATTGACATCAGACTTGGCAATATCGACACCGGTATTATGTTTTATTTTTTCTAATTCGCGTTCCGTATTGGCCAACTTAGTCTCGTTGGCGGATGATTTTATGGCTAGCAATGAGACAATAGCCGTTATGCGCTGAGTCATGTCCATAATTGCGGATTTATTTGCAACATTAATGCGGGACCCTTGGTCATTGACAAGATCGTTAATTTTAGACAGGTACGCAGACGCCTGAGTAACCAAATCACAATAGTCGTCATTGCTTACATTAGTGACATTTATTATCGGCGAAGACCTTACAATTGACTCTGATGTTTGCATTCGCTTAGATCTATCTTCGGGTGAAATGTAAGAAGGAGACATTTCACTAAATAAACGCTTAGCATTAGCGGAGGTCGTCGGCGACCTTGGTTTATTTATTCGGCGGAATAATATTTCCCCACCACGATCAGGTGGGTCATCATTGTTAGATAACATTATTACTTTTGGAAATTAAACTAATAAGCGTATTAGAACGTAAAAAGTGAAAGATTAACGGACGATACAATTATTTCGATATACCCACACGTCAAGAAAATTAAATGTACTCACCGATAGCTGACGAAATTAACTAATTGCAACTAAATAACGGACGTAAACACGTTTAAAAACTTACGATACCAGCACTTATCACAATGATACACAATTGACAGCAAATCACAAGCCGGAAATAAATTTCGGAAAACGACAATTGCAATTAAAAACAGGGAGCAAACAGATCACCGCTAACCAATGCGAGCGCGCGGAGGGAAGTGATATTAATACTCGTAGGTGGTTGCTTAGAGCCAGCATCCAGACGTGAATTACTTGCAAAGAGAGATGCAAATAAATTAGCTTTCTCACTTGTAGAGTGAGCCAGCGACCCACCAGGCTTCAGGCTTCAGCTCATACAGAGAAGGCTTATTGATCACCACGCTAACTCTATGTGTGTTGGCGATTTCCATCGATTTCAGACTTATATTAACTATATAATTCCTCACGATGTTTTCCTTAACTGTTGGCAGCGATATTCAAGATAAACTTTGAAAGTACATACATGAATTTGAAAAAGTCACTTTGGTACTTCCCCGGATTTGAACCCACTAGTTCAAGCACGAGAAGCAACGTCTTAGCCACTGGACCAACACGTCATAATTATGTCACTGTTAAGTAAGTAGTCGACATTAAGGTGAGCAATGCTATAATTATTTTGTTAAAAACCAAATTTAACCTGAATCTCGCTTTACAAGAAAGTGTAAGTACTTTTATTTGCTGTTGAAGAAAAAACCTTTTTCTTTGTTCCAGATGTACCTAAGTACACTAAAGCTGTCTTAAAGGAAATTGCTTCTGCTTTCTCTACCAATAAACCTAGATACTTCAGATTATTATCAGTTATCTACACTCCCTTAGTCGCATACGGAACTGTGGGCAACACAGAGCTAGGAGACGTCTCGACGGTTGCTGCTAGAGAAGGCACTTTCAACAATATGCATACAAACCAAGCGTGTCCGTGAGTGTTACCGAATACTCGTAGAAACTGATTGCCTGTGACAATATATTCAAATGAACTACATATATTTCACTGCAGCCTGGTAAAGTTCAGGCCAGTTGAGGCCTATGTCCAGCAGTGTACGTCTTTCGGCTGAAATGATGATGATGATGATGGTGAAGTTCACAGGACTAAATTTCACTAAAGTGCATTGAATATGTTGAGAAGTGATTTTAATTGTATTTTAATTGTATGTTAATTTTATTTTGATTGTATTTTTATTAAGATGTTTGATTGTATTTTTAATGGTATTTTAATTGTATAAATATCTATGATATGCCTGAAAATTTCCTTTTGCAGACATAAATCTGAGATAGGTTTTTCCGCGGCTTCACTCCCGTGGTCCGCACTAAAACAGCACATTTCGCTGCAATTAAAGCCTAAGACACTCAACGACGTGTAGTGTTGTATCTTTCAGTAAAATAATCTTCGTAATCAGGTCATAACAGGCGATTTACTTTTTATGAACTTATAAAAAACTATTTCATCAAATTTCAGATGTTTTTTTTAATAATATGTATGGGATATCGACATAAACTTCCGAAATGTCACGTATTCAATCCCAAAATTAATATCACATAATCTAGAGCCCAAGATGGCTTCTCTAATAACTGTTATGCGATTCCGTGCTCTACCATAGACAACCAAGTCTGACCTGATTACACGTTATTGCATAAGTTTTGACCACATGTTACTCGGTATCGACCTCGTACGGGTTCAAGTTTTAATAGCTCCCAAGGCGCTTAGTTACCTGCAGTGTATAGAAGATTCTAATCAGTCTAAAGAAAACCAAAATAAACATGTTCCCGTTGGGTACAATATAAGCTTATTACTGTAATATGTCAAAGGCTTCTTCACATAATATAGAGGAAGCGCGACCATTTTATGTTTCGCTTGATACCGCATAGATTCATAAGAAAAAAAGTGCTTGAAATGTCAACCGGATCTATTTGTCTAAATTGCTCATTGGTATTACCAATAGCAATACTAGACACTCTAGGGATAAATCACTGCACTTGCTAAACTCGTAATCGGGTATGTTACCCGAAACTCTCCTCCGTAAAAATACTATCAAGTTTTCATAAATAAATTGCTGTACTTCAAACATAAAATTATATAACAGCAATTTTCTAGGCAATAAACTTTAAAAATATACTTCAAAAATATGACTACTGTGTAGCACGGGTGCGCTTTTATTGGGTATTATATCTAAAGCTTCAAAGTGGCCTACATTCTTGTTAAATCTGAAAAAATAACAAAATATTTCTTGTGGAAAAACCAACGAAGAAACTAACCAGGCACTTGCTGATCAAGTGCACCTCTTTAAGCAAAACGGCGCATATAAAAACTTGAGAAAAAGTTCAGATATAATGGAAATTAACCTTACTTGCTATTAAATATAATGTTCTATTTAGGTTTCAGAGTGCACTGAATATGGCTAGGAAATCTGAATTAAGCTATCTGAACTTATGACCACGCCACACAGTGTACTAGTGTTTGTACGAAATATTGTTTTCCAATTAAAAAACTAGTTTTAAACCGTAGAACTTACCGTGCATTGTCATCCCAACCAAACGGTTAGGTAAAAAATAATCTTAATCGGTTGAGGATAACTGGTGTAAAATTCAGTTGTAAGATTTGACCTGAACATACATACATTGCAAGTTAATAAAAAGCCATTCCCACCACACTATTCCAAAACCACTGCAACTCCTGAAAGCCAGAATCAACAGCAGGGGCGTCATGGAGGCGAAAAGCACACGATCGTGCACTGTGGAAAGGTCTGGGGGAGGCCTATACAGAATATCAAAACGAACTGTTTACCAATACATGTACAAAAGATAGTATGTAAAATAATTACAAATAAGTTTGTGAATAAAGCCCTTTTGAATTTGAATTATATTGTTTTTAGGGTTCCGTACCCAAAGGGTAACAACGGGACCCTATTACTAAGAATCCACTGTCCGTCTGTCTGTCTGTCATCAGGCTGTATTTCATGAACCGTGATAGCTTGACAGTTGAAATTTTTCACAGACGATGTATTTCAGTTGCCGCTATAACAACAAATAACAAAAAAAAAAAAATTAGGGCTCCCAAACATGAAACGAGTTTTTTTGTCGTTTTTTACGATAATGGTACGGAACACTTAGTGCGCGAGTTTCATTCGCACTTGGCCGGTTTTTACTAATAATATTATTATAGGTATTTGTAAAAATATAAAATCTGAAAAAGTCTCAAGGAAATGCTTCAATATCCTCATGATCTTTCATGTCATGGCCATCGAAGGAATTCCTGCGGTAATCCCTTGAAAAAAATATACAAAAATTGGTATTACTCGTATTCAGCCCATTCCAGTGACAATGGCAGTGTGACAACGAATTTGCAAGTCAATGTGCCAACTGGCTCCGCAGACCGACTCGTAATGAAAGCTAGATAGTATTGTTAATTGGTCTAAGAGTGTTATCACACTGAAGATTTGCCCGCGTATTTACAGCAAGGAGAACGTACTCTCCACGGGTCGGAAGCGAGTTAGCCACGACTACGCGACGTGTTCCACGCACATAAAATTGTGCACTCGCTTGTCTCGTTCTACATTCGATTGTCCTTGGTGGTAATGTTTTGGCCTATTCTAGTATGGCGATTCAATATAATGCTAAGCCAGTGAATACTGGTGTTATAACCACCGAAATATGGCATGGCATGCTTGTTAACTCTCGTCAATCGTTCTCGTTCAGCAAACGCGTCGAATACGTTGAAGCAATCGTGTTGGTAAAAATACGCTTCCAATTAACCAGTGTGATACCACCCTAAGTACAAAGTGAGTTAGTTTTAGTTAGGTAAAGTCCGAAGCGATTTTCAAACACTTCAAGCCCGAGAATGTACAGTTACAGCGTGGACTCAGTTGTTCAAAGATTGGCCTCGAGTTGCTTTTAATGAGCAAACACTGTTGTGGATAATCTGATAGACAGCCTCATTGTTGTTAAGTTTAGAGGGGAGGTTAAATAAACCTTTATTACGAGAACTACAATGTGCTCTTTAGGAAGCTCTCATTTTCAACAATGTATGGAGGAACGATATTGCCATTATATTTTCTTTTCCAAGGTGGCAAACATTTTACGGTAACGATTCGTCATTTTGCCAACCATAATATTTCATATTTTTATCCGACAGCGACAGCAAGGGGTTGTTTAAGAGATTGATTACAATCGTGTAACTTAGACCAATTTTGTGTAAAGAGAAAGAAGTTTTCTTTAATACTAATCAATACATATAATAAATCTGTAGAAAAGTCGTATTTGTATCGAAACATTTACACTAAAAATAGCCAGGGTGTTACAGGAGAACCAACAAAAACCATTTCCAGTATTTTTAGATTTTTTGTCTATTTTTCTGTTTGTCTGTTTATCTGTTTGGTTGTGCACGCATCACGTGAAATGTACGAAATCAATGTAGATAACTTTTATACATAAATATTGTGCGTAACTGAAGTATTACTGAGTCTTTATTTCATCGCAATCAGTTCACTCTATCAAAAGTTAGATGAAATTAAAGTGTTCTAGAAGTAAAATATCGCAACATACGCAATTAAGATACTCGGGCTTTCGATAGATGGCGTTGTGCATTTCTGCAACTAGCAAGCTGCAGACAAAAGCTAGTTTATAATATACTTTTTTTTATATGTAGCAGCAGTCTCTTTGTTCTGGGAATAGCTAGAAATTAGATGTGAAGCATGCCACTATTTCTCGCTTGAAAAATTGTGCAATTGTTAAATGCACACATTTAATGGTACAGCGACGAAAATTAAATATGGAACAAATTTTTCATTCTCTCTCAAATTGTTGGGTCCTTTAGCTATGTAAATATTTTAATTCCGCCACTAAAAACTTGAAATTAAATTATTCTTCACATTTCTATTCAATGTTCCGCACAAAAAGAAAAACAGTAAAAAGCAAATTTTCTTCAAATAAAGAATTATTTTTATAATACATCTAAAGAATTCATAACAATTTTATTATAAAGTTGTATAAAATAAGAAGCAAAACAGGTTCTGCGAAAACCAAATCTACTTTTATATATCTGAAAATTAAGCAAGACATTCATTTAGAGAGGTACACGAAAACGACGAAATTAATTTATTGTAATTTTATACTTCGCGTCGATTTCGTGTTCAAAGCATTTTCTTAAATTTAGCGTACGAACTACTTTATTATTCTTTTCTTAACTAACATTATGAGGAGAAATTGTGTGTTGTGTCGGAGACTCTACACTCGAAATCGTGGACGAGTATGTCTATCTGGGACAAACGGTCCAGTTATGTAGGTAAAACTTCGAGAAAGAGGTCAACCGTCGAATCCGACTCGGCTGGGCAGCGTTCGGGAAGTTGCGCGGTATCTTCTCTTCTCGCCCAACTTACCACAGGTGTGAAAGTCTATAACCCAATAATATATAAAGTCTGTATTGCCAGTGATTACTTACGGGACAGAGACGTGGTTGCTGACAATGGGCCTCATCAGAAAGCTTAAAGTCACACAAAGGGCAATGGAGAGGGCTATGCTCGGAATTTCCTTGCGTGATCGAATCAGAAATGAAGACATCCACAAGAGAACCAAGGTTACCGATATAGCCCGAAGAATTTCCAAACTTAAGTGGCAGTGGGCAGGGCACATTGCTCGCAGAACAGATGGCCGTTGGGGCTGAAAATTTCTAGAATGGCGAGCGCGTACCTGAAGACGCAGCGTTGGAAGGCCTCCCTCTAGGTGGAGCGACGACCAGGTAGTCAAGGCTGCGGGCGTCCGGTGGATGCAAAACGCACACGACCGATCAGTGTGGTGACGCTTGGGGGAGGCCTATGTCCAGCAGTGGACGTCTTTCGGCTGAAATGATGATGATGATTGTGTGTTTATATGTTTGTAAAACACAAGAAATGCTGAAACCGCAAGAAGTATTTGCGTCAGACTATGATGGAGATGATGATGTCTTGAACTTGATGAACTTGGATGTCTTCCTTAGGAATTTCTCTGGTACAGGATATGGCACAAAACCGGGAACAATGGGAAGAAAGGTGGCCTTTGCCCAGCAATGAGGCATTACAGATTAGCTCTAGTACTTAGGTAATAATATCAAGTTTGTAAAAGATATTCTTCGGAAGAACTGATCCGATTCTATAAAGACTAGCTTCTGCAATCGGCTTCGCCCGCGTGAATGTCGAAAATCTTTGAGATAGAATATAACTGATAATTTTTTTTTTGAACATGTGACACATCACTCATGATTTAAAAAAAATAGGAGCAGAGTATGCCGGTTGTTCAAGTACACAGACAGTTATCAATAGTATACAGGGAACGTTCGTACTTGAAATAGGGCAATCTTTGACAGACGTTAAAGGGGTCAGATTGGCAGTCGTCATGTTAAATACCTACTGATGTTCAGTAGCAGGAAGCCTAGTGAAACTAGGAAGACACAGTAAGATTTAGGTGTGGCTAAAACTATATTTCATTCCACTGCTCGATTCAAAGCGAAGATTTCGCCACCACTTTTATCTAAAACACAGAAACCAAAAGGACTTTTCTATACACTATGTCAGGATAGTCTTGAAATATAGAAGTTTTATAAGACTGGAGTGTTATTTATAGTCTTCTTAGGTCTAAAAGGTTCCGAGGTCATTCGTAGGGGTGGAATAGAGTGGTGAGAACCAATATGGTATTATCATCGTTCGTAATAGGTACCTACTACATAGTGTTTTAGAAAGTGTAAGTATATAACATGATTTTCGTTTTAAAATGAAAGTGTAGACCAACACACTGACTTTTCCCGCCTTTCCGATCTAGCATAGCTTTTTATCAGCTATATAATGTACCAGATGTAACAAATAAAAAACTAGAATTAATATTTGTTTCGGGACATTTACCAAGCTTGTTGTATTTTTTTTGTGTCTTTTGAGACGAGTTCTGGTGGTGGCGTCATCGTGCCTGAAAAACGAGTGAGGAAGAGGGTAGACAGATATGTCAGCTCGTAAACAACACCCACCTGCAAAGACTTTACTTCTCGTGATCATGGCGCTTGTAACGGTGCCGAAATCTCAACCAAAATCAAAATAACATGGTAAATATCCCGAAACAAATATTAATTCTAATGATTATGACCATGTCAGCTTAAAAATTTAATAATAAAAAACTATGTTTAAAATTAAATAAGATCTTTTCAGCAAATAAAATGGATGGCAACAAAGTGACAATAATTCAAGAAAAACAAATAATTACAAAGTGAATTGTTATATGGGTGGCTTAGTAGGTGTTTCGGCCGCTGAGCTTCGTCCGGTTCGGTCGAAACAGGAATTTTATTATTGTTAATATTTTTGAGTGGTGTTTCGGACTCTACTTTTTTAAAGCAAATTTTGTGCAATCAGAAAAAAAACAGTAAACAAATCAACGTCTTTTGTATAAATTGAAACGTTTACAACAAAAACCAAACATATACCTACAACAACTAGAAATCGTGAAGTCTCATGTGTATTTCTAAGATCTAAAAATTAGTTCTTAGCGAAAAGGGTCACTTAAAATTGCAACACAATGTTCCAGCGAAATTTTGTGATTTTCCAAATTCAAAATGGTGCTACAAATGTGGTAATTTTAATTATGTTTCTGACGTTACTTTGCCACTAAAAAGGGATTCTTCCGAAACACCACTCAAAAATATTAATAATAATGAAATTCCTGTTTCGACCGGATCGGAACAAACTCGGCGGCCGAAACGCCTACTAAGCCATATGAGTAAGTCAAAAAACTAAACACCTTTTGTCCTTCTAAAAGAGATTAAGTAAACTAACACAATCGTTACATTATCTAATGCGCATATTTTAAGGTTTGCGTAATTATTTCTCCAATTTCTATACGTGAACATCGACCTCCGAATAGCTAAAATTCCCAACTACTTCCTCCCTATAGCAAAATTTTCAAGTGTAAAATGTGCTGCAAAAAGTCGAGTTAGCTGACTTATTTCATTGTTTGTTTGTAAAGGAACATTTTCTTGTTTATTTTCCGCGATAACCCGACTATACCCCACTGTACCCGATCCTCAAGACCAGCTGTGCTGCAAACATTTACAAGCTATTTTATTGTACCCACTTTTTTCGGCAGCGATAAGGTTATTTCTTCTATATACACAATGGGGCCAATTATTTTAAATAGGATGTTGGGATTAGACATTTTTGTAAAATACAGGTTTATAAATCTTATTGCTGATGTTTTTTTTCAAAATGATTGTATGTTTAAAGTAACCTAACTTTTTTAATTGAGATTTTTAATTTATTGCTACTCCTATGTTACTTACTCTCCATCTGCAAAATTTGCGTGACACAAAGGTTAAGGTAACAATTTTTTTTCCCACTAATAATTCGACTACACGGTTGGCTTAGTGTTTGAGTGATCGGCTGCTGCGCTGCGAGTCGCGAGTTCGATTCCCACACGGAGCAAATATTTGTATGGACTATAGATAGTATCCAGATTTAAGAGTCTTGGTATGTGTGTTTAAATGTTTGTAAACGCAACCACGATACAGGAAGAAATTCATAGAGAGTAGCAATGTTTTCTAAAAATAAATTGATACACGCAAATTCTAAATCGTTCTCCACGGTCGTAAGGGATGTGCAGGACGGAAACCGGTGGAGGCAGATGCCCTGTCTGTCTGACAGAGGAGAGATGTCTAAGTTCTGCACGTGAGATATTTTTCTTTTGTTATGACGATTTAGTCGAGGGAAGTGGAATTGGATTAAGGGTATAAACATAAGCAATGTCAGTTCCGTTAAAAAGCCTCTAGAAATACATCTTTAATATTTTCAGCCATCATCATCAACTTTTAATGTCCCCACTGCTGGGACTCACGCCTTCTCTCATAGAGAGGGAGTGAGTTATAATTCACCACGCGGGTCTAGTGCGGATTGGTAGATGTTACATGTCTTCGAATTTTTGTTCTAGGTCATGCCGGTTTCCTCACGATGTTTTCCTTCACCGTTTTCAGAGCAGTGGTGATGAAATAAATTAAATAAAGTAAAATGCCTGCTCGGGTTCGAACCCACAACCTACAATTCGTAAGTCGGGGCCGTAACCACTGGTCCACCACTGCTCTCACTATTTTGTGTACCGAATATTTTGTGCCTCGATTTCTCATGTATGCAACTAAAGTTTCATGAACGAACTTGCCAACGCTGTGGCCATAATATATCACGTTTGTAATTTCGCGACTTGACAAATGGGTTCTGTCGCACATCTGTGACACAGCTGACACACCCTTGCACCTTTGGGGTGAAGAGTCGAGTCATTTGATGGTCCTTTGTTAGGAGATGGTGATTAAGGGAAGTATTTCAATATTATAGATATATAGGTTGGTAAGGGGTTATCTACGTAATACCACAGATAATATAATAATAGCATACAGATGCCTCATCCCATACAAAGAAACCATGCTGAGGTGACTAGAGTTTTTCGGTTCCGTTCCATGGATATAAATGACGTTAGCAGCGACTTGCAAGTAAAAGGGTTTACTCGGTTCGTGAATACATTTTTTAACCCCCGACGGTAAAAGAGGGGTGTTATAAGTTTGACGTGTGTTGCTGTGTATCTGTGTATCAGTGTGTCTGTCTGTGGCATCATAGCGCCTCAACGGATAAACCGATTTTGATTTAGTTTTTTTTTGTTTGAAAGGTGATTATGTCGAGAGTGTTCTTAGCTATGTTTGAATAAAATTGGTTCAGCCGTTCAAAAGTTATGGGCGTTTTACTTTTTGAATCGGGATGTTTTCGCAAGATAAATGTGTCGGGGGGTTTTTAAAATTTTGAAATTTTACTTGTTTGATACAACGAAGATTCATTTTATAGTATTTCTTTGCACGTCTTTTACAGTTTGATTGTACCAAAATGTGTTAGATGAAAATGATTTCAAAAATTCAAAAATTCAAAACCGCTCCATCAATTGGAATCAATTTGAAATTATTCATTCAAATAACGTTTGAAATGTCAAAAATAAAAATAAGTACCCATTATTCCTTGATTTTATGCCTTGGTGAGTTAATCTAACAAGAACATACATTTTTTATGTACGTCTCTAGAAAATCACAAAACTCAAAAACAAATCGAAACTTATCTAGTGCAATTTATTTGAACCAAACTTTCTTTCTTCGCGTTAAGTGCCCGTGGTTATACCCATGAAAAGTTAAATTATCTGCCTTTCTTTAAGAGGGGGTTAACGATTTGAGAACCGCTGAAAAAGATAGAATTAACGTTATTGTAAACCACTTTTCTGATATGATATTTATTAATATTCATACCGTTTTTGTTTGCTTATATTATCCTGCTAGAGCATTTGCCGAGTGTCACCGTCAGTGTTTTACTATTTTATTCCCAGATGATTCTAATTCTGTTCTTCCAATAAAAAACCTTTCCAATTTCTGCAGATGTACTGCGCAAAAGCAATTTTACTCTAGGAGTGACTATACTAAAAACACGAAAACTAGAACAGAAATACGAACAAAATTGCCGACATTTATCTAAAACATTTTCAACAAACAATACGTTAAAGGCAGAAAGAAACAAATAAAACATATATGCCGACATATAAATAAGAAAAGTGTAAAAGCGGTGTCGTCTTTCAATTCCTATTCAAGACTAGAGTCAACAGAAACACATCGGCGATATAATGTGTGTTTCTAACATCGTCGTGCGTGATCCGAATGCCGTGGTGAGGATTTTACAACGTTTGTATATATCTCTTTGTTTCGTTACGAAAGCTTCGATTTCGGGAAGACAGGCTGAAAAGCCGTTAATGTTGACTTTTTGTAAATCTTTATCCCCGTTTGGACTAAATAATGGCGATCAAAAAGTCCTCAGTTTGGACTGTTTGCTGAAGAGAATTTATGAGAAAATAATACAAATTGTTTGCTATGTAGCATTTACTTTCAAGATGTCATCATCATCATCATTTCAGCCGAAAGACGTCCACTGCTGGACATAGGCCTCCCCCAGGCGTCGCCACATTGACCGATCCCGTGCGTCTCGCATCCAGCGCCTTCCCGCAACCTTAACCAGGTCAATGTTCCGTATGGTGCCGGACGTAAAGAATTTCACCATCCCATGTCTTCCCGTGGGTGTCGTAAGAGGCGACTAAGGGACAAACCAGAGAATGGGCAGCAGCGTTCTCTGTGCTTCTATAACAACCATACTGCGATCGCCAACCCGCCTGCCAAGCGTGGCGATTATGGCAAAACCCCCCAATGAATAGCACAAATATAAAATGGCCCCTAGTTTCAAGATGTAATTGAAATAAATGAAAACCCCTTTAACTCTTACCATGAGACCAAACCTAAAATCGTGAAAAATATAAAAGGGGGTTCTGTACCTACATTTAGTCGAGTTAGGCAAACAGAAAAAACGCCTTGGTCAAGGCTGTGTCCGGTGGATGCGAAACGCACAGGATCGATGAGTGTGGCGAAGCTTGGGGAAGACCTATGTCCAACAGTGGAATTCTTTCGGCTGAAATGATGTTGATGCAAACAGCAGGTGACTAACAAGCATTTATTTAGTTACACCTGTCCCGATGACTGTAATCAAATCTTTCAAATTAAAATAGATCTATTTCCCAGTGTCAGATTGAGCTGAAATTTTGGTACACACGTTTGTATCTCGTAACAATGCGATTTTTTTATATAAAAGCTTGTATAAAAAATCTTTTGTTATTATGAAAGCTTGTTTTACAGCAAGAACTACCTACAAAGGTATAGACACTGGTATTATTTGTTAGAATTAAGCAGTTTACCTTGTCATTAGAATTACCGTGTTAACTAGACCGACATAAACAGGATTTAATGTATACCTACCACACTACCGAATACTTTATTGTTCATTCAGATCAGAGCCAAAGAAACTCATTATCCTCATCCAATGAAATACACCTGCAGACCAAAAAGGTTTCGTATTTTTTCTGCTTCTTTCGTCAACAAACACTCTTAATGAATGAAAGTGTGGAAAACAGAAACTGGAAGAAATCCATTTGAAAAGTAATTTGTAGCTGGACATCAAAGGCGTGAGATGTTTACGGTATATTGGGGACACGGATTGTATTATCTGTGAAAATCGTCAAAAGGAAAGGTATCCTTTCATAAAGAACAATGTTATTTGAAGATTTATAAACGACCTTCCTGATGATGGCTTAACGATTTTTGCAATTGCGTTGACATAGACGCAAAGCAATGCAATTCGACTGATTTGCACTTCAAATTTTCTTAGAGAGTGCGCGATCGCCTCTCGACTTAATTTAAATTCCTCCACGGCATCAGGAAGGTTCAGGTGTATAGAGACGTCGCATTAAGCACGTTGCGCCTATCTGTGGGAAACTTAATAGCTACCGGCCAACTTGATATTTGTAAAAAAAACCCGACTGCTTACTGCGACTGCTGCTGCAGTCGGGTTTTTTTTATTTCTTTAATTAACTTTTTTATTTACAACTTTTTCATATATATTTTTTTTATTAGGTTCATTCAAACATATAAGTGTTATATATTTTTGAAATCACTTCTTAAAAAAACCCTTTATTTTGTTACCCCACAGGATGGGTTTGGAAGAAAAATATTTTTTTTCCCCCACAAAATGGCGCCCCAAAACCGCCATTTTTTTCTTTTCCAATTTTTATGTAGCCAGTGACACTTGCAGGGTTAAGATGAATCGATTGACGTAAGAATCATCAAAATCGGCCAACGCTTTTGATCTCTAGAACGCCACATAGGAACAAACATACATACATACTTACATACATACATAGACTTATAAACAAATTACTCTCCTTCGGCAGTCGGGTAAAAATACAGATCATTATATTTAAAATCATAAACGTAAACTATCAAAAACGACTTCACACGACTTCGACTTCTTCTTCTTCGATCTATTAAGTAAACAAACAATCGTTGCCTGATGATGATTTTGTACATTTCTTGACCATAAAAACTTTTCACAAACACGTTACACTATAAGTGCCAACAATAAAAAGCAATGGACTGAAAAAGGGTCTGTAAAATCTTTATCCGCCTGTAGTCCAGTTAACGGCAGTGGACTTTAAAATTTAACTGAATAGCTGAAGAAAACGAGCAGTTCCTCTGAAGTAAAGTATCCTCTTTAAGAATCATTATGCAGTGTAGGTCTGTGTTTTTGTATTGATTTTAAAATGGACGACGGATTAACAGTCCTAAACTGTTATGATAAATAGTGACCCGCTTCTGCCTCGTTAGGTTGCAATTGCTACTTATGTGGCGGCTAGTTTAAACACTTATGTTTGAAAGCCATAAGTATCTAAAACTTACTGAAGACATTGTTTTAAATATCTTAAAAACCGCATCAAAATTTATTGACAATTAATAGAATTAGGCTGGCAGACAGACGCGAAGTCATTCTAATTTGTAGTAGTAGCACCCACCCCTGATACGGACGTGCAATGTGCTTCATTATCATCATCAGTTTTTTTTAATATTCTCACTGCTGGGATCAAGGCCTCCTCAACAACGAGGGCAATGTGCTTATGGCACGTCAAAACATTTAGATTCTAGTGCAATATCCAAATTATATAAATGTTATTAGAAATATACCTGTTATTAGAAATATAATATGTTAATTTCTCCTCGGTGAACACCCAACCAAAGTCGAGCGACGGTGTTTTACACTAAATAATTTTTATTAATATCAAATCTTCTTATCATCCCTTTGTTCTGAACTGAAAATAAGCAGTATGCCTCGAGATGATTCTTCTTCCGTCTGGCAAGGTGAAAGTAAACGAAGTCTGACTTGACTGCCTCGAGGGAAATCAATATGCATTCCTCGTCTACCTGTTGTAACGTTTATTTGTCCCGTTCACAATACGTACAGAGATATAATACCTTATCTGCATAATATTATATCTTTTTTACTGCAATGCACGGAAAGGTAATAATTTAGTGGTGTATTCTCAGTTCATCCATGATTATTTAACAAAAGGTGGCTTTTAATTCATAGGCATTTTTTAAACCCCGCCGGCAAAAGAGGGGTGTTATAAGTTTGAGGTGTGTATCTGTGTGTCTGTCTGTGGCATCATAGCACCTAAACGGATGAACCGATTTTGATTTAGTATTTTTTGTTTGAAAGGTGATTTTGTCGAGAATGTTCTTAGCTATGTTTGAATAAAATCGATTCAGCCGTTCAAAAGTTATGGGCGTTTTACTCTTTGAATCGGGGTGTTTTCGCAAGATAACGTGTCATAATTACGTTTTCAATAGATTGCCGATCGAAGCGTATCTACTATACTAGATAAATTATGTAGCATGAAATAAAATGTAGTAATAAATCAGTCGGGGGTTTTTCTAAATTTTAAAATTTTACTTGTTTAGGCTGTGAAAGTAATCATGAATATAAATAAATTGTACAATAGGACCAACACTGAAATCTAAGTAGCCTTTATACTGTCCCACTGCAGGGTAAAAGCCGTTCTCCACTCATAAGATATTTATTCGGCTATAAGAAAACAGTTGTACCGTTTGCATTCCTTCGAGTTATGCAACCGTAAAGGTACAGAACAGCTCATATATTTCCTTTATCCTACTTTAACAAAGTTTCAAAAAACACGATATCACTAAGTAAATTTTTTAAATAGTACTAAATGATCTGTATGCTGGAATAGCTACCAGGCTCAATAATGGGACTGGGTAGTTCAGACACATGCACAACGACTGCTGGCCAAAAGTCTACACACAATGGACGCCTGAAAATGGTCAAAAAGGTGGCGAGAATAGTTCGAGGATGCTTCACAGAAAAGTTACCTGAAGATCTTGGGAGAGGCCATTTCCCAACAAACGTATTAAAATACATTTTTTTTGTAGGTCTTCGGTCCTCGTGATAGAGGATGTCTCACAATCACTTTTCTATTCCAAGTCGCCGTTCCATTAGTTATGTATTGTCTTTGGTACCTAATACTTATTGGTCGTAAATTACAGATGGTCTCCTCTCTGCCTTGTATACTTACTTACTAATTATAATCTCGTCAAGTCAACGCCAACCAGAGCCCTATTCATAGTTAATCGCAGTGCGTACTCGGTTCAATTAGCGATTTAATATTCAGTAGGTACAAGACGTGATTGCATCATGTGATCATCACAAAGCGATAATGTGTGACGCTATAGAAATTGATACTTTATTGATAAGGGTATAAGAAGAGTATTACGTGGTGGGCATATATTAAAAAAAGATACGCAAATATTTTTTTTGCTGTTTGTTCCTATTGTTATTAAAAGTTGTTATTTTTTTTTTAATAAAAATAATCATCGACATGAAGAAGAACAAGTATTTTACTTGGATTCATAACATAATATTTTAAGTAGTTCAATGCGAGGTGCATTTAACAAAATTTTCATCGAAGTTTTATAGACATTATAGACACATAAGTAATAAATACATCATCATCTTCAAGTTTACTCCTAGCACCTGTCACCCAGGTATATATTTCTGATGACTAGAGGCTGAAGCCGCAAAAAAGGCATTCTTTCAGCAAAAAATAATTTAAAAAAGCTCAAAATGGCACGAGTTTAGATTCAAACATCATCATTATCACGTATAGAATGTCACATTGTTTAGAGCCCGTTAGGCTGTTACCACCACATTGGCTGACTTATTCTACATCGCATTACATAAAAAGATCTTGCCATCGCCCCACATATTACTGCTTTGCATGTGTAGCCACCTTAAAGATGAGCAATTAGGCGCTATTGTCTGAGTGTTGTCAACACATCCCTTATGTATTGTGCCATTCTATGCATTGATTTTATCAATCTGGAGGCTAACAGGGATTATTGTTCGATTATGATACGAATCGTGTGGTGGTATTTGTGATTAAAATCTTATTATACAAGGGAAAACTAAACTACGAGCTGCACATATTTTATCACCAGGGGCCTTTAAGTCAAGAGTGAATAGGTTACTTCTACGCAAGCTATTTCTGCTTCATCTTCAACCACATAATCGCTTACCATCAAATGAGATAGTGGTTAATCGCGAGCCTATAAAATTTTCAAAAGAAAAATCACAAAAGAGAAACAACTAGTGGCTAAATTGTCGAATATTGTCATCATTACGCCGTTGTCCCTTGTTACATGGGTAGCCGCAACACGTTTTATTGTTTCATTGCTTCCTTATTAGGGTTCCATACCTCAAAAGGAAAAACGGAACCCTTATATAGGGTCACTGTGTTGTCCGTCTGTCGTGTCTGTCCGTCTGTCTATCAAGATACTTTATGTCGGGAACGCGTGGAGGTATTGAGTTGAATTCAATATCGTATACTAATATTTGCAACTCCTTGCAGCTGTGAAAAAAATCAAACTTCTAGATTTACGCTATCAGGAGATAACAGCCATTAATGACGAATATTTTACGCTCGCAAGAGAATCAAAATCTACAGGATACTTCCCGTTGGTCTAGAATCATGAAATTTGGCAAGAAGCAATGTCTTGTAGCACAAGTATAGGAAAAAATCCGAAATATGTGAATTTATACCTACTTCAAAAAAAAAAAATAACTTATTGTAGTTGGCAAACTGATCCCGACTTATGTCGATGTATGGGGACTACAGTTTTCCACACGTACTTGGCCAGATTTTCTTTATTAGACTGCCTCACACAATCCAATCATATTTTCTTTACCTTTTAATGTATCCACATTCATGTTCATCACACTTTTACTTAAACAGGTTTCTAAATATTCATAAAATGAACACTAACAGCATCTTACCCATTATGTCTAGTGACTTTACTTTATAGGAGAAGCTGTGGACTCAACAACGATAAAAAACTGACAAAGTAATTTCCACCATACAAAATACCTCTTAAAACAAAAATGGTATCATTATTTAAGCTTTAACTGCCGGTAAAAACGTAATCTCAGCAAATAGTCCCCGGAGGGTACAAAGAACGTATCTAAACGAATTCTGTTACATTTTTATACGGAATCCCGATCTCCAATCAAGTAACTGAGGGCCGAGAACAAGACATAAAGGACGAATGAGATAAATGCAGAAGGTCGTCTCCATACAAAATTATCGCTCTCTAGCCCTTAATCCAATTTTTTCGGGGTCGGTTGACAACATGTCTTTTTTTTCATAAATCGCTATAAGCTTTGATCTCAGTAGTCGGGGTCATTATTTTCAGCCATATCATCTTGCATACAGTCCATCTATCGTTACTTTGGTTCTTAAGAGTGAAAAGATGGAGAATGGCTATAAGGGTACCCACATTCATGTTCAAGACTTTCCTCACAATTTCCTTATAATGCAAAGGAATGAGGAAATTGTGCCCATACCATAATAATCGATGTCCATAAAACTTCACAAGGTAAGCTCCATAAATCGAGCGAAAATAGTGAGCCTATTTTCGCTCGATTGCACAGTTGCACAGATACGCACAGACGCATGTTTACGGTGTCGGTGATCTCAAACAAGTGTGCGTGCATTTTCGTTCGTTGTATGGAGTCGACCTTCTGTACACTTCTATTTTCTACTTTAAGAGTATGAAGACTTCTGAATTGTTCAGGACTTGGAAACGTTCGCCCTTACTGACTTACAACTTTATATATTTCTGAGGAGAAATGAGGAACCCTATTTGGATGCCTCGGGTGTTAATTTTGTATCTTCAGGAATGGGTATTCGAAAAAAGACTGAATTCGTATTTGTACTCGTGCTGAACTGAACTTTCAATGAAAACACAGAAAAAAAAATTTGCGTATCTATAATCTTTATTTTTGTCTGTGTGACAATGATTGCCTCATCGGTCTAAACTAATATTATAAAGAAGCATAATTGATTGTTTTTAATGAAAAATCTCTGGTATAAGGTCAGATTGCGAATATGTTTTCACTGATAGATAAATTATACCCGATTGTCATATGCTACTTTTTATTCTTAATCAATGCAAATTTCCTGCTGGATAGGCCATGGCAGCACAACCGAGGACAAAATCTGGGGGATGACTCTTAGAATAAGGTTATTTTGAGTGTGTGTAAGGTTCAGATGTATATGACTTGTATACATCTGTCCTTTACGCAAACTCAAAATAACCTTACTCTAAGAGCTTATGGTCACCCTCCAGATCATAAATAGTTTTAACATCGTATCTCTTTTTTTTACAAATAAGTAAAAATATATATATACTATATTAGTTGCGAGGTAAATAATTGTCTGCTTGTTTAACCCCCGACGAAAAAAGAGAGGTATCATAAGTTCCTAAATGGATGAAACGATTTCGACTTAGTTTTCTTTTGTTTGAAAGGTTTCTTTATCGAAAGTGTTCTTAGCTGATGTGTGATGAAAATCGGTTGAGCCGTTCAAAAGTTATGGGCATTTTACTTTTGAATCGGGCTATTTTCGCAAGATATCGTGTCATAATTACGTGTTCAAGATAGATCGGAGTGTGTCTGCTCTTAAATACATTTACGTAAAAGATGAAAGAGAAAAAAATACTTGGCGAATGAAGAACGTGTCAAAGCTTACTTTAATAACAAAGTTTGTCTTGTATGAAAAACACTGAAGTTCAAATTCATATCACAGTAATCTGGGGTAAATCAAAGGGTATTTGCTATTTTACCACATACATAGGTCACGGATAGTACAACTTTAAACAAGACACTATAATAATCAGTCAATAACATTTTCATTGCTGGGAAGCAGGCGCTGTTTGTGCGAGAGACCACAATCCACCATTAAGGCCCAGTGTGCAGATATCAAAAATGCCGTTTTTTTTTTGTTTTAAGACAATTTCCTCATGACGTTTTCCTACACCGTTTTCAAAAAAGTGGTGGCACAGTGGCAACGGCCTCTTACTTATTTATTTATCTCCTTGTCTTAAAGTTGTAGGTTCGAAACCCTAACTGTCTTATTAATAAAAATGGCGTATTACCAGCTTATTCCGAAGTTACTCTTGGACTAGCTAATCCCGGAGTAACTAAGGATTAACTAGGGTTTAGCAATGTTATTAATAAACATGGAATAACCTCGGACTGACTATTCATTCTTTACTCTTGGATTTACGCGTAAGCTATGGCAACCCAGTTGAATTTAAAAGTAAAAAAGAATGAGCTAGTGAATAGAATAAAGAAAGTTGATGACATAAAGTAGAAAAAAAAAGAAAAGATTACCGGACATAAAGACATCTGTCATAGAGTTTTGAAAGTGCAATTTTAAATTTATCTCAACAATTTCAACTTAAATCGCATAAAATAGAATATTATAAATGCGAAAGTAGCTCTGTCTGTCTGTTATCTTTACACGCTTAAATAGTTGAACCGATTTTGGATGGAGTTAGTCATTGAGATAATATATACTACATAATTACCTCAATGGCGTTAGTTTGAGACCCTGGGAAGGACATAGGATGGTTTTTATCCCGGAAACCATCCTTATGGTGGTGGCAAGGGAGATGGAAATTTGTATGGTGAACCAATAATTTCTCAAGTTAGGCGACTCACCCTCAGTTTCCCACCTTAAAATTATCGGAGAATTAATGTGACAAATTGTCAAGCACGCGTTATCTGCTGTGATTGGTTGAATGAATGTTCAACAGCCAATCACAGAAGATAACGCGTGATTGACAATTTGTCACATTAATTCTCCGATAATTTTAAGGTGGGAAACTGAGGGTCACACATCTACAATATTATTACGCGACAGCGAACAGCTAATATTTAATATTCGTAGTGCTTTGATAGATCTGATGACGAGTGTACCCCTCATACCAATGTTTATCTACTTCGGTTTCGTTATATTCGAATTACAAAATTGACAGCGGTTTCATTGTGATACACATAACGACATCGAATTGCATTATGCGAATCGTCATAAATTCTAAAACACAAGCAAAGACATTCTGAACATACAGCCAGGTACCTATAATATTACTACGAAATCGAGACAATGTAAATGATGTTTTTAAAAATGGAACAAGTTTAGAGCAAAAGCATTTGGCTGTTGCGGCTACAATATATTTGCCGAGTGTCATTCTGAATTTCGACAGTTAATTATTGGAGTATTTTCAATATCACTTGATGTTTAAGAAATTTTTAATAAAATTTGGAATAAAATTTTACTCAGAATTATTTTCCCGCGTCCACTTTTATTTTATTTTTTTATTTAGTCTTTATTAGGTATAAGGCAAAAATAGAGCAGTTGCGGCTACAAATAATTTACTACCAGAAAAATCAAGACATGTATATAGAAATGAAATACTTAAACACACTTCCTGAAATACTTATTTGTCTGTATCTGTGTTTTATCCTTCCTTCGTAGATAAAATCTTGTATGCAACTGTACGTTATTGGTCTTTTAATAATTCGTGCCCACCTATTTCGGTACGCGCTACGCTTGTACCGAAAAATGGCACTCGTATTAAAAGACCGTCCATAACGTAACAGTTGCATAAATAGCTATAATAAAATAGCTAAGTATTAACCACATCTCCTTTATGCCAATTCCTGAAATAGTGTTTCCTGTTTCATCCTACGTTGTATTATTTTGATAAATGACTAGAATAAGAAAGGTTAAATACTAAAATATGGAATGATTGTGAATATAAATACAATATATTTATTTTAAACTAAAAATTTTCATTATCAAAACACAACGAAAAAAATGACAATCAAACATAATAATTGTAGTTGCCATGGATACACTCTTTTTTTGTTTCGGGGTGGAAAATCCTCATTGGATGTCCTCCGCCCTGGGGGGCGAAGGGGTCTGTCAGACTTGTACTGACTAAAAACCACCCCGGTGTTCCGTCTCACACCTGCACCGGGGGTCGCGGGAACAACGATACTTCCGCAACCCCCGGCTAGTGCCGGCCCGCCTCTGCGGGCCACGATCTCGGGTTGGGGGGGAGTGAGGTGTTGGACTCCCCCCGCGACGTCTAAGAGGGGCGCGCGTGGAACACTACGCGCCACCACCTCGGGTCCTGATATCTGGGGGGCGACGGACGTCCCCGAGTCCGTCGCCCCTGGACCCATTTAGGGGGGCTGGAAGAGGGCGTTGTCCGCCCTCCGCCGACGCCCGGCGCGTCTTCTGCGGATCGGGTTAGCGGATGAAATCTCCCTCTCCCTCTCCGCAGCTTCCTTCTGCGAGACGACTGTTTCGCAGAAGGATACCACCGCGTCCCAGGACTCCTCGCTGCCGACCATAGACTCGACTACAGCCGGCAGCGACAGGTCACTGCCTACTTCAGAGATGAGGGCACGGCGTGGCTCCTCCCAAGCGGCACACTCTGCCAGCGTATGCCGCGCCGTGTCCTCCCGGCAGTCGACGCAGTGGTGACACCGGGCGTCCGGCTCCCTGTTTATGCGACACAGGTACTTCCCGAAGCAACCATGCCCCGAGAGCACCTGCGTCACCCGAAACGACAGGGAGCCGTGCCTCCTCCCGAGCCAGCGCTCGAGCACTGGCCGGACCGCCTCGATGGTAATGAGGCCGGCGGTAGGTCGTGAAAGCCTGTCCCGCCATTCCGCCACCAGGACCTCGCGAAGCTGAGACTGACGCAACTCCATATGTTGCTGCATCAGTCCTTCGCCCCGCGCCCGCGCTTCCTCGCGCCACCGATGCAATGACGCGAGTACCTTCGCCTCCAGGTCCCAGGGCGGGGATCCGGCCAATGCACAAGCCGCCTCGTACGAGATCGTGCGATATCCCCTGATGACTCTGACGGCCATCGCTCTCTGCGGCTTTCGCAAAACAGCGATGCTGCCGGCCGTCAGGTCAGCCGCCCAGATCGGGGCCCCATACAGGGCCATCGATCGCACGATCCCCACGTAGAGCCGCCTACAGGCAGCGCTCGGGCCCCCCAGATTGGGAAGCAGCGTTGACAGCGCCCCAGCCGCGCCCAGCAACTTGGGCGCCAGCCGTCGAAAGTGGGGGCCGAAATCCCACCGGCTGTCGAGCACCAATCCCAGGTACTTCATGGTTGACTCGACAGCGATTCTCTTAGTCCAACCTTGATCCGACCTTAAACAAGCTAGCACCATGGTGTAACTTTTAGTCCGAGACTAGAGTCAGATTAGTATAATCCCTCCTTATTCCGTGTTTATTAATACGGAAATTGGTTAGTACCAACCTAATGCTTGGACTAAAGTTAATCTTACCTTAGTCCACGTTTATTAATTAGACGGTAATTGTGTAAACGGAAAATCTTTAGAATACCCAAATTAAGGAACAAATCTTTTCTTTTGTGAAAATTATAAATAAAAACATCTCTTTCACTTACACAAATAGCGTACACCAAACCTAAGCAACTCAACGAACAATTGCACTAATTCACTTATCATAATGGCCACCAGGACAATACAAGTGTACTACTGTGTGTTTTAATATCGTGGGACAAGTAATATACGGATAACTTTGTTGTCAACCCTATTCGCACAGACATTTGAAAACCAACCTTACATCTTCAAAATAAGTTTGCTATTACATTGGTGTGTTGACAAGAATTGTTGACAACCCTATTTCCGCACACATTTGAAAACCAACCATACATACACGAACTAAGGTTGCTATTACCTCAGTGAGGTAACAAGAGGTTTTAATAAAAACAGAATTACACAGTGCGGTGCTATAAGGGTCTCATTATGGCAGAACTCGTTGTTACGTGGTCAAAAGAAACAATCTGCTTGATAAGGAAACTAAATGTTAATGTTTTGTTCTGTTTTACTTATTTCTAAGAGTGAAATGAGATAAAACTGGGAGTTATAGAAACAGTTTATTGTACTGTAGGAAAGGATACAGTGTTGTCGGTGATAATGAAAGTACTAGAATTATCAAATCAAGTCAAAATGTTTATTTGCGAGAATAAATCATTGTGTATTAAGGGCGGTAAGTAAGGAATTACGATCGAGACTCTAGTAGAAGCCCGAAGTCGAAGACTGAGGGCTTTTTGAGTCGAGGTTCTTAATTCCCGTACCGCCCGTGATACATACAATGTTTTTCATCACATTTGCGAGTAATAATTATGAATTATAGCTTTAATACACAAGTCAGCACAGCTGTGATTACGAAATACGTGAACTTTTTTTTAAGCGGTTGGCGAATTTTTGCCCACACCACAGATTATACAGTGTTTCGTTCAGAAACTTTAAGGGCAAATACTTACGTAGGTATACAGCCATGACGGAGTGTAAAAAGAATTAAATAATTTCGACGTTTTCATACTATAACTATTAAAATCGATTATTTAGAACATTAGTTGAGTATTTAAGTAACATGTAGGGAGATTGCAAAAAAAAATCCTGTTTAGATAACATTTTAAGACAATTTTTCAATTGCGTGTAAACTCATTGCTTGAACTTGCATGCCCTGTGTGCTGTGCCATAAATTAAAAAAATATTACTTACCGCCCTAGGGTTTCATGACAAAAAGAAAGCCCGAGGGTTTTATATGGGGCATTACGGCCAAGTTAACCTGTATGTTTAGATACTGTTTACGTGCAAGTGTGATGAAAATACAATTTTCACAATAGAAGATGATGAGCACAGTTTTCATTATGATTCATGGAAATCCCAGCAAAATATGCTCTAGCAATGTGCTCATAAAAATCATGTAAGTAGTCAAAACTAAATCCATCCTCAGACCTCTAAGGTTTTAATTTATCATAATAGTACTCGTATATATTAAGTACCGTTGATCGTAGTACCCAACTGAACCTAACTAGATGTTTCGTTAATTAAAAGGCTTTCATTTTACGCCCTGGGATTAGCTTCCTTAAAAGGCCCGTTTGTTACACAAAACTACAAGGTATTTCAGCCCTAGTCCTAATTTCATCTTTCACACAAAGCACAAAATAAAAAGGCAATATAAAAGAGGACTATTTGAATGAAAATGATGGCTGTTTAATGCCATTTTTACACTGCTCCTTAAAAACATTATCATTGTCCTTTTTACTGAATCTTGCTGATTTCTATTATCCTGGAATATCCCACAGCTGAGCAAAGGCCTGTTCTCTTATGAATTCCAACTTTTTAGATCCAGAACGGATGTGGATCGGTCGTCGCTTGTTTTTCAGTTCATCCAGCCTTATTCTATGGGGTCTACTGACGCTTTTAGTCGGTGGGGCTCCAGAGGTAATTATGGCTCTGGTCGTCCCAATTTATTAAGGTCGGCCATGTGTCAAATGCATAGTTGGCAATCCTTTCAGCATGCTCAGCGGAATATTTTGATTGAACTTTTTTAGTATATCTTTTGCTCTGCCATTTTGTCTGTTGTATTGTGTGTATGTTTTATACATGTTTTCTATTCTCTCTTATTCTTCTTTACTTCTCTATTTTTCACCATCTCAAGCAATCCTCTTTCAAAACAACAACAACAACTAAATAAACCAGCTGTATTCGCTTCGTTAGTAGTATTCCTCAAAAACATTCCATACAAACCTCCCTTTATATTAAATTTGCGAGAATACAACTGCAATTTAAAATTTCGTCCGGAACATGCAAAATTATGTTCGTACTGTTATTAAAAACAAAGATGGTTACAGAAAGTCAACTTCTAAGATTTTTTTTAGAAAAAACAGGCATACGCACACATAATAATAGTTCTAAAATTAACTTATATAAGTTTTTTTATACAAGTTTTTTGGGTAAATAAATGATTAAATTTTAAAAAATAATGTGTTTTTGTTGTGTAACGCATAGACGTATACTTACGGAGATCGCAAACTGTCTAATCCTCGATTTCTATTTCAAGTTATTATTTAGCATTTGTCAAACTCTAATTAATCCTGTCAAACCTGTCAAAGCATAAGTGAGTTTGCAATCGCTGACACAAAGTTTGCCTAAGTGTGCGTGCATTTTCGCTTGTTTTACGGAAGGTATAGTCATATTTGAATTTATAAACTATTCTATATTAGTATGGGAGATACAATGTTTTTAGGGTATGGTTCTGCCTTCCTTGAAGAAGGTTGTTAATTTTCACGGCCAGAAACAGTTCTTAAAATTGTCATAATTTTAAGAACTGTTTCTGGCCGTGAAAATTGCTTGCCTTATCAGGCAGTGAAGAGGCAACCTTCTGTGTATTCACTTTGTCATAATACTATTGTTTGTCGTAGACCCGTGACGTGAACCATTATTTGGGTCTGTATTTATTCGGCTTGTAAGCACCTTTTGTTTCTTTTTACTGACGACAAATTAGCCCTGTGTAACAAACAAATCTTGAAATGTTTTTCCCCTGAATATAATTATTACTCTGAAGCTTGTTTATTTCTGTTTTGATTGTAGCAATTGACAGTTACTTTTGGGGTAGCTTTGAAAGCTTATCTAATCTGGCAGAGTTTGAAACGAAAGGTTTTAAATACAGCTTTTTACTTTGGTATTGTTTGCCGCGTCGTTATTTTTTTTTAATAAGTGTCGTCTCATAGTTAAATTAAAATGATTTTCCTACTGATTAATCTGGCTATCCTGTGGAGACTAAACTAGAGCCTCCAGTCAGGCATAAGAAGCTTAACCTAAGCGGCCACGATGAGGGCTACCTACCCCCTGGCCGATTCGTTGTGCTCCTTACATTTTGAGTTACACGATTACTGACACAGCGATACGTGGACTGACTGGACAGAGTCACTCAAATTTGTGTGCTCTTTTCATCAAGAGACTACCTTAGACATTAACCTACATGGACCTCACATATGTAACTTATTCTTTTCAAAGATTTCGGCGTTTATTCTCAGAGTAGTTGGCTAAGAAACACCAAAAAATGTGTTTAGATGACCAATTTACTATACTTAATTTTTCATTACAAATGTTGTGCAGTTAACGTTAAATATGCTGCTGGCAAATGCAAAAATATAATGGAGTCCGCCCTCTACTCTAAAGATCCGCAAATTAAAATATTTTCTTAAATAGGCTATACTAAAAATGCAGAACTACATCAAGCTTTGCGATTTTTATGTTGATTTCTAATGGGCTATCAATATTCATTAACGCATAGACATTGAAGTTGGTGCAGTCTTCCTTGCTCTGCAGTCTATACCTACCATAGACTATACGCTACAGATTCTAAAGCCTTTCAAGAAAGACGGGAGCTGTCAAACACAAGCGCCGCTCATTATATTCAACGTCATTATGTCCGTTTTAGCCTTATTACTTTGCAGCTTTTAAAATAAAATGCTATGCTCTGGAAATATGGGAAGAATAATTAATAGGTGGCAGGGATAAAAATATAGACACAGAAAAGACAAATAATATTAAGACATGTAATATCTTATTGTGTTTACGGGCGCGAAAGCATTAGTTAGATTTAATGTTTGTTTTATTTTTAATATTATAACATTCAGTTGATAGCTAAATTTGACCATTTCCTTTCTTTTTATTTAAAATGTTGCGATATCCGGTTCAATTTATATTATGATTTAATTTGATCAAATCTTTTATAATTCTTTAAAAATTAAGGGATTTCCAGTTGACATTTTATAAGGATTTAATTTGACTGTTTCCTTTTAATTTCTTTAAATTATTATGACATCCGGTTTTGTTTAAATAATAATTTACTTTGACAACTTCCGTTTTATTTATTTTAAATATTTTTCTACCGTTTGAGTAAATATTGTAAGGATTTGTTTTGATAACTTTCTTTTTAATGTTTTCCGCTTAATTTTAATAATTTTTACATCCGCTGTCACCTTTTATGCTTGTTATTTTCGGTGTATAAAAACCAATGTAATTGTAGAGGAAGATCACTCTTCCGCTACCATGGATTAAACGCCTTATACTGAACTAAAGTATTTTTTTATTCGCCATTTACTCTAACTGTGAACTGTTACTGTGTATAAATGTTGGTGCAAACCAATATTACGTGTGAACTTAACAACGATGGCGGCCAAGCGCTAACATGTTTGTATTCCCTGAAAGAATACGCAACAATCTGTATACAATTAACAAAAATTAATTCATAAAAAAATCATGAAATGAGGATACATTATCATAAAAATGAAAAAAAAAAGTAAAATGGAAGAATACGGTTGAATTTCATAATAGCCTTTTTATTTAGGAACTGTACGGCACTTACCTTTGAGGAATACTTAGTATACAACTACCGTAGCACATACCTTTTTTATTATGTCAAACACAGTTGAGACGAAAGCCTCTCAAGCTGTCAAAACTACTTAAGACAAATTAATTCAATTTGGAAAATTATACAAAAAGATGGTTATTTTGTACGAAGATCAATTAGAAGACCTGCTACTTCTGCTTTTTCCAATGAAAATAAATTAGCATGCCATCAGGCCTGTATTCCTCGATGCGTAAGTGCTCGTTCACATAGAGGTCCGTTTTACAGATCCGCTTTATCTTATACATTTTTATTCGGCTCTGACGTATGTATGAGCCAAGTCCGAAAAAATACCGATCCGACAAAATATACAACAGTCCGTTTTGGTGCTACACTGCACTGCACTGTCCGTATTGTCTGTTAAAACGCTACATGCGGTGTGAACATCACCTCCAGTAGCAAGAGATCCGTTAAAAACGATCTTAGAAATACGGATGTTCTGTGTGGACGTATCCTCTGTGCACAGTTGTACCTTTAGGTAGTAGAGCTACCTTTCGACAGTTTATCTGTAGTAGGTGAACCTAAAGCTATCAAACGGGCACAAATTTGGGTTACTGAGAAGATATGTCAGATGGAAATAGATTTTGCAATCCGCAACCTAATGGGGTTGTTGACAAAAATATTTATGTAGTGCATCAGTTAGATTACCTAAATATATTGGATATGTATTTTTTATTTTGCCACAAAAATAAAAACATGCGACATTGCATGCGACGATACAGTGCGTTGAAATATCGTGTACGTCACGGTGTGCTACACTTTATACTGAGAAAGTGACGTAACAAGTCGCCACTCCGGCACTTTGATGTGCTTTATTTTGGTATTTTTTTATTATTTGATATAGCAAAAAATACGGGTTCAATATTATTTGATAATCTCAATGACGGACTAATGAAATTATTCGACACAGGAAACATCCCAATTGGATAAAATAGAATGGTGTCAATAGCAAACTCTTTCACTTTGATAATTCAACATTATTCATTGCGTGTTTAACGCTGTGGGAGTATGCAGATTCTACTCGTATCAAGCTCCTTTTAGGGTTCCGGTATTTTACTCAGCCTGAACCGGGAATTGGACCCAGGATCTCATGCTTTACAGTAGCCCTTGCAACCAGTACATTGACGAGGCAGTAAAATAATATCATTCTTAAAAAAACTCTAATGTCTTCACAATTCAAAACACAAAAAGTAAGTTCGCTACATAAAAGAAGTTGATAAATCTGTCACGGGGACAAATCACAGGATTCTACAGCGACAAATTGTAACTCGTGAAATATGGTGGAACCCTTTAGTCTATTCAACTAGACGACGTTCTTTTAAGAACTAAATATATCAGTCTGAAAGGTTTTAAAGAAAAGTGCCATTGCCATTTTTAACTGAACGAAACTTAAATTCAAAATGTTATTTGATTTCAAATAAACCTAAATGTGTACTTATAAAACGTAAAGCTAGGTTTTCGTTTCTTATGAAAAAATACTGACAAGAAATATTTTATAATAATATTTATGAAAGAAGAAGAAGAATTGCCAAACTTAAGTGGCAGTGGGCAGGGCACATTGCTCGCAGAACGGATGGCCGATGGGGCAGAAAGGTTCTGGAGTGGCGACCGCGAACCGGAAGACGTTGCGTTGGAAGGCCTCCCACCAGGTGGACCGATGACCTGGTGAAGGTTGCAGGGATCCGCTGGATGCGGGACGCACGGGACCGGTCAATGTGGCGACGCTTGGGGGAGGCCTGTGTCCAGCAGTGGACGTCTTGCGGCTAATATGATGATGATGATGATGATGAATATTTATAAAGGCTTTACAATTTTGTGAAAACTTCTTTAACCCCGTTATGATTTGAAACTCGATGAAACGAAAAAGAGACAATAAAAAAACAAATGTACCTATACCTCTATGACATAGTGCGAGAGAATGATATAGAATACAGATTATAATATATATTGTTTCTTTTTTAAGGTATCACTTCTACCTACCGCGTGTGAACTGTACACATGTACCAACGTAAAATCAAATATTAGATAACACATCGAAACTTCTATGAGTCTACAACCGTGTAATGCTCTCATATTCACAAAAAAAGCAACTACAAAAAATAATTACTTAATTTCTTTAGTCAACCATTCTATCATCTTTTATAATCTCATACCAGAATACAAAGTTTCTTCAAAGTCTTCAGGCGACTTTATTACTTCTTCTTTACTCCGTTCGCAGTCCCATTCATCAAGAAAATTAAATTTGAACAAGCCTCCAAGATATTTACAAAAGAAAACTTCTAGAGCAATTTAATTCAAAAGTAGGAGCTAATACTGGTAATAGCGCTCGACAAACCGAAAGACAAACGGGAGTGAAACTTCGAAGCCTAGCAAAGTACTTAATAATTACCAGGATTTGGTAGGAGTTGTGCTGCAATGGCTGTGTAAGCGTCTTATGTGCACGAGTTGCAATTTCGGGGAAGCCTTGCGGTATGGATAATGTGCAGGTACTGTTAGTTGCATTACATAATTATACTATAATGTTCAGTACTGCTGGGATTCAGGCCTCCTCTCTGTGGGAGGGAATGGGCCAGAATCTACTAGGCGAACCCAAAGCGGGTTGGTGATGTCACATTTCTTCGATTTTTTTAGTTCTAGAACATGCCATTTTCCTGACGATGTTTTCGTTCACGGTTTAGTTGCGTATACGATTTGAAATAATAGAAAAATATAGAGCAATAAGATTTTGTATAGTATTATAACAACAACGAAATATTAAGATTAACAGTTTTTTTTTTAATTCTTGATGGGCTCGCGCTTGACCACTATCTCACCTGATGGTAAGCGATGATGTGGTCGACTGTGTAACACGCTTGTCTTGAAGTAACCTATTCACTCTTGACTTAAAGACCCCGAGGTTGTAGCTATCTGGAAACACAGACTCCGGCAGGGAATTCCACTCCTTAGCTGTACGCATAATGAAAGTATTCCCAAAACGTTTAGTGCGTATGGGTAGGATGTCTACCATGTAGCGAAATGCATGTAGCATGTAGATCATTAAGAAATGTTTTTTTTCTGGGCAATAAACATGTAGTACCTACGACAAAGCAAAGAAAGCAAGCCAAGAAATAATAAGTCTATTTTCTTTCATGCAAATTGTTTGTAAAGAAATTAGAAAGAAAAAGTGTTTATTCGCCGCAAAAACGACATACAAATCCGAAAACTTTTGGGGCAAAGTGAAATGAACCTACCGTTTTTTCAAAAGAAATAAAAATGACCAAACATCATAATAATGAATCGCATTTGACTTCATAATTTAAAAGGAGCATTGTTAATTGGCAGATTATTAAAATTGGACTACAGTAGATTGTTGATAATAATGATATTATAGGGGATACAGAATCCAAAACCGTCATCATCATTTCAGCCCAAAGACGAACGTAGGCCTCCTCCAAGTGTTGCAACATTGACCAGTCCCGTTATAGAATCCCCGTAATATCAAAAACTAAGTATTAATGCCACAAATATTGTACCAAGAAAACTTGAAATTGCTCATCACTTGAAACTTGTACAATTGTTTGTATCTCAGATTCATCTCGGTGTTCAGAACTCATAACTTAGCTAAGATAAATATCTTGTTAGGTACGTGCATCTAAGTCTACACTGCAGATAATACTTATCTTCTTGCAATAGTGCCCGTTTTTACTAAGGATAGGCGCCATCTAAAAGTACAGTAGCAGTGATTTAGCGTAGCGGGCACTTGCTGGATGCGAGACACTTACGACCGGTTGATGTATAAGAATATGAATAAATTATTTGATGAGTTTACATTCAAGTGGATTGAATCCCTAGATCTCACACTAGGATTCCCTGTGTCGTGAGATCCAGGCTCCTTTGTTCCGTTAGCAATTTTTATAAAAGGCACAATTTTAAATCTTAAAATAGGTAAAGAAGAGTGTATACATGGTGCTGTGATTTTTAACAGTTGTGTTGGTGTTGTAAGAGAGTGTCTGTATGTTATACGTATGATAGTGAGTGCACGTGTATATTTGTGTATAGTCAATGTGTGTACTGTGAGTTTTTACTAAGCCAAGAGAACTTCCGTCATATCGTAGTCCAATGTAAGAAGCTAGTTTGTTACAGTCACTCTGCATTTTTTGTTGTGTTGGTTTTAGTATTTTTTAAGATTATTGACTTTCGCGTATATGTGTGGACCAATAAAACCGTAAGACCTTCTGCCAATATTTTTGCGGCATTGGATTTTATTCCAATCTACCCTTCAACTTAATATAACACAAGTGCTCAAGGCAGTTTTAAGAAAACTGAGGATGACAGAAAGTATGTAAAGCTGTCTGACCCTAAGAACAGCCACCCCAGTATAAAGTTTATTCGTGGGATACCGGTACGGTCGTCTAAAGACAACTTTAAGTAGAGCGCCTTGAGCTTGTTCCACATTAATTAGTGAGGTCTTACCCGCACCGCCCCACGCTACTATGCAGTAATTAAGAACGGATTGACACAGTGAAAAGTAAATCATCTTTAGGACAGAATCATCAGCAACCCTGCCCAGTTGCTTAAATATACGCAGCATTGTTCTGATCCTGCCCTTTAGAGCGCTAAGGTGTGCAGACTATGTCAATCTATTATCCATTATCACTCCTAGATACTTAATAGAGTCAGTTTGGTCGATGTAAAGGCAAGAGCACTGGTCGGTTCTAATAAAAGGATGCAGCCGCAAACAAGATACACTTTTAGGGGCAGTACGTTCGGAAATAGCAAAGTGGATTGCCTTGGTATTTGCCAGTTTGCGACAGCCTTTACCCCGCTCTCAACCGCGCATTGCACTTCGTCCCATGTTTTCCCATGAAAAACTATCGCGGTGTCATCGGCATGAGTGAAAATTTTAGCATGTGGGAGATTCAAGCTGCACAATCTATATAAATAAATAGAATAGGACCCAGCACGCTACCTTGGGGAACACCGAAATGTACGGTAGTTGGATCACTACAATATTCTCCTAGCACAACTCTTTGCGTTCTATTACAGAGATATGAAAAAAAACAATCTGAAGCAATGCCACGGACTCCCAAAAGTGTAATTTTCTTAATCAGAATATTCCTGGAGATTGTATCGAAGGCTTTTGCAAGGTCCAGGAAGACGCTAGCACATGCCTGTCCTTGACCTAGGTTCAGAGTAATGAAGTCGGCTAAGTTTGTTACTGCATCCTCCGTGGTACCTGCCAACCCGAAAGCCGACTACTTGCAAGTAGTCTCGTGTTGACCACTTTCTCAAGAACTTTAGAGAGAACCGTTAGCAGAGAGATTGGCCTATATTTTGCGGGCTTTTTTGGATCTCCGCTTTTGAGTATCGGGCAAATATTTGCAATCTTTACAACACCCGTAGTTAAACTTACATTGAATAGGAAGGCAATCGGCCCAACTAAAACATGCGCGCACTGCTTAAGGATTGCGTTATTAAACTCATCATATCCTGTTGCTGACGTCGCTTTAAGATGAATAATAAATGTGAATATATCTTTTCCGTCAGTCGGAGCAAGAAATAAAGAGTCTGGACTGTTGTACAATGTACTATATTGCCCATTTTTACGGGCCAGTTCAGTTTCAGTCATATCAAGTTGCTCAAGAGTTTTTGATGCAAGTTTTTTGCCTACGGTAGAGAAATAGTTGTTAACTTCATTTAGTGTGGGGAATGGGTTGTCACTATCAGTTACGAGCTCACACTTGCCTGGATTTTTTATTTTCAATATTGGAAATTTTCTTAATTTCACACCACAATTTTTTACAGTCGCCTTTAGTTTCCATTATTAGTTTGCGGTCATGATCTTGTTTCAGATTGGAAAGAATATTGTTGCAATAGTTTCGATATTTTTTGTACGCTTGTTGTCGCGATAATCCTGTCATTATCGCGATTATCCTTTTTTTTGCATTGGTGTGCATTAAGTCACGCCGTCTTATGCACTTCAGAAGGTTTTTAGTAATCCATGACTTAATAATGACATCTGAGCTGCGGCATACACGTGGTGTGTTTATTATTTTTAGAGGAGAGAGTTGCAACAAAGTTTTGAAATGAGTATGTTAATCATGCATTCCAAAATTTTCGTGTAGGTAAGTGTATTCAAAAAGCCAATCTCAATTTCATTTTCAATATCTTTTTCTAAACTTTTATAGTCAATTCGCGTGTGTCGTTTCTCAGCCCTGGTCCTAGCTAATTCTTGGTAAATGCCAAAGATAACCGCCTCGTGATCCGTTATGCCAGTGTCCAAACCTCCTCCTACTTTACCTCCTTGCGTAGGTAATGTATGAGATTCAAAGAGTAAAATGCGGATAACTTTTGAAGGGTCAACCGATTTTAATCAATCATAGTTCAGAACACTTTGGACAAAGTCACCTTAAAAAAAAAATCGGTTCATCTGTTCGGGAGCTATGATACCACAGACAGACACGTCAAGCTTATAACAACCCGTCGTTTTGCGTTGAGTTTTAAAAACTCTAATTTCTTGACAACTTACCCTTAAAAATGTTCTATGTATAAACAGAAACAAAAATACAAAACACAAAAAGTAAGTTCGCTACAAAAAATAAGTTAATAAATCTGTCACGGGGAGAAGTCACAGCGACAAATTGTAACTCGTGAAATATGGTCGAACCCTTCGTCTATTCAACTAGACGACGTTCTTTTAAGAACTAAATATTTCAGTCTGAAAGGTTTTAAAGAAAGGCGCCATTGCCAGTATTAATGGAGCGGTACTTACCTATATTCAAAATATTTTATTTCACTTAAACCTAAATTTGCACAACAAACATAAAGCTAGGTTTTCGTTTCCTATAAAAAACTATCGACAAGAAATATATTAAAATAATATTTATAATAGGCTTTACAATTTTTCTAAAGTTAACACTTCTTTTGTCCGGCTGTGATTTCCACCTCGATGAAACGAAGAAGCGAAAATAAAAAACAAACGTACCTATACCTCTATGATTTTACGTGCGAGAGAATGATATATAATACAGATTATAAAGTGTTGACGTTGATACAGGGAGGATCATTCGACTAGTTTGACCACGAGGAAGTTGGACTAAAAAGTTTGACTATGATGACCGCGTGTGAATGCATACATGTTTTTCCAGTCCACAAATACCAACGTAAAATAAAATATATAATAGTTAACACATCGAAACATCTATGAGTCTACAACAGTGTAATGTTCTCATACTCACCAAAAAGGTAGCTACAAAAAATTGCTACTTAATTTCATTAATCAACCATTCTATCATCTTTTATAATCTCATCCTAGACTACAAAGTACATCTCTTCAGGCGGGTTTATTACTTCTTCTTTACTCCGCTCACAGTCCCATTCATCAAGCAAATTAAATTTGAACAAGCCTCCAAAGTATTTACAGAAGAAAACTTCTAGCGCAATTTAATTCAAAAGTAGGAGCAAATACTAGTACTCGTAATAGCGCTTGACAAACCGAAAGACAAACGGGAGTGAAACTTCGAAACCTTAATAGCAAAGTACTTAATAATTACCAGGATACCAGGATTTTGGTAGAAGTTGTGCAACAATGCCTGTATAAGAGTCTTATGTGCACGAGTTGCCAATTTTGGGGAACCCTTGCGGTATGGATCATGTGTAGGTACAGTTAGTTGCTTAAGATAATCATACCATAATGTTCAGGGGCGTGACCATAAGCTCTTAGAGCAATGTTATTTTGAGCATGCGTACGGGACAGATGTATATGACTTGTATACATCTGTCCCTGTTTCACGGTCAAACCATATAAGTTTTGACACGTCAGGGTACCGGTGCAGTACTGCAGCTGGTATACAAACCTCCTTTCAGTGAGAGGGAATGGGCCTTAGACTACCACGCGGGACCAGTGCGGGTTGATAGATGTCACATATAGGTCTTCATATTGTATAGTTCTAGGACATGCCGATTCCGAACGACTTTTTCTTTCATCGTTTAGTTACATACAGGATTTGATATAACACGAAAATATAGAAATATGATTTTTCATAATAAATACCAACTACAAAATGTTAGAACAAGCAAATCATTCAGAATATTCTTAAATTATATCTTGGCAAGAAAAAAAATGTAAGTACAGACAGAGTAAAAAGGCAAGAAAGAAAAAAACTAAAATACTAACTCTATTTTCTTTCATGCAAATGGTTGAGGGAAAAGTGAAATGAGCCTACCTTTTTTCAAAAGGAATAAAAATTACCAAACATTATAATAATGAACTCAGACATTTTCCTTGTAGAATTTCATTTGCCTAATATGCTTAAGGCCCGAATTTGACTTCATAATAAAAAGAGCATTTTAAGTGTCAATTTTAATTTATTACAAGTAGAGGATAATAGTTTGATGAATGTTAAACTACTGGCTTTGTGAGCTGTTGACCTCACGACTCTATCTTTTTGATTTTTCCGAACAAACCAAAGCATCTTCACAGGACAGCTGCAGGCAACTAGATGAGAGCAGCTGAAAATAGTAACAAATAGCATGCGATTTGAGAGGTTCAGCACTGGACTGCTATAGGCTGATAATAATGATGATGCTGCAACGATTTTCCAAAATGCAACAAACAAATCGCATGTTACTTTAAGCATAGGAAATCAATACTAAAAGTATCTCTGCTGAAACTCCTAACATGTGCTCACGGTGTAGATATTGCACCACACACAGTTAGAGCCTTTGATTGAATTAAGTCGTGTTGCCGCGTACCTGAGCGCATCTCGCTTTGAATTTAGACTGAATGTGAGCCACAGTAATTAATACGCTTCGTGGAAATGTATGAATAGTACTCGGATATTAATTGCACGCGCTGCGGATTGGTGTTCTAATATTCCAATCAGCATTCAATGCTAAGTGGAAAACATTTAGGTATCTAATATAATGTTATATATGTCGCAGTCATTGGGTTAAATGAGCCAAATCATTGAGCGTAACTTTTGAACTTTTGAGCGAAGCGCAAAAACACTAAACGAACCAATTAGACAAAATTAGTCTCAGTAGTCTGGTCCCGAACAAAAAAAGCGAACTAATGTGACTAGAGGACATAAAATGCTTTTATTATAAATAAAAGAACCAATCATAGTTTGGTAGTTATTAATTAAAAGGCAGTTTCATAAGAATACCGACTGGAGAATACATACAACATATTGACTTTGTAAAATATAATATTTTTCTTCTTTTAAAACTTAAGTAGGTACATTTTCTTAATAACAAACACAAAATGCAAAAAATTGACGCCGGCTTTGAGACTCGATGCTAAGAAACTTGATACCAGCCGAATGCCATGATCAGTTAGTTACATAGTTATATTTATGCTTCATATTCTTTGCTTCATATATTGTGTAGCAAACACTAATAAATAGGCGAATTAATACACCCGCTGATTTTACGCACACCAACATCTATGTTGTTGTGCCCTGCAAACTTATCTAGTTTGCTGTGAACACACAACAACATAATAATAAAATAACAACATTATTTTTAAAACCTTGTTCCTGCCTTTTTATTATTTTTGATTGTCAGCCTAAATGGTCGCAAGCGCTATTTGTGAGCATCAGGTCCTGAGTTCTGTTCCTGAGTTGGGCCAAAATGTCATTGGGTTTTATGTCTGGGTTTTTTCAGTAGCTGTCCAATGTTTGGTTTGTACCTGGTCACAGATATTATAATACTACAGTGATGATACACCTACTTAATTACAAGTCAACGGTATGTAAGTACTTACTTACTCTTTATGAAATGGTTATGTAGGTAGACCTTTCAATACTGCCGCACAGACCCACAACATTGTAAGATCTGAAGCCAATTAAACTTCTCCCAACTTTCCACCCGGTAGCAAAATCAACATTAATTGGTCAAAGTATAACTATTTGAAATAGGCTTAATTCAATTAGCAGTGCGCTCCAAAGGCCCGGTCTTTACCTCAAAACATAATCAACATCAAAGATAAATGTTGGTAGGTACAGTCAAGTTGTTTGATTCATAACCCATTCAGCCGATAATTCGCTTGAAAACTTCAAAATATTATAGTTTTCGGTTAATATTTCCATATGGGCCGTTGATGATCATTTGGCAGCAAATATGTCGAGTTAGCCTTTTAGGCAAGTTTCGGTGTGATAGTCATTACTACAATATAATTCTGGCGTCTATTTCGATGATTCCTCTTTGAATCTCATAATTGATAATCTTGCATGAGCAAGAATTATTAGGTTTTGAACAGAATTTATGAAGACAATTTTCAACTATGTAACTAGACTAAATAACTCACTTGCAAAAAGTATGCTGAAAACTTTAAATATTCAGTATATCATGTTACAAAGTTATGCAACTGGGCACCAAATTAGATTTTATCCTAGCTCAGAAATATTTTCGTTCTCATGTAGATAACATTAGAATATCATAAAAGTTATTATCTTTTGAATTTTAACGTTCATTATATGACACATTTACATTAAAACTAGCTGTACTACTCACGGTTTCGTTTTCCATATCTTTATTATTTTTCTCTCTTCTTTGCCCGTTACATGAGGTCGGCTTTCCCAATCATGTGACGCTATCTATTTCGATCTCATTTCCTTTTGGACCTTCGTCATCCATGTGATATGAGGTCTTCCTCTTCCCTTCTTCTTTGTAGCAATGGAAATTGCCAAATCAAGACAGTAAAATCTCTCTTTGCCTGTCGAGTAAAATTTTACCTGCAAACGCACTTACAGGCAGAGGAAATGCATACCTTTCACATTATGGAAATTGGCTTTCTAAATCATTGTCTAAATTAGTATGATGCTATTACCCTAAAGCGAGTAAAAGTGTGACTTCTACCTAGGCTAGGCGGGCACTCCTTCTTATTGGGAAACAATATATCAGGTCAGACTAAATAGCTTTCATCTAGAGTCAGAAGTCTAGTCATTATAATTATTATTAGGTTTCTCGTTGTTTTATTGGTATTTATTTGTATATGTGCATTATTAAGATATATGTAAGTATGTACATTTTCTTATACAATTTGCTTAAATATTATTTTGTACCCGTTCACAACGTTGTCCTTTTTAACCCAAAGTTTGACTGGTAAAGAATGCCTTGTGGCATTAAGTCCGCCTATGTACCACTATTGTACATGAAGTTTAAATAAATATATAAATATATCACGGGAATTTAACGCTATGATTCCGATTGTTAAAAAACACAAAACGTTCAATCGGGATGACGGTTACAAATTATTCGCGGCGTGGAGTCCAGTGATTCAAAAAACATTATCTCGTTTTGTGCAGTCGGCGAACTTACAGAATAAGGACACGGTCAGTGTACTGTGTAGAAATGTGAGGGTAGAGGAAGAATATTCTGCCCCAACGGAGCCAGTACACCGAGACACCAGTCTTCCCGGGACCACGGTCGTTGCAACACGGCCGAAACGTCGGGTGAAATAGGTAAATAAACAATCGAAATCATCGCGTTAAATTCCCGTGATATATTGCTTCCCAATTATGAAACGCGAAAGTTTCGAAGTTAACACTCCTCCTATGTTTGCTGAGTTGCGTTAAGGCAACATTATGCTAGCAAACAGGCATTGGCTCCACGGCACAGGAACTTTCTAAAGTACCCTCGCCTGGAGAGCACCTGTGTCAGCCGAGAAGTAAGGGCGCCCTCCATGACCACTTTCTAGCCAATCCTTCATGCGGAGAGTCTCGCTATTGTCACCTGTTAACCAATGTGTGTATGTATGTGTCTTGTGTTAGTAACCAATAACCAATTTACCTTGCGCTAGGTCATCAGTTATATCAGCGGCTGAATAAAAAGAGAAAAAACAAAAAATAAAGTTATCTGACATTAATTTTTTTAATCATTAAATTCAATATTTTATGTTTATATCTCTAAAGAATATTCATTATTCAATGATTTTGCGAGTGTCAAGGTTGCTGATAGTCGGGTTACAATTCTGAATACTGTTTTATTAATTATTTTAAACGAGATCATATTTACGGACGATGATAGAGTCTCTCTCGGTCATCGTCCGTAAATATGATCTCGCCTAGCGTTCTCTATAATGTTAAAATTCACAGACATTATGCGAAGACATTATATTTCCATCACAAAATAATATCTTAAGTCAAATCATTCATTTCAATTAGGACATCAAACGGCACTTTTGAATGTCAACATTACAATTAATTAATTAATTGTAATTGGTTCTACCGTCCATTCGCAAAGGTAGATATGGAGAAAAACGGACAAGAAACTCCACACTTACTCTTTAAAAAAAAAGTGTTTTACAATGTTTGGTATTCATTAATCATTCATTATACGTGAGGCCGATGCACTCTGAATAACACTACTATACTACTAGATATAGAGTTACAAGTTTTAAAAGCAATAACAGGTAAATTTATTCATTGACAGTTAGGAACATGGTACTCACATACTTACAAATACTGCTTAAAAATAGGAACTTATGTTATAGCGAACTTATGGTAGCTCGTCGATGCGGAACCGAAAGCCTTGGCAATATGCAAAGTAAGATTTTATTTTCACCTAGAAAAGGAAAATGCTGTAAAAGTATAAGTTTTATGTATAATGGAGCTATCTAGAATGTTCACAGTATTTTATGCATTTATTACTTACCTTTAGGAGAGTTTTCCGCTTTTGTAGGTTACAGTATTCTTATAAGTTACCATATTTCTGTTTTAAATGTTATTTAGCCACTAGTAATACTTTCAGTTCTTGTGTATATAGGTCCCTGCAAATAGGAGCGATATGACTATGCAACAACGATTAAAATAGAAATTGTTCTAATATGCAAAAGATTGTCTATAAAAATTGTTGCAACCGCGTCGCAATCGCATTGTCACATTACACTTGTTTACGTGGGTCTCAAAAGGGTTATGTACATAACCATAAACACAAGCGTTTAATCCGACATGGAATCATGGGAGCTTTCCATAATCACATACACGTGTCGCCCAACACCGACATCCAAACACACATACACACCTATTTCATAACGCTAGTGTGACTGCTAAGCTGATACGGGTTCGATCTTCATGTCAGGCTGCAACCATTGCGGATACAAAGTTTTTTGGTTTTGAATTTTCCGTTCCATCCCAGACTTTCAATTTGTGTCTATCAGAAATGCTAATAGGTGGGGCAAGCGTCTACTAAAAGGATCAGCATAACTGGAGTAGGTTCGTGTTATATGGATAAACAACCTCGTGGTCTGGATTTCACAATAGCAGCCTGAAGTTTAATAGTTGGTTGTGAGTTATTCCCGTACCTTGGCAAGAACGTAAAGCCGTTGGTAATCTGTAGTATTATATAAGTAACTTGCAAACTAACCTAGAGACTATCACAGAGTATATCCTTATTACTTTATTATGATATTGGCAATCTACATACTCGTACTATTCAGTAAGTAACCGGTTTTTATCTAATCTTTGTCGCTAGATAGTTTTCTCCACCCCTAGCCGGGATTGTAGCCAAAGTTGACTTTCCTATGTTTTTCCCACTTTGCTTTAGCCATACGGCTATTATCTCCTAGTTTCATTAAACTAACACGAGGGTAGTTGTATGAAAGTTTGTTTTTCTAAACTCGAGTTTTACTCAAGTTGCGTTTTGGCAAAGGTAGTCTAGTCATTTAGTGGAGTGGATAGTTTTTGCACCGTCTACTGTTTTCAGAGGTAAAATTTTTCGAGTTAATTTAAACTCCAACAAAAGCAATACGGTACCAACTTACAAAGCTATACAAGATATTTGATAAAAAGTAGTTGCATGAAACTTACAGAATAGCGGGCAAATTGCAGAAGTTATAAGCCTGTGCCTACTCCTTCGAGGGATAAAGGCGTTGCATTTTGCTCTTTTTTTTCATATTTATTATTTTGAAGATTAATCTTATCTTTACACAGCCATGTAGTGGAACAGAAATCAATTTGTCTAACCTTTGCTGAACTATTTTGGGGTTGACATCCAGTCCAACCTGATGCAGCTGAGTACCAGTATTTTACATGGAGCGACTACCTATCTGACCTCCACAACCCAGTAACTGGAAAACACAATACCCGTTGGCAAGACTCTTGTCAGATTGCCTGGTTTCTCACTATCTGTAACGACTGTAACAGATTTTAAGTGGATAGCGCGCTTTACTTGCCTCTCAAGGCACGGAGGAGGATTGTTTTTTTTTTTTGGTCACCCATCCATTGACCAACCTTTGAAAGTATTGCTTAAACTTGAAGATCAACCCGTGTAGCTGTTATTACTTAACCACGAGCTCCTCAACAGCTTTTGGAACAGAAAATGGGCTAAAAAACGTTTTTCTTTAAGAATAGCGCGGTTTTATGATATAAGATACTTGTTTTTGTTCCTTTGGAGATAAGGTTAAGTAGTAAAGTCTAAGTTTTTACAACTCATCTAACAAAAGGCCTGAATAATCAAGCGAAATGTGTCGTTAAAAGTTTCCATGTCTTCGGAAAAACCTTATTATTCCAAGTTTTCAGAAAGAGCCATATATGTTTAAAAAATAATACTTAGGTGCTTTTATGTGCCTACGAATCTTTTTTATTGTAATTCTTTTGTAACCTTTATGAATATAACATTTTCAGTCTTTGGAATCCGAAGAGTTGAATAAAACATAGCATAAATGATTGTAATTTTAACTATGTTTGTTTATATGTTTGGAAAGTGGATAACCTCTGGAAAAAGGTACTAATCTGATTTAAAAATAATAGGTTATTTTTTATTCCGTAAAATGCAAGAGTTCTGAGGGGCTACAGAAGCGAAAGCAAGAGGAAAAGCTAGTTATCGAATAAAATTCAAAAGCAGACGAATACAAGAGATTTTTTACATTACGATGGAACGGTGTGGCTTCATTATTTATTTCTAAACTTATTTGATCTACGTCCAGCAGTAGAGGTATATCGGATGTAATGATTATGATGAATTTATGTTGTAAAATAATTTATGTTATAAAATTTAAAAAAAAGCTTAGGTTTTTTTGAAAAATTAAAAAAAGCACAAGGCATATTTGCCGATTTCATCAGCAAAACCTTTTCACCTGACAACAAAATTTAAATTGACAAAATGTTTTCACCTGAAAACATTTTGTTTCAAAACGTCAACATTTTGTTTCGTAACAAAATAAGAGAAGTTTTCATTTTGAGCTGCAAGTTGTTTGTTAGTTTCGTTTTGACAGAAGTTAAACAACAGTGTTATAGGACATTAGCTGCTTGGACTTCCAGCAATTTTCAGCGTGTTTTTAGTGCTAGACTTAAATATTCAGGGCAACACACGTTTAGGATAACGTGTTGACTTTATACCTTGTTGTTGTTTGTGAATTTGAAAATGTTTACTTTCGTTTCCGAAAGTTTAAGTGCGTATATGTCGAATTGCATCGCATTGCGTCCATGTGAACATAATTGCAATTTTACTAAGAAAACGTCGCTTATCGGTGTGATCTAAATCGAATTGCACCGCGCCATCAGGAAAGGCATATACAATAGGTACCTAAGACAGATTTTCGAAATTCAGACACACACACAACACACATCCACACACAACCCACTCACACACATCCACACTACACATCCACATTCACATCCTAAGAATGGAATGGTGGTGGAATTTTCTGGTACTTTTTCCACAATTTTCACACTGCAAACGATCAATAGAAAATTATGTGCCGTACATTTTATACTACACCGTACGTCAGGGGTACCATAAAAAGTTATAACATCGCACAAGTGTAAATGTTAACGTTCCTACACTGCCCGCCTAGAGCTAGTGTGTCACTATGTGACATTTGGCTGATTTTGAGTTTTTAATACCTCCGTAATCAGGAACAAATTCTCTATAGATCTGTTTAAGCACTATTATTCTCCAAACAATAAATCCCGGATACAAAAAAGAAACGCCCTAAATTTGATAAGATTAAGTATTTGATTTCAAATAACACTGTGCCGATATTGCCAACCCTATTTTTGATAAGATTAAGGATTTGATTTCAAATAACACTGTGCCACTATTCGAAAGAGCGCAATTAGATGTAGTTTTTGACACCGGAATCTCTCGCATATTATTTACAGTTCTTCTTCTGTGAGGATTTGACCATCTCTGGTGTCAGAATCAAAAAATCTAAATCAAAATAAATCCGCCTCTGGGAACTCCACAGGCCTCTGACTTGGCTATTTTAGACTTACATCAACTATTTAAGTCCAGGTTTCTTCACGATGTTTTCCTTCGCCGTTGCCTGAGATGTCAAGATAAACTCAGAAAGTATATATGAATTTGAAAAAGTCTCATTGGTTTAAGTTTACAGTTGATAAACAGCATCGATTTTTATTATCTCGTGGTTTTTGTTTTTCGTCTATAAGTCAAAATATGATTGTGTCAGATAGTGACACTCAGACTTTAGGACCACAGTACATACATGTGTCGGTGCAATGGCTTTGAATATGTTTTTATAGCTACTCACTTTTGAACATGGCTGGCACAAGTTGTTGTAAAAGTTAGAATTGCTTTAAAAATTGTTGTTTTGTATAATCGTTGGTCAAGTGGCAAGCAGAGGCTCTTGATAATGTTCATTCTATCAACGATATCGATTGTGAGAATGTCAAACATTTATGGAATTCAGAAGTGCTATCGATAATATCACGTGGTCAATCATAAGCGACGAGGTTCTTCACAAAGAACTCTACCACTTCTGATTCGTTCTCGTTCGTTCACGTGCCTGATATCGTCAATCCATTAATTCTCACTTGCTTTTTTCGTAGTCCAAGAGCTAGGTTAGATAGAAGTAAATAATTAAGAGAAACCTTTGCATCATAATACCGTCACACAGAGTATGATAATTTGGATTTTATTCTGTACTTATACCAAGCATAAACATATCCTCATTGTCTGCATTTCCTTGAAGATTGATCCCTGAGAACATCCCAATACAAACCCAGACATGGCCTCTTTTAGAGGTCATGTCTGGGCCGTTTCAAAACGCCCAAATTTACCCTACATTTAGGCGTTTTGAAGCACGCGTTTAAAAAACCATGTGGTGGTTGTAAGATTTTAACTCGTTGCGCGGGCGTCAGTCACGCGCTTCTATACATGGGCCACCTACATACATATACATGGATCGCGCGCTTTCGTGTAGAGTGTACGCTTGTTTTGACGAAATTGCAGATCGAGCATTTTGATACGGATTTCTTTATTGATGAAATCCAAAAACGACAAGCTATTTGGGATATGTAAAGTCCTGATTGTAAAAGAAAAGTATTAAAAAACGTAATTGAGGAGAGATGGTTTTTTTTGGTGAATCTGGAGATATTTGAAAATAAAAAACTGTTGGATAGACGGTAGAGGAGCCACGCACAAGCACTTAGACGTCCATTTTTGAACTGAGCCAGAAGTATACTTGGTATGCTAATGCCAACCGACCGTTAATTCCAACCGTGGTGTACGTACAGTACCTTAGAGTCCAAAAAAATATAACACTACGAAATTTTTTTAAGAGTCTCAACAATATAGGTCAATATCTTAAAGGCCTTTTGAAGAAAGAGCTATTTCAGCTTTGGCGACTAACACTTTGTTTCAAGGACCAACATTTTGTAACCTAACCATTTGTCCAAATGTATGGTACCTACATACGTGCTTCTGAGCAATACATCGTGGACCGTAGACAAGTTTTCTCTTTAGTTTGGTTACGTGCTGCAATAAACGGATACTCGGAAGGTTTACTGCTGTGCTTGGGTAACAATACTGGCTATTGAACTACCTTGTTGTGGACTGAATTTTAAAAGAATTTTTAAAATAAATTTCATTTTCTGCAATGATATTTGGAATCTGAAATGTGCAAATGCAAATAAAAGAATTAGTATCTAAACGTCATCGTCATCACCATTTTCCCCGAAATACGTCCACTATTAGACATGAACATGAACTGTTTAATTCCTTAAGTAATGTCAGTTAAAAACAATGCTATGGGGAACATTTCAGTACCCGTAAACTTATTGTTTTTACCGTTTTAATTACCTAAGATTGTATTTTTATTTTTTTTGCCCTTGATAGATAGGTGATCTCACCTGATGGTTAGTGATGTGGTCGAAGGTGTAGCACGCTTGCATAAAAGTAACCTATTCACTCTTGACTTAAAGACCCCGAGACAAAACATAAAAACATACCAGAATAGGTCAATTTGAATGTTAAACGATTTTCTTGAGCATAAAAACTTATTAAGGTACAATACGTTCCGTTTTCGTGAATGTGTCCGTGGCATCAACAGTGGGCCCTACCAGAATATCAGCGCAGCGTTAGTTTCTTTTTAATATCGTTGCACATGCTGAGATAGGAGCCTTTTTGGTCTCGCACGCGGTTTTTTTTATTTTTTATTATTGTTTGTGTTTAGCTTATCTCGTGCCTCCTGTGCGTGTCACAAATAAATATATTTTCTTTCTTTCTTTAAATGTCAAAATGTAAGTGATTGATCACGTGCTTTGCCGATATTACTTGTCAATCTTTTACATTTTCGACATTTCTACTATCACATTGGCTGACATTCTATCATCGAAAGCGTGGCGATAGCGATTTTCAAGCCCATACAGCTTGACAAGTGATATCGAAAAATCACATCTCTTACAATTTTTTGCCACCAAGATGATTTAAATGACTAATCATTTAAATCATCTTGGTGGCAAAAAATTGCACTGTGCTAATTTTTGGGATGGATACCAATAGTGTAAAATCGTGAAAAAAAATCCGTGTTTATGGTACTGGCCTAATAAGGGAGTGAATGACAGTGTCAAGGTTGGTAGGAGAGAATGGAGGAAAAAAACCTGTTGTAATAACACCATAAAACATGGGACAAGGAAGGAAGATGATGTGTACATTATGGGCAATCAGTCTCATGATAAAGATGTATGCTCAGGTTAAAAATTACTATACGTAGACAAAAGAAAACGTGAACGTGGTTTTCCTAGAACTCATAGAACAACAAACTTTATCACTGTTTGCGAAGGCAACTTAACCAAGTCTTCTAAGTTAATCAATTCAGGAATTTCATTCGGGACAGTGCCCTGGCAATATTTTTACGGGTTGAACCTACGGTGCGACGCCGACCCAAAGGAATTTTGTTTACTCCTTCCATTATATTTCACTCACACACACACTCTCTCACTCTCACACCTTCATACATACTCATCCCACAAATCCATATTATGTCATTTTTGCCACCACAATTGTTTTAGTTTTAATTTTTCTTTTTGTTTCACTTTTGTTTTATGTTTTATTGTGTACGAACTGTATGTTATTTTAATACAGTTATTAGTCATAAGTGAGTTGTCCGATGGAGGGTAAGCCTGGTGATCTGTAATACAGGTTTTACCTACAGCAGACACCAGTCTCTATTAAGTGTTACAATGACTTTGTACTGTGTTTGTGAATATGAGAAAATAAAGAAATAAAAAAATTATTATTTGCTAACTAAATTCTGTGATGGAGGGGGTGTAAGGGGGTACATTCAAGATCTAAGTGCCCCAAGTCAACCTCACCTGCTCGCGGTACATCCTGCTAAATAACAAACGAGGCTCTGACGACAACCGATAAATGGCGGTATAACCATTTTAACAAATCTTCGCAGCTAAGTGGTACAGACTGGTGATGGGCAGCAGCGTCACCAGTGCGAAAAAGCTGCGATCTGCGATCGCCAACCCGCATGCCCAGCGTGGCGATTATGGGCAAACCCTCCAATATGACAAGTCGAAATCAACCACGGCCCCCAGTTCCCGGCCGCCCTGCTGTTATACCTGATTATGGCGGCGGTCACGGAGACGGCAGGGCATTCGGGGGTGTGAAGAATCACCGGGTTACGGACGGCCGCCGAACCCAACTGACCTTGGCGACGTATAATGGACGCACGTTACGGCTTGATGAACACCTCGTGCAGCTTGAGGAAGAACTCGAGAGTATAAGGTGGCACGTTCTAGGGCTGAGTGAAGTCCGAAGAGAGGGGGAGGATACAATAACACTCAAATCAGGCCACCTTATGTATTTCCGAGAGGGAGACCAACTATCCCAGGGTGGCGTCGGGTTCCTGGTAAACAAGTCCATTTGTGACAACGTTGTGGAGGTTTCCAGTGTCTCGAACCGGGTAGCGTACCTCATAATTAAGCTAACCGAGAGGTATAGCCTCAAAGTTGTACAGGTTTACGCACCGACCTCGGCACACTCGGACGACGAAGTGGAGGAAATGTTTGAGGACATTTCCAAGGCCTTGCATTCCACCACTAAGACCCACTACAGCGTTCTCATGGGGGATTTTAACGCCAAAGTGGGAGTACAGAATTGCAGTGATTCGGTAGTAGGATCCTACGGGTTTGGTAGCAGGAATCATAGGGGGCAAATGCTTGTCAACTTCCTAGAAAGAGAGGGTCTTTTCGTAATGAATTCCTTCTTTAAGAAACAGCCACAAAGGAAGTGGACATGGCGAAGCCCCGACAACGTGACTAAAAATGAGATAGACTTCATCATAACAGATAAAAAGCACATATTCAGGGATGTCTCAGTGATCAACAGGTTTAATACCGGCAGCGATCACAGACTTGTTCGAGGCTCCCTGAATATCAATTGCAAGCTTGAGAGAACTCGTTTGATGAAGTCTAGGCTCCGTCCCAATATGCTCCAAACAATGTTGGGATCTGAAGCGTTCCAGTCAGACCTGGAGAACCGTTTTGCTGCCGTGGAAACCACAAATAGCGTTGACCAGGCGCTCGACCAAATGGTGGAAATCCTCAGGGAGGAAGGTGCGAGATTTTGTAAGTTGCGGCGTACGGGCAGGAAGTCCAAACTTTCGGAGGGAACTCTGAAGCTTATGATGGAGCGACGTGAAAATCCACCGGTCACTTTGTCAGAACAGCGGGCACTCAATAAACATATAAGGAAAATGGTACGACGCGACCTCCGACGAGCCAACACGCTCTCTATAGAGAAAGCGATTGAGCAAAACCGGGGGTCGAAAGTGTTTGTCCAGTCACTTGGGAGGAGCCATCTGACGAAGTTGACTACATCTAATGGGAATATCGTCGTTTCGAAGCCGGAGATTCTTTCGGAAGTTGAAAACTTCTACGGCCAATTGTACGCAACGCATGCATCTCGGCCTGATCCCGAAAATGAGGATTCTAGAGCCACCTTAACACGCCATTTCACAGAAGACCTGCCTGAAATAAGCCAAGACGAAATCGAGGCGGCTCTGCTACTGAAAGCGGGAGGACGACCGGTACTGAAGGAGCTTGGGGAGCTCTTCAATTCTGTCCTGTTCTCTGGGAGAACTCCAGAAGCGTGGCAAAGGAGCGTGGTCATTCTGTTCTTCAAAAAGGGTGACAAGACCCTTTTGAAGAATTATAGACCCATTTCGCTTCTTAGCCACGTATATAAGTTGTTCTCGAGAGTCGTCACGAATCGTCTAGCGCGAAGATTCGACGAGTTTCAACCACCGGAGCAGGCCGGGTTCCGAGGTGGATACAGCACCATAGACCACATCCACACAGTGCGGCAAATTATACAGAAGTCCGAAGAATATAATCGGCCCCTGTGTTTTGCTTTTGTGGACTATGAGAAGGCTTTTGACTCTATCGAAACCTGGTCTGTTTTGGAGTCTATGCAGCGGTACCAAGTGGACTGGCGATACATCCAAGTGCTGAGATGTCTTTATGCAAACGCCACAATGACCGTCCAAAGTCAGGACCGGCAAACTAAGCATATCTCACTGCGTCGAGGGGTTAGACAAGGGGACGTTATTTCCCCGAAATTGTTTAGCAACGCGGTGGAGGATATGTTTAAGACGCTGGACTGGGAAGGACGCGGCATTAATATAAACGGCAAGTACATCTCACACCTGCGATTTGCGGATGACATCGTCGTAATAGCAGAGTCACTGCATGACTTGCAACTGATGCTGAACGGCTTAGCTGGTTCTTCTGCACGCATCGGGCTCCGGATGAACTTGGACAAAACCCAGGTTATGTTCAATTCACACGTCACTCCGGGACCCATTGTGGTCAATGGCGGTGCTCTCAAAGTTGTTCGAGAATACGTTTACCTCGGGCAAATTCTGCAGTTTGGTAAGAACAACTTTGATAAGGAGGCTAATAGAAGAATACAGCTGGGCTGGGCGGCGTTTGGGAAACTTCGTCGAGTCTTCTCGTCACGTATCCCACAGAGCCTGAAGACCAAAGTCTTCAACCAGTGCGTCCTACCTGTTATGACCTACGGCGCCGAGACGTGGACACTCACAATACGGCTGGTTCATCGGTTCAAAGTTGCTCAGCGAGCAATGGAAAGGGCTATGCTCGGAGTCTCTCTAAGGGATCGAATCCGAAACGAGGTGATCCGGCAGAGAACCAAAGTTGTCGACATAGCTCACAGAATAAGTAAGCTGAAGTGGCAATGGGCCGGCCATATAAGTCGTAGAACCGATGACCGTTGGGGTAGACGTGTTCTTGAGTGGAGACCGCGAATCGGTAAACGTAAGGTGGGACGCCCTCAGGCTAGGTGGAGTGACGATCTTCGCGGGGTCGCTGGTAGCAGCTGGCTAAGAGTAGCCGAAAATCGAAGCAAATGGCGTGCAATTGGAGAGGCCTATGTCCAGCAGTGGACTGCTATAGGCTGATGATGATGAAATTCTGTGATGCGGTATTTAAATAATATTGTTGAGTTTTTGGTAATTTGGAAATAAACATTGTGTAAGATTTCTTTGAAATGACCGCGGTGAACCCCAAAAAGGGGATCAGAATACTGATTAGGTAGATTATAATTACATACCAATCGGTCGATATGGGAATGATTTTAACTTTAAGGACTATTTTTTTCAATACAGGCTATAAAGAAGTGACATTTTGTCAACGAATGCGTCCCGATTGCGACAGTCATTGGAAAAACGACAAAAAATATGGAATGAGGGCTTCCGTTTTTGTGCTCACCAGTTGGCGCCACTGACGAGTAAGGTCCATAAACATAGCTGTTAAACGTTGTTATAACGCGCATGGTCACTTCTGATGCCGTAGAAGTGCGATTAAATATAAAATCGAGTTTCGAGTATAGTTTTGCGCAGCCTTTCTTTTCAAAAAAAAAAAGAAGTATTTAATTTTCCGCAACATAAAACTCTATTAAAGCAGTTAAACCCGTACCTATCTTAATGAGCCATATTTGGAAAATATTCACAACAATAAAAAAGTTTGTAAATAAACACCAATAGCCAAATAACTATGAAATTTGACATTTTGAAGACCTTACTCTACACCAGCCCCGCTAGTGGCAAATTCAAACACGGTAGCCCTCTATGCTTAGCGCTATAAAATGTCACGTGATCTATCCCTTGCATGCTGACCATCGTTATTGCTTATTGAATGACATTTTGTTTACATCTGATATCTCTTACCCGTAGAATAAAATTGACATTAAAGTTTTAATATCAACCACCAGACCATGATGTATGAACGCATACCAAGCAAAAAGGCTATACATATATGGTCCGTAGCAGGTCGTGTCCTAAACTTTCTGCCTACGCCCGTGGAAAAATGCATGAGATTATGCATGTATTCAAAACTGATATAAATTCAAATTGTCTTTAGACAGCGGTAGAAATAAGATTTTACAACTTAACTGTTGTACAAGTATACGAAAGCTCTCGTTAATTTAAAATCTATTAATTTTTAGAGTCCAAAAAGTAATGTACCTACCTAACGTTGAGACTGATTTATTCTAGTTTCCAAAAAGAGTTGTAATATAATGGCAAAAAGCCTGCAGGCATCCTTAACATTTCACGTTACGAATCTTGGCCATATTTTTACGCGCGATGCCTCACGAATTTATATGTTTTGATTAAGGGTCCCTAGCCCACGGCAGTTAAGCTTCACATCCGAGCAGTAGGCCTAGATAAATATATTTTCTGCTAGCATTGACGACAGACGCTACCGCTTAAATGTATGACAATGGTATTACCTGCGGAAAGTAGTAATGTCACGCTAACTTCGTAGACAAATAAAAACTTGTTACGAAATGCTACAGCTAACGTGGACGTAACGTGGAGAGCAGACGCGCTACTAGGAAATGGCGAAAAGGAGATCTTAAGGCCTGCGCAGACGAGAGACTTTTGTCCGCAGAAGACAAAAAAAAAATCGGTGTAGAATGTACTCAGTCTTTCCGAATCAAAAATGGTAAAGATCATTATGTGTTTCCAAGCTTAAATTCTCAAGGTTTCCTTTACATTTTCAACACGAATTCTTAGTGAAAGAGAAGGAATAAGCTATACCTCATATACAAGACTTTACTAATTAACATACCGCACGACTGCACAAAAACAATATTATCGTTTTCACGTTAATTTTTGTCCTGTCTGCAGCAGACACGGAGCGGCCTACCTTTTCACTAATTCCTAGTGTCACCGGAGCTGCTCTGCTCTGCTAGCAGCCGCAAATGGCTGAAAAAAGACTCACTACGAAACTTTATTCAGCCATTTGCGGCTGCTATCTTCTTCCAGAAGCCCTCATAATTTGGCAATTAAAAAAGAATATAGAATTACCGTGAATTTATTGTACAGAGAATTATATAAGGTCATCCCCGCAGGCTCACAGTAATGAGTTGTTTATTTCAATTTTGACATTACGAGGGGCCAATTTTTCTATTGTATAACAGCCCAATTTGTAGAGAGGTTTGGCCCAGCTAAAAAACCGTATTGTGTAAAATATTTTAGAGAAGGAAATCCCCTTATCTAAAATGTTTTATGGAACAATGCAAAAACATCACGCGTATTCTCGAGTTATTTACCTTCGTACTTAACAAGAGATTTAATTTAAAAACTTGAATTTATTATCTGTCAATGATTTCTGTATTTGAAGTACCTACGTTCCCTGTATACAGTTGTTAACTGTGTGTGTACTTGAACAACCTGCGTAGTCTGCTATATTTTTATTTTCCTTAATGATGTCGGAATATGTTTTAAAAAAAATGAATCAACTACTTTCCATCCCAAAGTTATACTAGGTCCGATTGACGACCGACGCTTCAGCAATATATGACTCAATTCAAGCTTGAATATGCGGATAGAGTGAGCATATCCATCATACTAGGGTAAACATTAGCAGGTACGACGTGTTAGTTTATCAAGTAGGTACACATAAGGTAAGTGAAGGAAGTTCACTTGCGTTACGTAAACACTTTATTATACTTCATTGACAGGTTATTTGAATTTATAGTGGACTACGTTGTGTGTTGTTATCTACCTTTTTCCACGGTTTCACTCGCGTGGCATATCGCATAGAAGCCCTTCATTTTTTCGGAATAAAAAGAAGCTTATGACACTCAATGATATTGTATCTTCTATGTGCGCCATTTATCAGTAAAATAATTATTACCTTATTGTTGTTCTTTATTCAATGGTTTTCTTATTAAAAACATTTGTATATATTTCTTAAAACACAAAGAAAACATTTAAAAATATAAAAATGGAGGCCCACTGGTTTCGGTAACAGGGTCTAAGCTACCTGCGGTCAGAGCTTCAGAGAGAGGAACCTGCTAACAATATAAGCGTGTTCAGAAGTATGCTTTTTGAATGAAGCCCTTGATCCAGCCGTCTTACGAGAGCTTCCTAAGATGTTGGTCAGGGCTCGTAGCTATTAAGCCATTGGCTGACATGACTTCCGGTACTATGATTGCTGAGTCCACTATTTGTTATCTTCGGCAGTGCTGATTCGATTACGATTACTGTTTTTACAAACATCTTTTATTAATATAGTTAGCATGTAATGTACCACTACTAGATAAAGGCATCACCCGGTATTTCCGTTGTTACCCGGTTCTGCGCCACTTCGTGCAAGTTCTTAAGAACCCCAACATCTCGTTCATGGTCAGCCACTGGCATTCTTCTTGCGATTTCAGGTTTTCTTGTGTTATACTTACATGTATAAACAAAATTTCCTTTTTATAATGTTAGTTTAGTGAAGAATACTAAAGTAGTTCGTATGCTAAAATTAAGAAAATCTTTTGAACACGAAAACGACGCACTAAGTATAAAATTACAATTTTCTTCGCGTCGTTTTCGTGTTCTTCTCTAAATGAATAGACATTCATTGCTTAATTTTCTGATATATAAAATAAGATTTGGTTTCCGCAGAAACTGTTTTTCTCCTTATTTTTTTACAACTTGATATAAAAATTGTTCTGAATTCTATAAATTTTGCTTATTTGGAGAAAATTTGCCTTCTAATGTTTTTTGTGTGGCAGATAGAATAGAACTGTGCAGAATAATTTAATTTCAAGTTTTTATTAGCGGAATTCAAATATTTACATAACGAGAGGACTCAACAATTTGAGAGAGAACGAAAAATTTTGTTCCACATTTAATTTTCGTCACTGTTCCATTTAATATATGCATTTGAAAATTGCATAATTCAAGCGAGAAATAGTGGCATGCTTCATATAATTTCTAGCTGTTACGAGAACAAAGAAACTGCTGCTACCTACAAAACAAAAGTTTAATATAAACTAGCTTTTGCCTGCAGCTTTGCTCATGTGACGTGTACACAGGAACCGTGAGTTTTCTGGTATAAAAGCGTATGACACTCAGTAATCGGTAGTGTAGCTTGGTGTCAGTGAATAAATGTTCGTAATTGGATCAGTGTTCACAGATTCAGAAACATTTACACAATCTACCAATTTATTTTTTCTTTGTATTATAGTATTGAAGAAAAGTTCTCTTTACAAAAAGTGGTCTAGGTAACACGATTGTAATCAATCTCTAAATCAACCCCTTGTTAATCCGCTGTCGGATAAAAAGTTGAAATATGGTTGGCAAAATGACGAAGCGTTATCGGAAAATGTTTGACACCTTGGAAAAGAAAATACAAGGACAATATCGTCCCTCAATACATTGTTGAAACATGAGAGCCTCCTAAAGAGCACATTGTAGTTCTCGTAATAAAAGTTTATTTAACCTCCCCTCGAAACTAAACAACAAAGAGGCCGTCTATCAGATTCTCCACAACAGTGTTTGCTCATTAAAAACAACTCTTCGAGACTGAAAAGTTTGAGCAACAGAGTCCAGACTGTAACAGTACATTATCAGGCTTGAAGTGTTTAGAAATCGCTTCGGACTCGCCCGAACTAAAACGAACTCGCATCGTTCTTAGGGCTATCTCACACTGGCAATTTGTAAATGTGTTTCACCAACACGATCGTTACGCATTGTTTGATCAACGTTTCCGCCATGTGTGCTTAACGAGAGTGATGGTGAAACACATTTAAAAATTGCCAGTGTGGGTGCGAGTAGGTAGGTTCGACAACCTTGACGAGACCATCCAGCTTTCCGAGCTCGCGCATGAGTCAGCGTCGATGCACGAACTGGGTTTAGAGAAAGCTTTTCATAAAACTGAGGCTCTTTCATATGTGATGGTTATCACCGAGGTGGTTTAGTGAGGTAAAAATGCCACACTCCTGGTCTTTTTCTCCAAAAGCCAAGGCGCCTTTTGAAGATTGAAAAAACAAAGTGTAGTATGTAAGTTGCAACTGGTACAAACTGGACTTTCATTCATTCATTCTATTCATAGGCCTAATAACGCTAGGCCAGCTAAAAACTAAAAAAAAACTGGTGATGTCCTGTCTACCATAAAAGAGAGAGAGTGAAACTAACCACAACACAGTTAAACAAAAGAGCGGCGAAAACGCCGCGTAGTCGCGGCTAACACGCTTCGCACGTTCACAAGTCGCCTTGCTGCAAATACACAAACAAACTTTCAGTGTGATAACACTCTTAGACCAGTTAACAATATTATCTAGCTTACATTACGAGTCAGTCTGCGGAGCCAGTTGGCATATTGAATTGCAAATTCGTTGTCACACTGCCATTGCCGCCGGAATGGGCTGAATAATACCAACTGTTGTAATTTTTTTCAAGTGCTTACCGCTTGGGATTCCTTCATTGGCCATGGCTTGGTACCCGAAAGTTTGGTGGAGAATTTGGTAAGATGTTTGATGTGTGTTTGATGACATGCTGAATTGAGCTCAAAGATAAATAAAAGTGTGAGTATATTGATGCGTTTTTACTTGAGAAAATCTTCCGTGACTTTTACAGGATGCATATACAAATATCGATGATATATTTTAAATTAAGAGAATCAGAATAGACTGTCCGTATGCAGGGTGAAGACTTATTCTCATATGAACCAGTTGAACATTGATCATCATATTAGCACATCCCTCATTCCGATTTATTTGGGGTCGGCGCAGCATACCTTCTTATTCCATATATGTATCTCTATTTGTTACCATCTCATCATCATCTTTCTGCTCTATCCCATGTTATGTGAGGTCGGTGCAACACGTTTTCTTCTTCCATAACGTCCTCTCCCCTGTCACGCTATCACTGACTCCCTTTTCTTTCATATCACTCCTCACACAGACTATCTCAAAAGTCACTTTTTCCTTCATTTACAGGCCCATGTTTGTCCTTCTAGAGCGTCCTCTCCCGGCGTTTCCACTTTATTCTCACCTATAGTAATTTTTTTTTCAATTATTTTTTAAGTATCCTACGTGGTTATAATTTTAAATGGTTCAATTCAAGTTTCCAAGCCATATACAGTGAACTTTGAAATCTAAAGAGAACATTATAATTAATAGCAAGTTGAAAGCAAAGTTAATTTCCATTATATCTGAACATTTTCTCGAGTTTTTATACGCACCGTTTAGCCTTAAGAGGAACACTTGATCAGCAAGTGCCTGGTTAGTTTCTTCGATGGTTTTTCCAAAGGAAATATTATTTTTCAGATTTAACAAGAATATAGGCCACTTTGAAGCTTTAGAAATAAGAACCCATAAAAAGCGCACCCGTGCTACCCGGTACTCATATTTATGAAGTATCTTTTTAAAGTTTATTGCCGAGAAAATTGCTGTTATAGAATTTTATGTTTGAAGTGCAGCAATTTATCTATGAAAACTTGATTGTATTTTTACGAAATGTTCGCGCTTCCTCTATATTGTGTGAAGAGGCCTTTGCAATGGGACAGTAAAAAGCTTGCTGGTATTATAACTAACGGGAACCTGTTTATTTTAACGGTTTTCTTAGACCTTTATATTCACCTTCGGCCATTTTCTTTAGCAGTTGCTAATATTACGTTAATTTCGTCGTAAAGTAAATCGCTTAGACTGATTAGAATTCTCTGTAAACTGCAGGTAACTAAGCGACTTGGGAAATGTTAAAACTTGAACCCATACGAGGTCGATACCGAGTAACACGTGGTCAAAACTTATGCAATAACGTGTAATCAGGTCAGACTTGGTTGCCTATCGTAGAGCACGGAATCGCATAGCAGTGACTAGAGTAGCCATCTTGGGCTCTAGTTAAAGTGATATTCCTTCAGAGATAGCGTTTGTCAAAATGCCAAAAAGTTTGGGATTGAATATTTTGGATTTTTGGACAATGTCTAAAAAAACAATCTCATCTGAAATTGATTAAGTTGTTTCTAGTTCAAAAAATTGTAGTTGTCGGCACGTAACTTGGCAAGAGTCATTAGATGCGCGCAAGTCGTTTTATAGGTATCTTCGGTTATCAAGCGGGACGCGGGGAACGCTAAGCACCGTTCCGAGCGCGCGATTGGTTAGTCAGTTGATACATGGATCGACTGCAAACCAATTGGGTGCGCTTTTACGTTCTGTTCGCTCTATATGGTGGTTGATCAGTTCACGCACTATGCGCGAAATTACCCCCACTACGCCAGAACCTTGCCAAGTTACGTGCCGACAACTATCTAGTCGTTTTATGACCTGATTACAAAAATTATTTTACTGAAAGATACAACTAAGGCACGTCATTGAGTGCCTGCGAAAAAAAATCAGATTATGACAATCAATATTTATTTATTTATTCAAAATTACGTAAATAACACCTTAACAGCTATAACGCCAATGCAATATTACTACCAGAAATATACACATACATCTAACTTTAATTGAGTTCCAAAAATACAATTCAAATACAATAAAATCAATTAAAAATACAATCAAAATATAATTAAAATACTATTAAAATCACATCAATGCATTTCAATCAACACATTCAATGCATTTCAGTTCTACTCTTGTGAACTTCATCAGGTTGCAGTAAAATATATCAACCTCATTGGTATAAATAGTCAGTCTCTTGATAAAATGTAAGCTTATGTTAAAATCCGGCCGGACTTCGCACATTTATGGTTCCGTGCAGAATCTAAATGGTTGTTATAGGAAAAATGAGAGAATTTCAAATAAAATATCTGAATTATCAATCCAATGTTATTTTTTGCTAAAATGTACGTAATAATAAACAATATCACCAAATTTTATGTTTTTAGATTCATAGGAAATTAAAAAAAAATGTATTTAAAAATATTTTATTTTTTCATGCTCCCCTTTATGGGAAAACAACACAAAAAAGAAAAGACATTTTGTATGGTTTTGGGTCAACAAGATTCATAAATTGAAAATTTTAAGGCTGTAGATCCAATCGTTGTAAAACAGACAGACAGACACGTGAGTGACAGCAATAGAGTTCCGTTTGGACCCTTCGAACCCTAAAAATTACCATAGGTTGACAAAAGAAAATACAGTTTTTCTAGAACCCATAGAACAAAAAACTTTATCACTGTTTAGATAAGATAAGTCTTTATTTGCCTTAAACATGGTATAAAGTTGTTACAGTCAGGTATTAATCAAAAGTCCACATGTTTAGCTATACAGGATTTGTATCAATTGCATGCAAAATAATTATTAGTTAATGTCATAAATCTTAAGTTCAATGTCATAGATAAGGTCAATACAATAATATAACAATTCATATGAGCATTATCCGCAATGACAAAAGATTATTTTATGTTTATTGTTAAAAAATATCTTTAATGTCATAAAACACATGTTCTTTCAGCCATTTCAATAATCTGTTTTTAAATGAGTTAATATTATATAATAATTTTATTTCTTTTGGAGTTCTGTTATAAATGCGTGTACACATGACTATGAAACTTTTCGCATACTTGGCTGATTTTGGAGTATCCTGCAATACAAGTCTGCACGGATCTCTAGTTCGAGAATTAATTTGATAGGCTTTTTTGAACAATCCCTTATTATTATAGACATAATTACATATTTCGTAAATGTAGAGTGACGGAAGTGGTAATATACCTAGCTTTTTAAAGAAAGGTTTACATGACTCGTCAGGCCGGATACCACAAATGGCTCTGATGCATTTCTTTTGCGCAATAAATGCTCTGTGTCTATCCGTGCTGTTACCCCAAAAAATAAGCCCGTATCGTAAGATGGATTCTATATAGGCGTGATATGTTGTAATTGCTGTTTTTATGTTAGTTATATTCTTCACTTGTCTGAGAGCATAAACAAACTTATTAATCCTACCGCACAAATTATCCAGATGTACTTTCCAATTCAGATCTTGATCTATGAGTACTCCTAAGAATTTAGTTTGTGGAACTTCTTTTAGTTTGCGAAGGCAACTTAACCAAGTCTTCTAAGTAAATCAATTTAGGAATTTCGTTCGGGACGGTGCCCGGCAATATTTATACGGGTTGAACCTACGATGCGACGCCGACCCAAAAGGAATCTTGTTTACTCCTTCCATATATTTGCTATGAAATTTCTATGATGCGATATTTAAATAACATCTTTAATTTTTTTTTGTAAATTGGGAGAGAAAATGTGTAAGATTTCTTTGAAATTACCGTGGCAAAACTCCAAAAAGAGGATCAGAATACTGATTACATAGATTATAAATTCATACCGATCGAATTATGAGAACGATTTACTTTACTTTAAGGGACAATTTTCCCAACACATGAGGCACAGTGTACTGGACAGTGTCAATCTATCAGTGATAATGATGGCCAAAACGGGATTGGACACATGAAATTTATATAGCACTTGGCATTCTCATACATTTTAGACTTTTATCAAATCGTTATGGCGACGCTTTCGTTGTTTAGATTATCTGATGTATCATCAGTAGAATAAAATTGACTTAAAGTTTTGATATGATCCACCAGACCATGATGTATAAACGCATACCAAGCAAAAGGGCTACGTAGGGACCGCAGCAGGTCGTGTTTTAAACTTTCTGCCTACTTCCGTGGTAAAATGCATGAGATTATGCATGTATTCAAAACTGATAAAAATTCAAATTGCTCTTCGGATAAAGACAGCGGGAGAAATAAGCATTTACAACCTAACCGTTATACAAGTATACGAAAGCTCTCGTTGTTAATTTTTAGAGACCATAAAGTAATGTACCTACCTAACGTTGAGACTGATTTATTCTAGTTTCTATAAAGAGATGTAATATAAAGGCAAAAAGCCTGCAGCCAGAAAAAGAATCTTGAAGCAGATAAATCCTAGGCCATATTTTTACGCGCGATGCCTCCCGAATTTATATGTTTTGATTAAGGGTCCCTAGCCCACGGCGATTAAGCTTCACTTCCGAGCAGCAGGCCCAGACAATTTTTTTTTCTGGTCGCGTTAACGACAGACGCTATCGCCAAAATGTATGACAATGATATTACCTGCGGAAAGGACACGTAATGTCACGCTAACTTCGTAGACAAATAAAAACTTGTTACGAAATGCTACTGCTAACGTGGCGTTAGCCTAGCGTTTCTGATACAGAGCAGACGCGCTACTAGGAATTGGCGAAAAGGTGATCTCAAGGCCTGCGCAGACGAGAGACTTTCATCCGCAGAAGACAAAAAAAAATCTGTGTATGTGTACTCAGTCTTTCCCAATCAAAAATGGTAAATATCATTCTGTGTTTCCAAGTTTAAATTCTTAAGGTTTCCTTTACATTTTCAACACGATTCTTAGTGAAAGAGGAGGAATAAGCTATACCTCTTATACAAAACTTTACTAGTTAACATATCGCACGACTGCACAAAAACAATATTATCGTTTCCACGTTAATTTTTGTCCTGTCTGCAGCAGACACGGAGCGGCCTACCTTTTCACTAATTCCTAGTGTCACCGGAGCTGCTCTGCTCTGCTAGCAGCCGCAAATGGCTGAAAAAAGACTCACTACGAAACTTTATTCAGCCATTTGCGGCTGCTATCTTCTTCCAGAAGCCCTCATAATTTGGCAAATAAAAAATAATATAGAATTACCGTGAATTTATTGTACAGAGAATTATATAAGGTCATCCCCGCAGGCTTACAGTAATGAATTGTTTATTTCAATTTTGACATTACGAGGGGCCAATTTTTCTATTGTATAACAGCCCAATTTGTAGAGAGGTTTGGCCCAGCAAAAAAAAAGTATTGTTTAAAATATTTTAGAGAAGGAAATCCCCTTATCTAAAATGTTTTATGGCACAATGCAAAAACATCACGCGTATTCTCGAGTTATTTACCTTCGTACTTAACAAGAGGTTTAAATTTAAAAGCTTGAATTTAACATCTGTCAATGATTTCTGTATTTGAAGTAGCTACGTTCCCTGTATACTGTTGATAACTGCCTGTGTACTTGAACAACCTGCGTAGTCTGCTATATTTTTATTTTCCTTAATGATGTCGGAATATGTTTAAAAAAAAATGAATCAACTACTTTCCATCCCAAAGTTATACTAGGTCCGACCGACGACCGACGCTTCAGCAATATATGACTCAATTCAAGCTTGAATATGCGGATAGAGTGAGCATATCCATCATACTAGGGTAAACATTAGCAGGTACGACGTGTTAGTTTATCAAGTAGGTACACCTAAGGTAAGTGAAGGAAGTTCACTTGCGTTAGGTAAACGCTTTATTATACTTCATTGACAGGTTATTTGGATTTATAGTGGACTACGTTGTTTGTTGTATACTACCTTTTTCCACGGTTTCACTCGCGTGGCATATCACATAGAAACTCTGCATTTTTCTGGGATAAAAAGAAGCTTATGACACTCAATGTATATTGTATCTTCTATGTGCGCCATTTATCAGTAAAAGAATTAATACCTTATTATTGTCATTTATTCAATGGTTTTCTTATTATTATTTTTTTATATATTTCTTAAATTACAAAGAGAAACATTTCAAAATATAAAAGTAGAGGCCCACTGGTTTCGGTAACAGGGTCTAAGCTACCTGCGGTCAGGGCTTCAGAGATAGGAACCTGCTAACAATATAAGCGTGTTCAGAAGTAATGCTTTCTGAATCAAGCCCTTGATCCAGCCGTCCAACGAGAGCCTCCTAAGGTGTTGGTCGGGGCTCGTAGCTTATAAGCCATTGGCTAACATGACTACCGGTACTATGATTGCTGAGTCCACAATTTATTATCTTCGGCAGTAGTATTATTACTATAGTTAGCATGTACTGTCCCACTCACTGCTAGATAAAAGCATTTACCCGTTATTTCCGTTGTTACCCGGTTCTGCGCCACTTCGTGCAAGTTCTTAGGAACCCCAACATCTCGTTCATGGTCAGCCACTTGCAATTTCAGGATTTCTTGTGTTATACTAAACATGTAAATAATAAATTATTCCTTTTTATAATGTTAGTTTAGTGAAGAATACTAAAGTAGTTCGTTTGCTAAAATTAAGAAAATCTTTTGAACACGAAAACGACGCACTAAGTATAAAATTACAATATTCTTCGCGTCGTTTTCGTGTTCTTCTCTAAATGAATAGACATTCATTGCTTAATTTTCTGATATATCAAATTAGATTTGGGTTTCACAGAAACTGTTTTGCTTCTTATTTTTATAGAACTTAATATTAAAATTGTTATGAATTCATCAGATGTTGCTTATTTGAAGAAAATTTGCTTTTTAATGTTTTTCTTTTTTGTGGAACATAGAATAGAACTGTGAAGAATAATTGAATTTCAAGTATTTTTAGCGGAATTAAAATATTTACATAGCGAGAGGACTCAACAATTTGTGAGAGAACGAAACATTTTGTTCCATATAATTTCTAGCTGTTACGAGAACAAAGAAACTTCTGCTACCTATAAAACAAAAGTATATTATTAACTTTCCTGCAGCTTCGCTCATGTGGCTGGATGTACACAGAAACCGTGAGTTTTTATGGGATAAAAACACACACACACACACTCAGTAATCGGTAGTATAGCTTGATGTCAGTGAGGACATGTTCGTATTCGTAACAGTTTCCAGAGATTCACAAACATTTACACAAACTACCAATTTATTTTTCCTTTATATTAGTATTGAAGAAAAGTTCTCTTTTCAAAAAGTGTTCTAGGTGACACGATTGCAAGCAATCTCTAAAACAATCCCTTGCTAAAAAAAAAATCGGATATAAACATGAAATGGTTGGCACAATGACGAAGATTTACCGTAAAATATTTGCCACCTTAGAAAAGAAAATATAATGACAATATCGTCCCTGCATACATTGTTGAAATATGAGAACCTCCTAAAGAGCACATTGTCGTTCTTCTAATAAAAGTTGATTTAACCTCCCCTCTAAACTAAACAACAAAGAGGCCGTCTATCAGATTCTCCACAACAGTGTTTGCTCATTAAAAACAACTCTTCAAGGCTGCGAATCTTGAGCAACAGAGTCCAGGCTGTAACTGTAAATTCAGTGTTTGAAAATGAAGTGTTTAGAAATCGCTTCGGACTCGCCTGAACTAAAACGAACTCACTTTGCACTTAGGGTGGTATCACACTGGTTAATTGGAATTGTATTTTTACCAACACGATTGCTTCAACGTATTCGACGCGTTTGCTGAACGAGAACGATTGACGAGAGTTTACAAGCAAGCCATGCCATATTTCGAAAGTTATAACATCAGTATTCACTGGCTTAGCATTATATTGAATGACCATACTACAATAGGCCAGCTTAAAGTGAAACCGGTACCAATAAGGACAAACGAATGGAGAACGATGCAAGCTAGGTTATGATTCTACGTGAACGCGGATAAAACATTGCGAAGTCGCGGCTAAATCGCTGCCCACCCGCGGTGACTACGTTCGCCTTGCTGCAAATACGCGGGAAAACCTTCAGTGTGATAACACTCTTAGACCAGTTAACAATATTATCTAGCTTTAATTACGAGTCGGTCTGCGGAGCCAGTTGGCACATTGACTTGCAAATTCGTTGTCACACTCCCATTGTCGCTGGAATGTGCTGAATAATACCAATTGTTATATTTTTTTATCAAGGGAATTACCGCTGGGGATTACTTCGTTGGCCATGGCTTGGTATCCGAAAGTTTTGAGGACAATCTGGTAATTTACATGCTGAATTGGGCTCGAAAGGGAAATAAAAGTGTTAGGATATTGAAGCGTTTGCTTGAAAACCGCTTCCGGGACTTTTTCAGGTTTCATATACGTTCAAATTCAAAAGGGCTTTATTTACAAACTTAATACTAATTATTTTACATAACTTTTGTACACGTATCGGTAAACAGTTCGTTTTGCTATTCAGTATAGGCCTTCTCCAGATTCTTCCACAGCGCCCGATCGTGTGCTTTTCTCCTCCATGATACTCCTGCTGTCAATCGCAGGTCGTCTTCCCACCTACGAACCGGTCTCCTTCTCCTGCTCATCCCTTCTCTCGGGTACCACTCAGTGACTTCTTTGTCCCAAAACAATCTAATAGACTGTCCCAATTGAATAGATTGGTATTGATTGATTGAATTGTCCAATGGTGTGCTTTGTGTAATCCTAAGGAGAACTTGTTTGTTTAAAATAAATAAAATAATAATAATTAAGAGTTATTTTCATAAAAACATAATGAATATTGATCACTTTACTTGCATATTGGAAGAAAATTCTCGTTTTTTCTTAAAAAAAAAAAAAAAAAAAAAAAAAAATATTATTTATCCCAATTTATTAGGCGTCGGCGTAGCATTGTTTTCTTCTTCCACACATCTCATCTTAGCCGTATCATTTTACAAGTTTTTTTAGAAACTAGAAAAAATTTACGTGCGTTCAAGCGTTTTTAACCCCCGACGGAAAAAGAGGGGTGTTATAAGTTTGAGGTGTGTTACTGTGTATCTGTGTATCTGTGTATCTGTGTATCTGTGTGTCTGTGTATCTGTGTATCTGTGTATCTGTGTATCTGTGTATCTGTGTATCTGTGTATCTGTGTATCTGTGTGTCTGTCTGTGGCATCATAGCGCCTCAACGGATGAACCGATTTTGATTTAGTTTTTTTTGTTTGAAAGGTGATTGTATCGAGAGTGTTCTTAGCTATGTTTGAATAAAATCGGTTCAGCCGTTCAAAAGTTATGCGCGTTTTACTGTTTAGATCGTGATGTTTTCGCAAGATAAATGTGTCGGGGGTTTTTTAAATTTTGAAATTTTACTTGTTGCCATACCTAATACATTTCAGGACCCATGTATCTGTGGAGCTAGGCAACTGGGCTTATCCCAGTTGTAAAAGAGCCTTTGTGCCTATTGGCCTTGTTTGTTTTGTCTTCTGCTTGATAATGGAAGGAAGTGGAAATTATGTTTTTCCTACTCGTCAGATACTATTTTCTGGTAAATTTCGTTGCGGGATCCAAGATAGTTAAATTTTATCTACTGGACTGTATCGAGCTTCATTACCTTGGCGACTTTCTGGTGGAAGCCTGTGTTGCTGTTCTGGCCTTCAGGAATTGCAGTGGTATAGGAATAGTGCAGTGGGATAGACCCAAAAAAAAGAAAGAAAAAAACTATTTATTAACTTGCAATGTATGTATGTGTGTTCGGGTCAAATCTTGCAACTGAATTTTATAGCAGTTATCCTTAACCGATTAAGTTAATTATTGCATAGAATTTGGTTTGGATGACAATGCACGGTAACCTAAAAAGCTTGTTTAAAAATAGTTTTAAGTGGAAAAAAATATTTCGTACAAACTCTGGTACACTGCGTGGCGTGGTCATAAGTTTAGATGGCTTCATTCAGGTTTCCAAGCCTTAATCAGTGCCTTCTGAAATCTAAAGAGAACATTATATTTAATAGCAAGTTGAAAGTAAAGTTAATTTCCATTATATCTGAACATTTTCTCAAGTTTTTATATGCGCCGTTTTGCTTAAAGAGGTGCACTTGATTAGCAAATGCCTGCCTAGTTTCTTTTATGGTTTTCCACAAGAAATAATAGGTAATTTTTCAGATTTAACAAGGATGTAGGCCATTTTGAAGCTTTAGAAATAGGAGCCCATAAAAAGCGCACCCGTGCTACCCGGTACTCATATTTCTGAAGTATCTTTTTAAAGTTTATTGCCTAGAAAATTGCTGTTATATAATTTTATGTTTGAAGTACAGCAATTTATGAAAACTTGATTGTATTTTTACGAAGAAGGTCACAAGAAATCATTATGGTTAAGGGTAGCATACCCCATTACGATTTAAGCAAGTGTAGTGATTTATCTCTTGGGTATCTATTACCAATGAGCAATTTAGACCAATAGTTACGAACCTATGAGATCCGGTTGACATTTCAAGCACTTTTTTTCTTATGAATCTATGCAGTATCAAGCAACACATAAAATGTTCGCGCTTCCTCTATATTATGTGAAGAAGCCTTTGAAATAGGATAGTAATACGCTGATATTGTACCCAACGGGAATATGTTTATTTTGGTTTTCTTTGACCTTTATATTCACTTTCGGCCAGTTTCTCTAACAGTCGACTAGATTACGTTAATTGCGTTGGAAGTGCCTATTAGACTGATTAGAATCCTCAATAAACTGCAGGTAAATAAGCGACTTGAGCACTTTTAAAACTTGAACCTGTACGGGGTCGATACCGAGTAACATGTGGTCAAAACTTATGCAATAACGTGTAATTAGGTCAGACTTGGTTGTCTATCATAGAACACGGAATCGCAAAGCAGTGACAAGAGTAGCCATCTTGGATTCTAAACAAAGTGATATTTCATCGACGATAGCGTTTATCGAAACGACTATGGTATTGGCTTCATGAAATTTCGGAAGCCCATGTCAATTCCATGTTATGACTCATGGCTCTGAGACGTGGTCGCTCACAATGGGCCTCATCAGATAGCTTACAGTCATCCAAAGGTCAATGGAGAGGGCTATGCTCGTAGTATACTTGCGTGATCGAATCAGAAATGTATTGATTCGTAAGAGAAACAGGGTTACCGACATAGCCCGAAGAATTTCCAAACTAAAGTGGCAGTGGGCAGGGTACATTGCTCGCAGAACGGATGGCCGATAAGGCAGTAAAGTTATGGAGTGGCGACCGCGAACTGCAAGACGTTGCGTTGGAAGGCCTCCCACCAGATGCACAGTACCTGTCAATACAGCGATGCTTGGGGGAGGCTTATGTCCAGCAGTGGAGTTCTTTCAGCTGATATGATAATGATGATGATGTCAATCCCATACATTTTGGACTTTTCGAGATTCGTCGAAAGCAAAGAATGTCACTTTGTGTAAGGCCTCATCATAACTAATCTTATAAATAGGTAACATTGATTGATCTAAAAGGGAAGCTCTGGAAGTACTGGCTGGCTGGTTCCTGAGAGATATACCACGGAAGCGAAGCAGTGGGAAAAACTATACAAATCTGCGATAGTTGCACTGAATGCAATTTTCAGTTGTAGCATAGTAAGAATTGTCACAGGCTATCAGTTTATTTGGGTAATACGTGACACTCGCGGACACGCTTGGTTTGTATGGAAAGTGTTGTAAATGTCTTCTCTAGCAGTAACCGCCGCGGAGCCTCCTAGCTCTATGTTGTCTACAGTTCCGCAAGCGGCTAAGAGAGTGTAGATAAGTGATAGTATTCTGGACTATCTAGGTTTATTGGTGGAGATAGCAGCAGCAATTTCCTTTCAGACAGCTTTAGTGTACTTAGGTACATCTGGAACAAAGAAAAAAGATTTTTCCTTCAGTAGCTAATAAAAGTACTTACAGTAAAGCGAGACTCAGTATAAATTTGGTTCTCACCTTAATGCCGACAACTAACTTATCACTGACATAATGTCGTGGTGGCCGAGTGGCTAAGTCCTCGCCTCTCGTGCCTGAGGGTTTAAATCTGGGCAAGAACCAATGTGACCGTGGCCAAAAACAAAGTTTATCTTGGACATCGCTGCCCAACAGTGAAGGAAAACATCGTGAGGAAACCTGAACTTATATAGTTAATATAAGTCTGAAATCGCCAACCCGCATTGAGCAAGCGTGCTGATCAATGCTCGTGCCTTTTCTGTGTGAGATGAGACCTTTGCCCGGCAGTGGAACAGTTACAGGCTGGTATTGTTATTTATGTGCCCTATTCGTAGATTTTAATTATCTGGTCAGTAGATAGTATATATATCAGTCATTTAAATCATCAAGTGCTCGTTCACCCAGAAGTCCGTTTTACAGGTCCGCTTTATCATATACGTTCTTATTCGGCGCCGTCGTTTGTAGATGCATGAGTTAAGTTCACACACATGACTGTATTCCAGATCCAGTAAAAAATACTGATCCGAAAAATATACTGTTGTCCGTTTTACAGGTCCACCTTATCGTATACGTTTTTATTCGGCAATGGCGTAGGTATGAGCGAGTTCACACACAAACAATTTTAAAATACTGATCAGTTTTATCGGATCGAAGCCACGCCGGGCGTGTTCTTACCCCCAGTGGCGACGGTTCCGTTAAAACGGTACTGCAAATGTGGAATGTGTACATTAACCCCGGTAGCGCCGGATCCGTTAAAACGGTACTGTAAGTGCGATGTTAACATGACCTTCAGTAGCGACCGATCCATTAAAACGATCCTGAAAATACAGATGTTCTGTGTGTACGAGACCTTAGGTGACAAAAAATTGCACTGTACTGATTTTTGGGATATTTTTTAAGATAGATACTAAAAATGTAAAATCGTGCAGTAGTTTGTCTATGTTGACTGGCGTAATAAGGGAGTGAATGACAGCGTCGCGGTTGGTAGGGGATAATGGAGGAAAAAAAAAGGTGTTGCGATAACATTTAATAACATAGGACAAGGGAGGAAGATGATGTGTACATTATGGAAAGCCAGTCTCATGTTAAAAGTGTATGCTTAGGTTATAAATTACCATACAAAGACAAACTGCCAAACTTAAGTGGCAGTGGGTAGGGCACATTACTCGCAGAACGGATGGCCGATGGGGCCGAAAAGTTCTGGAATGGCGACCGCGAACCGGAAGACGATACGCTGGAAGGCCTCCCACTAGGTGGACTGATGACCTGGTTAAGGTTGCGGGAAGGCGCTGGATGCGAGACGCACGGTACCGGTCAATGTGGCGACGCCTGGGGGAGGTCTATGTCCAGCAGTGGACGTCTTTCGGCTGAAATGATAATGATGATGATACAAAGACAAAAGAAAAATAAAAAATTCTAGAACCCGTAGAACAACAATTTTATCACTGTTTGCGAAGGCAACTTAACTAAGTCTTCTAAGTAAATCAATTCAAGAATTTCGTTCGGGACGGTGCCCGGCAATATTTATACGGGTTGAACCTACGATGCGACGCCGACCCAAAGGAATTTTGTTTACTCTTTCCCTCTTTCCATATATTTGCTAAGAAATTTCTATGATGCGATATTTAAATAATATCTTTGAATTTTTTATTCTCTGTGTATTTTGAGAGTCCAAAAGTAATGTACGACGTTGAGACTGATTTTGCCTAGTTTCCATAAAGAGAAGTAATTTATCATATCATAGATCATTCCGTGTTCCCATGTTTTAATTCTCAATTTTTGAGTTATGTTTTCAACATGATTCTCAGTGAAACAGTAGGAATTACTTATATCTCTGCGCACAAAAATCTTTTTGTCCAACTTACCACAGTGTCTTGACTTAAGACGAAAGTCTATGACCAGTGTGTGTTGCCAGTGATGATCTATGGCACAGAGACGTGGTCGCTCACAATGGGCCCCATCAGAAAGCTTACAGTCATCCAAAGGGCAATGGAGAGGGCTATGCTCCGAGTTTCATTGCGTGATCGAATCAGAAATTTAGAGATCCTCAAGAGAACAAGGGTTACCGACATTGCCCGAAGAATTGACATACTTAAGTGGCATTGGGCAAGGCACATTGCTCGATCTACAAAAAATCGGAAATTAATAAGACGTACTTGACTAGTGCTTCCTACCATATCATACCGCACGACTGCACAAAAACAATATTATCGTTTACGGTGAATATTCCCTTAGCATGTACAAGCGGCCTAAGACCTTATTTCCTCGAATTCCCAGTGTCTCGACGTCAGTGTGACCGGAGCTGCTCCGCTCGGTAGTGAGTCTTTACTCAGCCATTCGTGACCGCCATCCTTTGGTAGCCCTCAAAATTTGCCAAATAAAAAATAATTTTGAATTTTCGTGAATTTTTGGTAGAGAGAATTATATAAGGTCATCCCCGCAGGCTCACAGTAATGAGTTGTTTATTTAAATTTTGACATTATGAGGGGTCAATTTTCCTATTGTATTACAGCCCAATTTGTGATGGGGTTTGGCCTTGCTGCCGGCTTTCAGCTAAACAAATTGATTATTTAAAACATTTAGACAAGAGAATCCTGTTGTAAAATGTTTTATTAAACAATGCAAAAACATTATTCTTATTCTCGTGCGGCCAAGCTAAAGTTTGTTTTAATATCATATTGATCTTTAAACCGAAAATAACTTTTTACCTATCAAAAACTATTAGCTGAAGTTTTTACAAACCTATTCATTTCTTCAGGCACTAAAATGTTATCTACGAAATATTCAGTAAACGTTAAAGTTCGCTCGTATACACCAGTTGAGAAGCACGTCCTATTAATTTGGAGCACAACCGATAGTTGTTATACTGGGTTGGCTCTGCGATACTTCTAGGGTTCCGTACGTACTAAGCCTACTTCTTTGGATCAGCATCCTTGTTGCGTAATATACCTAGTTTATATCATCATTCATCATCATTTCAGCCGAAAGACGTCCACTGCTGGACATAGGCCTTAGTTTATATCATAATGCCATAAATTACGAATGAAATTCTTGAATTGTAGCCTCGATTACGTAAATAACTCAATGAATGTTGTTGAATTTTCAAAAAGAAAAGCATGGCCGCTCTAAGTGTGTTTCGCAATCACCACATCATGTACGATGTACCATTTAACTAGAAAAGGTAGCCAGTTGAAATCACATTACACGTGTAACTTTAGTAATATTAATGAATTTCAAGATTATGGGCCTTTCCATACGAAAAAAACATTAAAAATGAATTTATTATATTCATCGGTTTTTCTTTAATATTATTTTATTAATTTTTGTTTGGGGTTTGCTCTTGACTCTTGTCTTGGTCATGTTCCATATTTATGACAAGTTCTGTACGGATCCCGCCGTGCCCAATTCCAACTCGCACTTGACCTTTTTAACAGTTCAGTCAGTACTCCGCCCCGGTTGAAGTTGTGGGTAGTTGATACTTTCTGAATTCGTTCCTAGTTTTTGGCGTTCGGAACGTTTTCTAATTTTTCTCTTTTTAGTTTTGGCGAGTAGCGATGGGAGATATCGAAATTGATGGCATTGGCTAGATAGTGTTAGACTGGGGAATAAATGTGGAATTGTGGGTGGTAGGGCCATTTTATGAATGTTGCAACGATGAACTCGTTGTCGTTTTTAGAATACTTTAGGATTACCATTTATATCAACCTAATATTTTAAACTGCTCAGACAACATTAGTAATTCGATTTGACTACAAATAAGCCCACCTGTTGTCTGATCAGTTTAAAGTATTCATCATGATGATCAGGTCATCTGATCAGACAACAGGTGGGCTTATTTGTAGTCTCTGGGAGTCCTTGGGCAAGTCAAATGACATTCCGTAAGCGAAACACGAGATACATTACTGCATTGGCTTGACATAAACCGTTTAAAAATTAATTTACTTAAATCCGTTTATATTCAATTTAATCAATCGAATAATTATAAAAATAACATTAATCTTAATATAAATAAAATCAAAGAAGTAACAAATAATAAATTAATAATAGATATTCATTGGAAAGAACACGTAGATAATGTTAGCACTAGAATTAATAAATTCGTATATGCGATAAAACAAGTAAAACACGTAACAAACATAAAAACAGCCATTATGTCTTACCACGCTTATGTGGAATCATTATTGCGCTATGGTCTTGTAATGTGGGGTATTAGCGTTGATCTAAATAGAACATTTGTTGGCCAAAAAAATTATAAGAGCAATGTATGGTCTTTAACCTGATGACTCTTGTCGACCAATATTTAAAAAAACTTGGTTTGCTACCGCTGCCATCTCTCTACATTTTTGAAATTTGTGTATTCTTAGTTACAAACAAAAAACTATTTAAGACAGCAAATGAAGAGTGCCCTCGGAACAGACGAGATCCCTTCAAATTGGTTCTGGCCTTGACTTACCAAATACAATAAAAGCTGCCTAGCAATGTGTGTGCACATCTATAACATGATACCAAACCACTTCAAGACAATGAGTATAAGACTGTTAAAAATTAAATTAGTCAAGTGGTTAAGTGAATATAATTTTTTCAACACACTTGCTCATAAAGTGGCTCTAATTTCACCGCAATTAGGCACATAATGACACCTGTTATAAAACTGTGACTTTTTCATTACTATTATTCACATGTGAGATAAAGAGTTTTTTTTTAATTTATTGGTTGAGTTGCTTTGTTCTTAAAACAGTTTCGATACAAAAAAGTTCGTGCTCAATAGTAAAAATGCAGCACATTTCATGCAACTTCGTATTTACTTAAATATAACTTTTGTTTTTGTCTGTAATAAAGAAAACTTAAAATTCCCCATTTTGTACGTGGCTAAAACGCTATCCGCGAAAAGCCAAAAAAAAGTAACTCATTATTTTTAATCTATGGCAGATCGCCATTGTTAGATGCGCGCGCATAGGAAAACTGATTAATTTTGCCCGCCATTGCGAAAAAAAAATCAGAACTCGTTTTCACTGTTGTAAATGATTTTTTAGTATTATTTTCTTCACAAGTGTGTTGAAAAACGTCGTATGATACACGTGTGTATTGATGATTACCGTCCTCGGCTCTCTTAAGACCCTCACCTTACGGCTCGGGTCTCAATGGCGCCTCAGCGGTAATCACCAACATTACACACTTGTACCATAATGTACTATTATAATATAATATAAAATAATTTATGGCTTTGAAACCCTCTGAAAGACTCAATAGCTCATGATTTAATTGTTCTTGTTTGATTATTAAGATTGATTTATATTATTAATTATTAATTTTATTCTATTTTTTTTTGCTTGTAACTAGTTTGTGTGTTACCCAAAAATTGCATGCTATTTCATAATTTAGCTGAACATGTTTGTACCTTTTCCTTTGTATATTTAACACCATTTTATACCATGTTTTATGCAATTAAATGATTTTAATTTGAAAATGATTGGTTAGGGAATGCATTTTCTATTGAAATACCACGAATCATTCTCTTTACATTTTGGCATTTCGGCTGATCCGATTATAAAAATGATTTACAGTAGTCACAGCAGATCTTTGTGACTCTGGACTTGGCTGCAAGTCCCTGCGCAGTTGCTACTTTTGTGTCAATATTGAAGTAGAAGATAGCATTGTATAACTTCCTCTTTCACTCGCTTACGTTTGTTGCATCGCCCTATCTCGCTTACTGTATGCAGTATGCTCAATGACAAGCTATTTCTTACGCAATGGTTTGTAGAGCTCTGCGAACCATGTAACAGTGAAAAGCTTCATTATTGTGGAGAGCCTTACGATATTATGTTTTATAATGGATAAGTTTTACGAAGTCGCACACGCAATTGGGCAGAAGCTACAAGTATTAATTTATGAAACTAAATAAGGTACTTTGATTCCTCTAAGAACCCCCATTCTTTACCAAGAAGACATAATAATAATGTGATCCCATGGTTAGGTATCTGAGATCTGTGAAGTCGGATAAATAAAGGTTTCATGAAACTTTTTTGCTGAGCAATTTTGGTATCTATTCTAAATGTATCTAATGGAATATTCTTCAAAAATAAAGAAGCAAAAACGTTAAAATCCTATCTCAATTTTAATAAGGATTCTCCAATATTTTATAAGTTTTATTTCCTGCATATTTTGTTCTATGTCGCATGCCATTTTTATGCGAAACGTAACCTGAAGCGGTTTACAGGACTTCTATTTTTACTGTCCGCTGTAAAGCCAATTGGTTCGGCTAAATTTTCAGGGCGAAGCGTACCTACCTGTAGTTGTATCGTTTTAGCAAGTCAAAATCGGTGAATGCCTTTTGTCAAGTATCTTTTCGTAGAAATCAGTCTTGCCAAGGGATATCGTGTTACCCAGAATTCTACTGGGTAGTGGAGTTATCCCCAAACGAGGGACCAGTGACGGACAGCCGCGGCGGGTCCGCGGATGAGTGCTTACGCGTGCCCGTGTTCCCGCGATAAGCTGTACAGGAGGACACCGTGGAGTTTAAGTGGGTTGGATTCCCACATACCTGCACTATCGCCCCATGGTAGCGCAGTATGCATGAGCTTTTCACAAGGTAAATAAAAACCAGCCAAGTGCGAGTCGGACTCGCGCACGAAAGGTTCCTTACTATTAAGGCAAAAAACGGCAAAAAAATCACGTTTTTTGTATGGGAAGTCCCACTTAAATATTTATTTTATTCTGTTTTTAGTATTTTTTGTTATATAATATTTAATCATCACATCATTGTCACATATAAACAGAAATAAATGATAATGATAAATGATTTTATTTCTGTAAGTTGGTTTGTACAAACACTTTTACATGTCGAATTTTTGAATTTGTTGTTATAGTGACAATAGAAATACATAATCTGTGAAAATTTCAATATCACGGTTCATGAGATACAGACGGGAAGACAGACGGACCGCGGAGTTTTAGTAATAATGTCCCGTTTTTACCCTTTGGGTACGGAACCATAGATAGTGGTCAAGCGCGAGCCTATCAATAATAATAATAATTAAAAAAACCCTAAAAAGATAGTCGCTTCAAGAAAAACATGGTAGGCTTCCAGCTGCGTTGAATCTGCTGTGAGTCTATCTATACTGTGCAGTGATTATTGAGTGGAAGCAGTCCCCAACAATGTTGGAAAAATACTTGGTAGATTGATAAAAAATCTGAGGGGATGATTTCGACTATTTTCGTTTTTCTTGATAAGAATCCCAAAATTCTACGTCAATGAATGCAATTGCCGTCGATGTCAATCAAATTCTACGTAAATGATTGCTATTGCCGTCGATTTCAATCAAATTCTACGTAAATGATTGCTATTGCCGTCGATTTCAATCAAATTCTACGTCAGTGATTGCTATTGTCGTCGATGTCAATCAAATTCTACGTAAATGATTGCTATTGCCGTCGATTTCAATCAAATTCTACGTCAGTGATTGTTATTGTCGTCGATGTCAATCAAATTCTACGTCAGTGATTGCTATTGTCGTCGATGTCAATGAAATTCTACGTCAATGATTGCAATTGCCGTCGATGTCAATTAATCTGCCTAGTCTTTTACCAAATGTGTTGGGTTTCACTTCCAGTCTTTCCGGATGCAGCTGAATACAGTATTTAACCTGGAGGGACAGCCTATCTGATCTCCACAACACCCCCCGTTTTGGGATGGGCACTCATGAATTCTCCCGCTCTGGGTGAAGTGGGAGGGCGTGTTAGACTTTTACTGACTAAAACTCTGATTACTGTTCTGTTCCTTTGAGTGGTTTCAGAATTCCGTCCATTGTTTTTAGGTTTTGAATTGAAGTTACTGTTTCAGCGATATTTGTTTAGGACTCGCTAACTGAAATCTAGACTAATATTATACAGAGGAAAAACTGTTTGTTTATATGTGTGTACTCTGGCAATACTAAACCAATTACGTTTCTTTTTTCTTTGATACAAAGCTGCACTATCGAGAGCAGAGGCGGCCCAGTGGTAACAGCCGCGACTTACAAGTTGTAGGTCGTAGGTTCGAACCCAGACAGGCGCTTTACTTTGTGTAAATTATTTCATCACCACTGCTTTCAAAACGGTGAAGGAAAACCGGCATGTCTTAGAACCAAAAATTCGAAGACCTGTGACATCCACCAACCCGCACTGGGTCCTCGTGGTGGATTACAGTTACTGCCCATTCCCCCTCACAGACAGGAGGCCTGCACGCACAACAGGTCAAATGGCAGTTTAAGAACGGCAAATATCCTATCCTATGCTCAGCTAAACTATCGTACAGTGTTATAAGATGCTTTTCCGTAAAACCCGCAGTTTCTATTTTGGTATAGCCCACGGGAGCGAAGCTGCGGGAAAAAGCTAGTATTTTAACACGCTTTTATTAGCTTGGTATGTATGTATCCATGTTTCTATGTTTCTATGAGACTATATTTCAATGTTTCGATGTTACTATGAGTCTATGTTTCTATGGTTCTATATTACTATGTTTCTATGGAATGGAACCTTTGAAAATCATTTTTAACCGACTTTCCAAAAAGGAGGAGGTTCTATGTTCGACATTATGTTTGTTTTTTTTGTTTAGGTTCACCGATATCTCCGTCAATTGTGGACCGATTTTGATAATTCTTTTTTGTTTTAAAAGTATGTTTTGAAATTGGTCCCATTTTAATTTGGTGAAGATCTGATGAAGAACTTCGGAGATATACAACAGAACTCTTCAATAAATAATGGTAAATCTCTCGGGTTTGCTGAAATCGCATGTCTGTTTATTGTTTATACCATTTCATAACATAACATCACGCCAATACGCTCTTAAGGGGTACGCAGATCTCTCATTACACCGGTTATGTACAAGTTTCAAGAAATCTATGTTGGCGTTAAAGTTACCTTACTAAATTGCCTATTAGGTAGGTACAACTAAAAAGTGAAAAATAAAAAAACTTTTTTGCAAAAAAATACTAGTGACTTCCAAATACAAAACTACAAAGAGTAAAATTACTTTATTTTTTGAAGTCGGTGTCTTCCGTAGGTACCATTTTTAACACCGACTTCCCAAAAAGGAGGAGGTGAAAACTACAAAGTGAAAAATAACTTTATTTTTTGAAGTCGGTGTCCATAACGCAAAGAATTGTCACCTACGAAAGACACCGACTTCAAAAAATAAAGTTATTTTTCACTTTGTAGTTTTGTATTTGGAAGTCGGTAGTATTTTTTTGCAAAAAGTTTTTTTATCACCCCGTCCAAACGTTGGATTAATTTGAAACTTTGCATACTTATCAAGGATCGATGACAATGCAATGCAAAAATGACTAGTCCTGTTTCTGTTGAATGATTAGTGTTTTTTTTTAATCTGTTATTCATATTCATATTAATTAATTTGTAAGTATGTCGGTAGATTTATGTTGTCCATGGAGTCAATTTAATTATAGCTCTGAGGTGGAACGCTCGACTTTCGACCCTCAAACAACATGGCTTAAGACACGGTAGTGCCTTGCGCCAAGTACACGTATTCGGTATTAAATACATTTTCCAGAGACCCGCCTGAGAAACGGCTATCACAACGGAAGTTAGTAGGCACGCAAATTATTTACTCCCATCAGAAGGAGGTGGTTGCATTAATAATTTGTCGTTTAAAAAAACAAGCTTTAATGGTAACTTCAACTAAAAAGTGAAAAATTAATAATAATTAAAAAAAAACACGCTTTAATAGAAAACCAATCCAAAAAGTAGAAAATAATTTACAATAAATTTAAATTAAGATGGTAATTGTTATAATATTATTATTGACAGATATTGGTAAAAGTTTTCATTTTGAAAAAAATCTTAAAAAGCACCCACGCTTTTTTACAATGTTTTTTTTTTGTTAATCACACTATTCATAATTTAAATTTACTGAAAATTATTTTATTACTTTTGGTTTGGAAAACTTTCGAGAAAGTCATAAGAAAACGATTCGAAGAATAAAATTACCTACAGCTACAAGAGACTTAAACTTTTTTTTTATGTGTGCAATTCATAAACGAAGAGTACATAATTCTTTATGACCGTCCCGACAAGTTTTTATAACCGAATCATTATAATATAAAAAAATACTTATGTTTTTACAACCGTCTCTACTTAGGTACTTATAAAATATTTAAGAAGCAAAACATTGAAAGCAGTCAAATAATCGATCGTTTCTATTACGATATTACACCATTCAATAATACATTATGTAAATTCAATAATTATGTAATTGTTTGATTGTCTTTTCATAGGAAAACCTACCAGCACTTTTAAGTAGGTACCTTTTCTTGCACCGTTGTTTAATAATATAAAAAACCGGCCAAGTGCGAGTTAGACTCGCGCACGAAGGGTTCCGTACCATTAACACAAAAAACGCTAAAAAAATACACGTTTTTTGTATGGGAGCCCCACTCAAATATTTACTTTATTCTGTTTTTAGTATTTGTTGTTATAGCGGCAACAGAAATACACCATCTGTGATTCAGATTCCTAGCTATCACGGTTCACGAGATACAGCCTGGTGACAGACAGACAGACAAACAGACAGACAGACGGACCGCGGAGTCTCAGTAATAGGGTCCCGTTTTACCCTTTGGGTACGGAACCCTAATTACATAATAAGATCTGCTTGCCTAGCCAGACAGTCTGAGAACTAATCTTTCTACCGTTAGCAAGACTATTTGTCACACTGTCTGATGTCAGATTCCCGAAAGTGATAATTTATGACTGGATATTTACCTAATCACAAATTATCACATTAATCTAGTTGGCAACTTTAATGATTACAAAGATGAGGATAATTACTGTCAACTTATTAAAAATTATTTAAAAGAATCAAAAGCGTTTCAACAAAATTAATTATCCCGTCGTCTTTAAATCTGTAATCTCTTAAAAAAACTGAAAGATGTTAATCAACTTAACTGAGCTCGGAAAGAATATTTTTTACTTCATCAATTTTAAACGGTCGCCAAACTGTCCAAAGACATTTTTAACGTAACTATTTGGATACGGTAAGACAAGCTTTATAAAATAAACAAGATGAAGACAACATGTACAAAGTTGCACTTTTTAAAGGGACTAAAAAAGAGGGGAGAAGATGTTACCCCTTTGGGAATGCAACATGGGCTGAGGACGTGAACGTGTGAAAAGGTCTTTACAGGCAAAAACGGGCAGGGACAGTCGAGCATTCGGGCAATCCCAAGCGTGCCACAAATAACGATGCACGAATGTACCCACTCAATGTTTGGAGAAAAAACAAATTGCCCTTTGAATGGAAACGTGTTGCCCAAATTGACGAGATAAGGGAGACGCAGAGAAAAATGTGCGGATAAAATATTCAAGCAGTGACGGAGAACTACGAGAATGTTGTAGGTATATCAGTTGTATTGTTTTTACCGGTTGATAACGTTGGAAATGAAATAAGTGACTAGGATGATTTTCAACATAGAATCTTAAAGTCATGCCGTGCTAGGTACGTAAGAGGATGAATATACATTACATACCGAGGCCCCTCCGAGACTCGGAACATTTGGAATGCACGTTAAGCCATTTCTCCTGGCTATCATTTGAAGATCATTGCGTTGTTCTCGCCAAACTTCTTGGCCGCCCTGAAGTTGGCTACAATGGCTGCGCAGTAGTAAATCTAATACAAAAAAGCACCGATCCGTGCTTTGCGCATCAAATCAATCTGCCTAGCCTTTTCCCAACTATATTGGAGTCGGCTTCTAGTCTTACCGGATTCAGCTGAGTACCAGTGTTTTACATGGAGAGACTGCCTATCTGACCTCCACAACCCAATAACTGGGTAACACGATACCTCTTGGTTAGACTGGTGGACGACTGTCAAAGATCTTTAAATGACAGCCAGTAGTGTATTATTGGGCATTCTAGACCACCTATCGCTTCCTACGGCTCACTTTGTTCGCCTTCGTCGCTTTCGGTGGAATAGAACGCCCAATAATACGAAAAGTTTATCGATGGCTTACCTCAAATTCAATCCTCGGTTTATTTAATTATACTCACCAGCTTAAATCAACTATAAAGCTTTATACGTTAACATAATCAGGTATATATCGAAATGAACCAGTAACCTAAAATTCAGGACAGATTGTCTCATTTCTCTCCACATACTTAAGGATGGTGCAATGCCGCTTAGGATAACACACATACCCGTTTCGTGACCAGATTGGCTCAAGGAAATCTGAACTTTAGGATACCGCATACATTAAACTAAATTTAGGACAGATTGTCTCATGTCTCTCCACAAAAGTAAAATAGCGCACACCCTTAGGTCCACACACATTTTTTTCTGTGACCAGTTTGGTTCGAGGACATCTAAATTTAAATTTAACACATTACAGACGATACAACCTTTTACATCAACACGTAACAATCAAGTGGTAAGCGTGGTCATACGGATTACAGATAGTCGATCCTTGCCATGCATGCATAAAGCTAAGGCACGGATACACTTGTCAACGGCAACCGGATTAGAAACGTATCTCACATTATTCATTCTAGCGTAAAGACTGTGTGTAAATCCGTTGCTGTAGACTCCGTTGACGGTATCCGTACCCGGTTGCTACGTAGATGTAAATGCTACGTAGCTTTATATATAAGTGTGCTTTGTTAGTTCGAATCAGCAAAGTTCAATATCAATGTAATGCACACTTTCCACGTGTACACAAATTGCATTCCATGCATTTATATTGTATAGTAACATGACTATCATGTTGTAAACACTAAATTTGTTTTATAAAGAACTTCCTAAATATTATTTTCGTATTTAATTCTAAAAGTTTGTAATCGGTTCTAGTTTTAACGTGTTTCATTCTTCTAGGTACTAAGATTATAAATTTTTTTATATGATATATTTTGTATCAAATACGCTATCTGTCACTTGTCATCGAGTGCGATCTAAACTGTTATAAGTAAGATCACCTTGAAAAAAGAGAACACTGTGTACATTAAGATTATTTGGGATAATAGGAGGACTCGAGTTATTATTGATAAATTGGGCAACTATGAAACCATAACTCAGACACGTGCATTCGATTCCCACACGTCACAGTGCATTGGATTCTTTAATTGCGGGTTTAGGTGATTATTTAATAGTACGAATGAAAATGTTATTAGTTTGTCGAATGTCGAAATATCGAGTTTAACTGCAACTTAACATTATCGAACACATGGATTGGTTTGTATGTATTACAAAATAGTATGTTTTTCTCAAAATAGTTATGATTAATTATTAACTACTTCTGCTTAACTGTTTTTAGTAAACAACTATGTTCACAAATTTACTTTCAACGTCGAGAGAATTCAAAAAATCTATAATATGCACCTACCTACAAGAATTAATTTGACTGTTCTTAGTTTCACCTCTCACATTAACTTAATTGTGAAGTAAAAAAAATCTCAACAAACATACATCAATTATTAAATTAATTATACATATTAATTTAGTTATGAATCACAGGGTAATGAATCGGGTTCACTTTGTCGGCTTTATTTTTCAGTCCTTATGAACAAATTGCAATTTTGCAGAATTGGTATACAAACAATACGGTTCAATATGACGTAAACATCATATTTGTTTTTTACAACTGTAAGACAAGTACTTAGAGTTTAATATTGAAATAACCTATTTTCTTGCTGAATTAGTATTTTTTTGTGTATATAAACGAATTAATTTTAATAAATAAATTACATTCGCTCCAGAATCTTCAAAGTGACAAGTAGTACTAGCGCTGCTTTAAAATCGACTTTCTAACATGTAAGTAAGTAATTCATAATTTTAAATATGTACCTAGTCATAATGCTCAGCTACGGACCTGGTTTTTGCCTGCCGGCTGTTATGAACTTATGATTATCATGTTTTATCTTTCCATTGCGACTACTATTCAGCTACGGACCTGGTTTTTGCCTGCCGGCTGATGTTACTGTTATCATGCCCTACCTATCCATCATGACTGCTACCCAGCCTGCTAGCTGATGTATTGATAGTCTTAATTAAGTCACAGTTGTTAGTTACAAAATTAATTTTATGTGTTCCATTTCAGGTCGGACTCCGATTCAGAATTCCATACACCAACCGCAGCTGTAGCCGAGGTTGCGAAGGTGCAACCAAAGAAGAAGGTGGCGAAGCGCAAAGCTTCCGAGAGCACCACGCCATCAGAATCGAAATCAAGGTAATTTTGTGTTATTGCTTGTTGTGTATGTTATATCAATTAAATGTATGTTATACACAGATATACGTTAAATTATAACTGTAACGCAGAAAGCGCTGAAATCAATTTCCGATTATATTCCTTGCAGGAATGTTTACAGTTAGTTCATGAGGTATTGTTATTGAAATTATTATAACAAGATATCATGCTTTTTGTCCTAGTAGATTCTATCCCCGTACACAGATGATGCCCTCAATTCTCCATAAAAATAAATGTAATTTTGTGTTGTGAATGTAATAAAATGTTAAATTGTTTACAGTAAAAGACGCAGCTCGGGCTCGGACCTCTTTGGCTTCGAGGACTACATTCCCTCGTTGACCTCAGTTGGAGACTTCGGTTCAACCCTCATCAGCCGTGTCGCTAACGGGAAAGTGCGGCGAACGGTGGACTTAACCGGGGACTTCTATGTGGAGGTAAAAGTCTACAACAAGGCCGATGTTGCCTCCACCCCTAAAGAGGATCGGTGGAAGAAAGCCTCGGTGGCTCTAAAAGTGCAGCTTAACCGCAACACGCCGCAGTGGGATGGTCTACAAGTTTTTATGAGACGGACTCATGAATTATTTGACAATTCTGAGCCCGTCTTTTATAGTGATAGTATAAATAGAAAATAAATATTTAAGTTTTGGGGCACCAGGTCTATATTCTATTTAGCAGACGTCTATCATAATCGCAATAATAATAATATATAGCAACAACTAATAGTAAGTCTAAAACTATTTTAAGCTATAATGCCTTTCTGTACTGTTTGTAATACCTCTGTTGAGCGCAGTCACTGGACAGGTCACCTACGTAGTACTAATCATAAAAACAAAAGTATTTTGCCTTTTTGCGAAGGTGTTGAAATAATACATTCTGCATTTCGTAATCGTATAACTTCTTATAGAATTGTCGATCCGTCTGAGAATTGTTCGCTAGAACCATTTCTCAATAATATTTGCGACAAAATTAAAACGCTTATTGACATGTCTCTTAAAGAACACACTTGTCTAAAAGTTAATTTTGAATATTTTGCTTTGTTTTTAATGATTAAAAATGATTCTCAGGAGATTAAATCATTTGCCACAAAAAACTTTACTCTGCATCAGAATTATGAATTTGATTCATTATTGTCTCAAGTCAAAAACACTTTAACAAAAAAGATAGAAGAAATTCAGGATCGAGATAGTGGATGGACGTTCTTGAGCAGTTCTCATTTGGAAGTCAATGTTAACAAATATCAACCTTTGCGCGGTTCAGGCTTTATCGAATTGCCTTCTTCAATAAAATCGAAAAAAGCATGCATTAATATCCACAATAATGATGAGTATTGTTTTTTTTGGTCTGTTGTTGCTGCTTTATATCCAGCCAAAACTCATCCCGATAGAGTATCTTCGTACCCGGATTTTCGTAACGTGTTAAATGTTAAGAACATATCATTTCCAATGAATTTCACAGATATTGCGCGGTTCGAAGTAAATAACCCTGAAATTTGCATTTACATTTATGGTTTAAAAAATAATACCATCATAGGACCGCTTTACAAACCAAAAGCCTTGAACGGAAAGGTGATTCATTTACTTTATTTAGAAAGAGATGATTTCTCACATTACTGTCTCATTAAAGACTTGCCGCGACTTGTTAAGAATCAATTAACAAAACATCACAGTAAACTGTACTTTTGTGACGTTTGTTTAATGTTTTTTAATTCATGCGACAATCTTAGTTCGCATAGTTGTGGAGGTGTCGCCACTGAACTACCTCCAAAAGGTTCGTTCATACAATTTGAAAATTATATTAGAAAGCAAATTGTACCATTTGTCATATACGCAGATTTTGAAACAATGCTAGAGCGGTATGAATCTTGTGATCTTGACCCCTCTAAGGCAGGTACTGTTACACGACAGCGACACGTGCCTGTAGCTTTCGCTTATCATATTACGTGTACGCTAGATGAAAGCCATAATCGTTTCGTTTCTTATCGCGGTTCGGATTGTGTATTAAATTTTGTGAAGTCTATTTATAAAGATGCACAACAAATTCATGATATGTTAAAAAATAATGTTCCTATGATTTACTCAAATGATAATGCTCGCGACTTTGAAAACGCGATAAAATGTCATATTTGTGAACACTTCTTGTTCGGCGATAGGGTTCGCGATCATTGTCACTTGACTGGTAAATATCGTGGTGCAGCTCATAGTTATTGTAATATGCAATACAAACAACCGACATTTTTGCCAGTATTTTTTCATAATTTGTCCGGATATGATTGTCACCTTTTCATAAAAGAATTAGGCGAAGCGCCTGGATCTATAAAAGTGATACCTAAAACAAAAGAAAACTATATTTCATTCACGAAGTATATTCCGATTTCCGATAGTGAAAGTATACAGATACGGTTTGTAGATTCTTTCAAGTTTTTAGGAACAAGCTTAGAAAAGTTGGTTAGTTCAATGAAAAAACAAGAGTTTAAACAATTACAATCCTATTTTTCTAATAAAAAACAATTTAATCTACTCACCCGTAAAGGAGTGTATCCATATGACTATATGTCTCAATGGGAACGTTATGAAGATACGTGTTTACCCTCTAAAAAATATTTTTTTAACTCCTTATCTAATGAAACAATTACCGACGAAGATTATGAACACGCTCGGTCTGTTTGGTCAGTATTTAATATTCAAAACATGGGTATGTACACAGATTTATATCTCAAAACAGATGTTCTGTTGTTAACAGATGTTTTTGAAAATTTTCGAAAAACTTGTAAATTACATTACAATCTCGATCCCGCGTTCTATCTTACAGCACCAAGTCTATCTTTTGATGCAATGCTTTTAAAAACAGGAGTTAAATTAGAATTAATTAGTGATGTTGAAATTTTTAGAATGATACAAAAAGGTATTCGAGGTGGTGTTTGTATGTGTTCCAAAAGACATGTCAAAGCCAATCATAAATATTTAGATACTTACGATCCAACTCGTCCAAATTCATTTATCATTTATTTAGATTGTAACAATTTATATGGTTATAGCATGTGTCAATCCCTACCCTATTCCGATTTTAGATTTATGAATAGACATGAAATTGATTTTTTACAATTGAACTTAGCAGATATCAGTGATACCGCGGAAAACGGATACATTCTTGAAGTCGATTTAATATATCCAACGAATTTGCACATGGAACACAATGACTTTCCTTTTTGTCCAGAAAAATGCCTACCACCTGGTGGTAAGAATAAAAAGTTAATACCAAACTTGTACGATAAATATCACTATGTTATTCATTACGTACATTTAAAAAAATGTTTACAGTACGGTTTAGTATTGAGAAGGATCCATCGCGCTATTATATTTAAGCAAAGTTGTTATTTAAAACAATATATTGATATTAACACTCAGTTACGTCAAAAAGCAGAGTCAACGTTTGAACAAGACTTTTTCAAATTATTGAACAATAGTATTTTCGGAAAGACCTTGGAAAATAATGAAAATCGAATAGAAGTAAAATTAGTTAACAAATGGTGTGATTCAAACAATAAAACGAAAAAGACCACTTGTGCTGAGAAATTGATAGCTAGTCCATATTTTCATAGCGCTTCTGTTTTTTCTGATGATCTAGTGGCAATCCAAATGAAACCTGTGCGTATAATACTTAATAAACCAATATACATAGGTTTCGCAGTATTAGAATTATCTAAGACTCATATGTACGACTTTCATTACTCTATCATAAAACCTTTTTATGGTAACCGAATTGAATTGTGCTATACTGACACAGATAGTCTTGTGTATGATGTACAGAGTGATGACGTTTATAAAGACCTCAAGCTCCATTTTCTAAAATATTTTGATACCAGCAATTATGACTGTAACAATGACTATAACTTACCAATTATTAATAAGAAGGTTCCAGGACTGTTTAAAGATGAAATGGGTGGCAACATTATCAAAGAATTCGTAGGACTGCGCTCAAAACTTTATTGTATTAAAATGTTAAATAAAACAATTAAAAAGGCAAAAGGTACAAAAAAATGTATTACTAAAAAATTTAATATGTTAGATTATAAAAATGTTTTGTACAATTGCAATGTTATTCGCAAAAAAAATGTATTGTTTAGGTCAATAAAACATGAAATATTCACACATGACGTAAATAAAATAGCACTTTCAAGCAATGACGATAAACGATTGCTATCGTTTGATAAAGTTTCTACTTTAGCCTGGGGTAACGCAACTATATTTATGTAATGCATTACTACAATTGAAACGTAATTACATTAGATACATTTTAACATGTTTCTTATTGATTGTAAATGGTAAATAAAACTTGTGAAGTTTAAATGCAGAGTTTGATAATATTACGCAAGTACTAGACAGACACCTATTAATTTTACAGTACATTCACATTACATGTGTCTGGACCTCGCTTAATAATCATGTAAAAATTTATATTCCCTTGGTGTCCCAAATATTTGTTGCAAACTTACATTTAATTAGTAAATAGTTTAAGTAATATCAATATTATAAATTAGGATAATTATCGAAGGTCAGAATAGGTAGAGTATGTTTATTATTCTGGAATTTCAGAAAGAGACATCATACAGTCTAGAAGTTTAGGAAAATATTCTCTGCCAATTCAGACCTGATAATTACTTACAGGTTACTATGGTTACTATAATTTTCTTTTATTTGTATTAATTAAATACATACTTTAATAAATCGTATTTTACTATCATAATTATATTTGTTTAATTTCCATTCCTGATGACAATGCGCATCGCGCTGCCTGGTATGAAATATAACACTAATCAGGTGCTCGCTCACGTCGCTTCATGCTGCACACGACATAACTGTTCGTACTTGTTGAAACATGAAATTGATTAAATACCATAGGTACTTGTATTATTTAAAACATTAGTTTCATGTCCATTCCTGATTGGTGACAAAGAAACAGGTTCCAACTTGATAAAACATGTAAGGTCCATTTTTGATGACAAAGCACTCATAGCTCGAAGTTTGCACGCGCGGTGTAGAATTTGACGTTGACCAGGTGCGCCTGCACGAGCTTGAACATGTTGAAACATGAAATTGAATCACAGCGTAAGGCTTTATGGAGTCTAATTACATATTAACCGCGTTCCACAGTAATATTATTGTGTAGAACATACATCAGTAAGCAGTCTGCCGGAGCGGTCATATCTCGTCAAATAAAAACGAAACGAATTGTAAGTATTGTACAAGTACCAATCTACGTATAACTTTATTTCATCATTTTGTTTTATGAAATTATAATTAATTATTATTTCGATTGTTTCAGATCATTGATAATGGATGATTCACCAGATGTTATCGACTTCTCACAATACGCTCAAGGTTTTCCGACTCCCAGTTTAAGCTGGCATATACCAGATTTCCCAGAACAACAAATACCTGTCAACAAGGAGCCTAGAGCAAGACAAAATTGCGAACCTATCAACAAGAAGCCTAGAACAAGACGAGAGGGACTAAAGCAGAAATCATCTCTGTCTACATGTCAATCATTCGTCATAAACAATGAGAAGAAAAAAGGTTTAAGACTTATCCAGGTACAAGTGTTGGATATCAGTGAACAACCAGAACCTGCAAGTGACAATCAGGACGTGGTAGTGTTAAGTGCGCAGTATGTAGTAACTGAATCGGTGGACCATGTTATGGAGGAGACGCAATCGTTAATTAATAAAATATCAAAAAAACTTGGTGGGGACAGTTGTTATTATTAACTGGTGCCATTATTCTGTAAGTACCTACTTTATAAGTTAATGTGTAAGATTTTTTGTAATAAACAATAATAAATTATGTAAGTAATATTGTAGTTATTAAGGTATATTTATTTGTTTTCTTATTCTTTAGTCTTTAAGCATCTTAGGTTTTTAAGTTGTATAACTTTTGAATGTATAAATATCAAATAATGTAGTTACGTTTTATTTTAATTAACTTTTTACATTTTATCCTGTACATAGTCTAAAAATATTGTAATGTAGTTAATATTAATTTCTTTATTTAATCTAGTTAGGATAATATTCATACATCACAAGTTTGTAATTAGGTAGGTACGAATAGTAAACATTAAATAAACTATGTAGGACGGTTATCATTAGTTTGTAATAATTGGAAATAATGTAAATAAATCTATTTTGTTTATAATTTAAACTGTGTTTTATTTTGTATACTCGAACTCTAAATTAGCTCTAGTGTAATGACACAATAATAGGTTATTCGTAGTTAGTTTTTTATTAGATTAATTAATTTAACATGTATTTGAAATTTTATAATAAAATTTATAAGAAATATCATTTTGCTATAGCTAATTTATAACTAGTTATGTGGGTTACCTTGATTATTAAATAAAACACTGTAAGGTAGATAAATATTTTTTATTAACTCTTCAACACAATTCTATTTAAAATAAATTAAATACAGACATATTATTATCAACATACCATTTTTTAATACACACTGCATTATTTAATGCACAATTAGCTTTATGGTTCACACAATTAAAATCAGTTTTATTTATACAAAACTTTTTTTTTAATGTCGCGAAATTAGGACACCCTTTCTCGCCTATGTCAATCACTTCACAGTTTACGCATAAATCTTTAATCCACTTAATCTTTTCCAAACCCTTTGTAATAATTCTTTTATTTTTTAAATATGGTAAGATAACGTGTTGAAACTCTCTGTAGTCTATGAAGCCCTCACGCCAGAAAATTCCTCGATTTTTTTCTAACCATCGTACTTGTTTCTTTTCTTCTTTTGTTAAGTAATAAAAGGAACACGGTGGTTTAACCAAGAACGTTTGAGTATGATTCTGACTTACGATGGCCACTTCTTTCACAATGAAATTATTAAATAAATCTTTAAATCCTTGGAGTTCGACAATGATGATGTCTGCGTTCATGATATCTTCTTCACAATGTTGCTTAATGGTTTGTATTCAACAATACAATCGTTGAGTATGAGACAGTATGCTGAAGTTTGATCTGGTATTTCCGAATCACTCTCAATTTCTACCCGCACATCCACAACAGGTCCAGTCTTTAGATTATCAGCTTGTCTAGAGCAATCGATTACAAACAGCGGTGCTAAATCTCTAAATTGTTTCTCGTTTAGTATGGGCTCCGAGCGACGTCCATAATACGACTGTTGAAATCTGGTGTATTGCTCGTATAATAAAGCGATTCTGTTATTAGCAAAATTCACATTTAAGTTTTCATATGGAAAATAGGTTGAATTGAGATACACTCTAACGTCTCGAATATGGCAGTGATCGAATTGAGACATGTCAGAATGTGCATTGTTTTTTCTCTTTGTCTGTAGACCAATAATAATATATCTTGGTTTTTCTATTTGAGATGAAGTTTTGATAGACCAGGTATGTTTTGTAGTTTTAGGCAAAGCTGGATATTCGTACAGATCCCAATTTCTGTATATCATTTGAAGTGGGCGATCTTTTTCTAATACTTTTAACAAACCAATTTTTTCTTTGTCCGATACTTTAACATGCGGTACGCGCCATATGATTTTGTTGATCTGAACATCATCTACTACTTCGCCAGTATTAAGTTTTACAGCGTTCAAATTAGTGTTACTTCGTAACAATATCAGTTCATGTCTACTATTTATTACAACTTTTTTAAAATCTTCTGCGAAACCGAGGATATTCCGAAGTGGTATAGAGGCAGAAAATCTTCCTCCATCGATATTTTTTATGCCATCAATATTCCACCCCCAGGCATTAGACATTTTTGATTCACTTTCGTTCATCGAAATGAGTGATTTTATAGTTGTTGTTATACCTGCATTTTTTATTTTATCAATCTCCACTCCATTTAGCTCATACCTAATGTCTTGGAACAAGTAGAGTAGAGCATTGTTCGTGAAATTGACACTAGTAGCTTTGTCCTTCGTATCTTTTTTGCTAACGATAATAGTTCCTTCCAAATATAGGGTGCTAGCTGATGGTAATATGTATAAGTTCTGTTGGTTGATAGGTATGCGAATTTCATCGTTCCTGTTGAAACTTGTTACATAGGGCTTGTAGGAATGAAATTCGATTCCTTCTATAGTGTTATCATAAGTCGGAGCGGATAAAACGTCTAAGATGTTCATTTTAACAATCCGATCGCTCTAAGGAATGCTTTATTGTCTTTAGTTAATTTTATTTTCTTCTTAGAGATAGGTCTTATTTGATAGGTAGCTCGAGCAGAACTGATATTTTTTACATGTTGAGACACATTTTTATTGTAGTCAATCATTTTTTTCTTCTAAGATGCAGATATACCTGCACTTCTTCACCGCGTAAATTGATTAATCGTTTGTTTATATCTAACAGTCTAATATGTATGCAGCTTATGTTGTTTTGATTGATTGGAAAGTATATTGCGTTCTTCGGGATTTCTATGATCCTGTATCCAGGTGGCACATTAAGGGCAAATTCGTGAATAATATGACTTGGTTCACCGTTTACATATGAACCGCTTACAATATCACATTCAATCCTGACAACGGTCGTAGGTAGAATGTTGACTGGAGACTGTGACACATGCCATTTATTTGCTTTCAAGATTTGTTTGTTAAATCCTAATAGTTTTCCAAAAGAGTCTTCTTTGATAAAATTAATGTCTTTTGTACAGAATATTGTAGTTTTTAAAGTATTATTATTGCACCGTAGTTTGATTGCTGCATCTTTTATTTCAGATTTTAAATAATCGCCGATATCTTGCAATTCATAAGTGCCATCCGGTATTTCAATAACTTCATTAAAGCCATAATAGAACTTATTATTACTTTTATCGATGTTTGGAATAGAATTAAATGTTGAAAAGTGTAATAAAGCACACTCATACTCTCCATCTAGTTGCAATGTATTAGGATAGTTTGTAGTTAACACTGACGAGTCTCCAGTTATCGACAAAGTGAGTGACATCTTGCAAATGATTGAAATGAAAGAAAAGCATATATTTTATAATACATTTTTATTCCAAAAAGTCCATAAATAATTTAGACACAAATGACCACAATTGACTGCGTTAAATTTTTGATATCTTGTATAATTATAAAACACATTACAATTTTTTAAATATTGCATCAATTCCATTGGAGGTTTTAAATTTCCATAGCTATCAAAGTATTCGCAGTGATTGTATACTTTAGCATAAGCTACCCAATGCGTTCCTTCGTTCTTAGAATCATCTAAATTAACGATACCACATTCAATGCGTTTCGGTTTCCGAGGTAGTCGATCCTTCATGTAGACCCCACGAAAATATGGGATGTCTCTTGAATACTTTTGAATGTCTACATTAGTTAGAGGGCGATTGGGTAGCATATTTTTCAGTTTTTTGAAGATGTTATAAACAATCCTTTACCGCTTTTATACGGCTTAATGTATAAACCCTTACCCAACACTAAAGCCTCCATAGCTTTATTATGTCGTTCTGTTTCTTGCAAATTTTTTTTGTTCGCTTTGTAATCATTGACGGTTTTTGCAATGCCAGCTGCACCACCAGCTAAAGTTCCTAAAGCCGATAAACCAGCGAAAATTGGAATTAAAGGTAGAACTCCTCCAGTCTTTGGTATGGGTATTACTCGGGGTACTCGAATTCGATGATGAATGTTTGGAAATAACTTTTTTGCGGCTAAGTAAGCTGCTTTTATTAAAGTCTTATTATCTTTGCGTTTGAGTTTCTTAATTTTTGATTTTATTTTTGAAACTAAGCTTTTAAATGTTTTAATGCCAGATCCAGACTTTAGTTTCGTTTTCATAACTTTGCTCACTAGCCAAGAGCTTAGCTTTTCACCTTTCCCTGCATCTTTGGATTCAAGTCTTTGTTTAGCCATGTTAAGTAGTTGTAAATCGGCTTTGTGACGATTTGATAAGTCTGTATGGTTTGTATACGCAATGTCGTGTTGCATGCAAGCTTCGTCTAGCTTATTTACACCTGGGTCACCTCGCGCTAAGCGTTTGCGAAGTTTGGTTCCTGGTCCGCAATAATTGTATCCTGGCAAATGAACTTCGAATGGTAGATTATTAATTATCCTGTTAACTAGTCCACCTCCTTGCATTACTCAAATTATAATGATAGGATTTCAAATGAAAAATGGTTATATAATATATTAGTTCATTATTGCAGTTTTTTCAATCCAACTGTTTTCTGCACTATTTAGACCTAACCATTTGACATACAATTTATTTCCTTTCTTTTTCAAAACCTTTTCTATCAAATAAACATCAGGATAATTCGATCTTTGCAGTTCTTGTTCGTAAAACGCTCCTAATATGTTTTGCTTTCGTTGATCTTCTATGTGATATGTAACTGGTATGGTTTTATTTACCTTTTTTATAATAAATAATTCAGTTGACCAATTAGGAGTGTAACCTTTCTCAAAATTATGTTTGTATTTACTTATACGAACACAATCACCAACTTTGAATTTAGGCTTCCACTGAACTAAATCATGTTTGTAATTTTTTTTAATATTTTCTTTGATTACTTGTTCGTTACCTTTATTAACATCTACCGGTTTAAATTGAATAGTGCGATGTTTTGTGTTGTTATATCTCTTCAATGTATCTTCCAATGGTAGTCCTATCCACTTATAGTTTCCATTGAGACTAAAATATTTATATAAATTATTTTTTACAGTTCTAATCAGTCTCTCCACAATTGATGCTTTTTTAGTAGAAAACGATGAGTAGTGGTTAATGTTGTGCTTTTTCATAAGCGATTGAAAGGTGATGTTATAAAATTCTGTTCCCATATCAGTTTGTAAATTAACAGGTTTACGATGACTGTTAATCAATATTCTTTTAAATGCATGAGAAACATCAAGTTTATTTTTTGATTTTAACGGCTCTGTCCAAGCATACTTTGAGAAGCAGTCAATTACAACTAATATGTAATTATGACCTTTATTATATTTTCTCAGTTTCTGCATGTCCATTAGATCAGCTTGCCACAAGTCATCGATCCCCTTTAGAATGACAGTACGTCTAAGGAAATTTCTTCGTGCAGCTTTATGTATTTCATTTACTATTTGTTGTTTTGTCATTACTGAGATTTTCAAGTAATTTATCTACCTCTGCTTTAGTATAAAACTTATCTTGCAACTGAGTTGAAACCTCAAGTACCCTTGCTTTTAAAGTACCTTGAACTATACCCTTTGCATCTTTTATCATTTGAGAACGCAATGTATCAATCAGATTATTAAATTCTTTATGCATATTAGCATTCAATAGATCTACATAATCCTTGTTCACAGCCAGATTATTTAATTCTTTTAACGTGTTAGCATTCAATCGATCTACATAATCCTTGTTCACAGCATCGTCTGCTTCTACTGGATTTCTAATTCCTCTCAGTTTTGATGTTTTTAAATCAAAGTCTCCGTTTTCTGATTTTAATAATGCATTTTCATTAAACTCAAATAATTCTGATAAACGCATTCTTTTGTGAATGAAGTGCCCGAATTTGTCTACGTTCATGTTTAAGGTGTATTGTATCGAGAGGTTGATAGTAAAATAAACACATTTTAAAATATTTATTTATTTATAACTTTACATTCACGCAATTCTTCAATGATAGAAATAATTTCATTATCTAATCCTGTGTTGCCAGCATCTCTAGATGCAATTAACAATTTCAACCTGTCCACTAATTCATTAGGGTTATCCCAGTACACTAAATCTACGTTTTTTCGCCACTTTTTTAGTAACGGTAGACCCTTTCCCTGAACTGTATTCTTTAGTTGAAAAAGAGGTTTAATAACTTGCAAATATTTTTGTCCTTTATTACTTTTTATTGGCTTACTTGGCTCATAGTCTCGACGATGTGCATTTGTGTCAAGTAACATCAACTTATAATTTTGCATATCACTATCTGTAACCAAGCTTAAGTCCACATCTTTCTTAAGCAACAACTGTTTTAAACCAGGTGTATTTCGGTATTTACGTTCAGCCACGGTGATGTATTGATCGTTGATCGTTATGCAAGCAGAACCTAACATCAATTGCCCGCGGTCTTTTCTTACTCCAAATGGAATATCTGCCAACGCCTCTGAAGATACTGACCAGGATGACGTATCACAAGCTTGATTACTTTCAACTACTGATTCATAAGAAGAGTCACTGTTGATATCGGATTCATATTTGTCTTCATCATCATTATTTTCATTTCTTTCTGAGCTACCAGTTCCTTCTTTCTGCAAAGTTTCGTTAGTAAACGGAACATCAGCAAAATCATCACTGACACGCAGGAGAGGAGCTTGCTTAGCAGCATTAGCAATTAAGTTAAGTGGTTCTGTTACAGGTTTGAAAACAGATTCCAGTGCTTGTTTATTGTTAATCTCGGTATCTCTCATTTTTCGTACTTTTATCTTTACAGCTTCTGCCGCATCAACAATTTGTTGTTTTAATGATTTTTCCATATTGGTAAATAGGTCGTAATTGATTTAGCGTCGTAAGGTGAATAATATTGTTAGAAAGGTAATAGCCTTATATACTATATGTATTCGTGTTCTTAGTCAAAGACTACAAACGTGTCAAATTTACTTCTATAACATCCTTTGTTTTTTGAACAATCTTTATTAATTACAACATAATTGAAAGGTATACTCCATATTTTTGAACACATTTCACGAAATTCAATCCATGTCATGTCAGTGTTGACGTGTTCTTCATAAACATGTTTCATATTTCTTTCATCTTGTTTAAAAAGCACGATTAGGTTTGCGTTGTCTCTTACTAACTGTTTAGGGATTTTACTATACGTCTGATTTAGATAAAAACAATCGATGAACTTGTGTCTCCCCATAGCAAAATAATCACGTATATTACTTTGGTTTTCACAAGCAACATCGTCAAATACAATTACAGAATTCGGTTTTGCGGTCTGAACACTTAGTACTTGTTCATTTTCATGATATTTCTGAAATGAAATGTCTGGTACTCGTTGCAAGACTTTTTCTAAAAAAAGATACTTAGGTTGTTGCAAGGTTTTCGAATAAACATAAACATTTTGAAATCTTAAACCATTTTCGTGTATAAGAAGACCAATTATTAAATTAGTTTTTCCACAATTTGACGGGCCGCAAATAATGCATCGTACTGATTTAGGTAATAATTCTCCATGGCGAAAACCAGTCTCCTGAGAATGAACACAAAGATTGTTTACTTGTAATGATTGTGGTTGTTTTACAAATTTCATGGCAACTGGTTAAACGGTTATATTAATAATGAGTCAATTATTTTATTACACTGACATTTATAACTCATTGTCGCTAACTCGAACAAATGTACGAACAACATCACCATGGCTATCCTTCATTATAAGATAGTGAACGTTTTCTAAATGAGATTTCACCAAATCTTGCATCTGTCGCTGAAAGAAATCTTCTGTGTGGTTTGTATAGTTGTCCTGGTGTTTTGATGAATCGTTATCTGTATTTTTCTGATCATTTTGCAAAGCTCGAATAAATATAATCTTGCCGCTTGAATTCTTGATTATAAGTTTACAAATGTCTTTTAAATCAGATTTCACTGAGGTATGCATTGTAGTTAACTTAGTTATTTGTATTATGTTTCGTGATACAAAATCAACCTTCTCACTACAATAGTAAGAATCGAATGTAGCGCTAAATTACTGCAAACAATTATTTATACGTTCTCCACCCACAAACTTTATAGATAAATTTATGTTATTGGAACATTCTAGAAAACTTTTTGTTTCAATCGTAACCAAACGAGTTTTAAAAAGTGGAGCAGCGTCCAAACCACAAACGTTGTGGAATAGGCGTCGAACCATTATTTTACTGCATTACTGCCCTATGTAAGATTTCATTTATATTATTGGGAATTCTATTCCACCGAAAGCGACGAAGGCGATGAGGTAAGCCATCGATAAACTTTTCGTATTATTGGGCGTTCTATTCCACCGAAAGCGACGAAGGCGAACAAAGTGAGCCGTAGGAAGCGATAGGTGGTCTAGAATGCCCAATAATACACTACTTATTTATCAAGCCAAAATAATAATTTACGCTAGACACATGCTGGCAACGAGAAAGCAACAGAGTGAAGAAAACATTGACACCTATATTCAAGCTCTAAAATTAATGGCAAAGGACTGCGGATTTGAAAAAGTTGATGCGGAAACAAATAAAAGTGATAGTATGAGAGATGCTTTTATTTCTGGTATCAAGTCAAACAAAATTAGACAACGATTACTTGAAAATCTGTCGTTAACACTCGACCAAGCCTACAATCAGGCGATATCGCTAGAAATGGCTGAAATGAGTTCACAGAGCTATAATGTTTCAAATTTGAGTGCTGTTCAAGGCTTAGAAGGAAACAGAGAACCAAAAGCAGTTGCTATAAAGCGAAAGTGTTTCTTCTGTGGAGGGCGAGTGCATCCTAGAAAGGATTGCCCTGCTGTCGACGCTAACTGCCAGATATGTGACAGGAAGGGACACTATGCTAACGTATGCCGAGGCAAGAAACTTCATACTGTTGCAGGTTTAGATAAACAAGATACTAATACCAACAGCTCAGCATGTATTGTAGCAGCGTCACCGGATTCCCTTAAGAAAGCAACTGTAACAGCATACATTCAGGGAATTCGTGCTCAAGCATTAATTGACACAGGCAGTTCTATCAGTTTTATGAACGAAGACTTCTTTAAATTGTGTCGGCTAAAAAAGAGACCTTGTAATCAAACAATTTCAATGGCATCAACTTCACTGACATCTCAAGTAGAGGGACAAACCTGCGTCTCAGCTAAAATTGCAGATCATAATTACGAGGGTCTGAATTTGCTAATTGTAAAGAACCTGTGCGCTGATCTTATCATTGGTCATGATATACTAGAGAAGCATTCTTCGCTTGAGTTCTCTTTTGGAGGTCCTAAAGATCCAATTAAAGTATGCGGAGTTGCTGCAGCCTCTGTACCAGCTGTACCCTTGTTTTC